>OY744516.1:84761429-84816429 GCA_963556195.1 Sepiola atlantica
ACTATAAAATATCTCTAACAGATTGTGCTGTAGCATCAGGTTGGTCAGATGCATTAACAATGGCATGTATAAGGAGTATTTATCCTCCAATTAATGGATTACTTGATTTGGCATTTTTACATTTGAATACTGAATTTAATAAAAAAAACAGCTCTAAAAGCATCTCATTAATGTGGACTAGCTGTATGCTATCCGAGAAATGTTGGAAAAATCTTTGGCAACCAAACCATTTTGTTGCAATTATTGAATGTGCAGGTCGAACTTTTGACAAGTTAAAACATCAATATTTCTAATGAGGAATCAGGAAGTTTTTCGCCAACAATAAGCTTACTACTAGAGACTGACGAGAATTCTTTGAGCAATAGTAGCATTGGTGATGCAACAAAAAAAAACTAACCAGCTAATGGATGATCAACTAGAAAGGGCCATATCTATTGATGGTGTGGAAGAATCAAATCAAGTTTTTGATATTTTGCAAATTTATAAACTGTTTGAAAACTCCACTATTGTTCTTCAATCTCTCCCTATTCTTGATAAATCAAACTGCTATTTCTTTTGCGATAATCATTCAAATTTGGAAAGGATTCGTAAGAATCTAACATCAAGATTTGTGGACACTGTTGGAGACTGGAATTTCAAGACTGTCATATTGCTTACTATGTTGAAGAAACGTTTCAGCTTATTTATAAGCGTGATGAAGGATTCTGCATTCGAAAACAAGTAGATGGCATCCGAAAATTCGTAAAACTTCTCAGCCTACAGAAAAGGAAGTGTTCATCTTCAAAAGATCTACAGTTAAAAATGTTAATGATTTCTGCAGATTTATATATTCAATAATTTCTATGAAAAATCCTGAATTTTCTAACAAAATTCTTTATCAATATATCGGCGTTCAACCAATGAACACCAATTTTTTTTCTACAAATCAAAATACCCTGGCCAGAATAAAATCGACTATGGAATTACCAAATAAGAAAATTTTAGCCAAAGATGAAGAGATTCGAAATTTTAAACAAATTAAAAATGTGAAATACAGAGAAAAAATCAAAACGTCTAAACATCATGTGACTAACGTGAAATACAGAGAAAAAATCAAAACGTCTAAACATCATGTGACAAATATCTCTGATGATATTCTTGAGTGCATGAATAAAATCGGAAATGGATTTGTGAGATCAGTCATGAATATTGCAGACGATTTGCCGCCTATTATCTGCTATACTGATGACCAAATTGCTGATTTTAAAACGAATTGTAAGGAGAAATATATAATTGTTGGTATAGACAGGACTTTTAATCTAGGACCCTACTTTCTTACTATGTTTACATATAAAAATCAAAGAATTATTAGAAAGAAAACATTCTTTGGCCAATTCTGCTACACAAAAAGGCTACATTTGAGATCTATCATTATTTCTTCAGTCATGTTGCAGCAATGCTTCAAAATGATACACATTTTGAAATCGATGTCAGCAGAATTAATTTTGGCAGTGATCAAGAAAAGACAATCATGAAAGCAGTTAGAGCGGTCTTCAAAAATTCACTCTTTTCTTTGTGCAAGGCATTTAAAGGAAAATTTGACTAGATATTTGAGTGATAACTGCAACTTGGATCGGAAGACTGTATTTAAATATAAAAAGCTTCTGTTTGGTAATGGTAATTTGATAGATTCACAATTTGAATCGAAAAATAAAAACTTGCTCGATGAAATATGTGTGTGAAATATTGATTTTTAAAAAATTTATAATGGGTGTTTTTTTTTAAAATTTATAATAACGTTATTATTTCAGCACGGTCCTTAAAGTGCAAAAGATTAAGTATAACATAAAAGATACTAAAAAAAACAAAAAAGACAATTATATGCTTATTTTTAATAATGAAGACTATTTAAATGACTGCGATTGAGTCACTTGAGCCATTTGGCAGTGGCGGCAGGTGGAAAAGTAGCAAAATAAAAATAAACCCCCCCAAAAATGTATTCGGGGGTGGGGGGGGGGAAGACAATTATATGCTTATTTTTAATATTGAAGACTATTCTTTATTTTTAAATGACTGCGATTGAGTCACTTGAGCCATTTGGTGGTGACGGCCGGTGGCGGCTGGGAAAAGTGCTACCCAGAAGACAATCGTTGTGTACAAATTACTTACGTTGAGTCTAAAACAAGAACTGCGCCAGTTTTCTCATTTACACCCTAAACTACCGGACATAGCACGTGAGTGTATCGAGAAAATTAAGTGACATGCTCACTAAATTCACGAACCCAATAAATTCATAACCACAGCTGTCTACCTTTTGCTGCTTTGCTCGCATCTGGACTCCTCTTCCCATGTCCCTTAACTAATTGAAGGATTAACAGTTTGGGGCCCAAATTACCAGACCCAGCACGAGAGTGGGTCGTGGAAATTAAGTGTAATCTATGAAGTCCACTAAATTTACAAACCCTACTAACAAGCAGGGCAGCTCTACTTCTGCCTCTCTGCTCGCTGCTGGAAACCCTTTACCCCCCCCCCCCCCCGTGTCCGGTAGAACGTACATTAGTTATTTCAGACAGTTCCGAAAACAAGAAGAGGTTAGGTTTGTAATAATGCAACAGGATGCTTACCCTGCAATATCCCCAAAAATGTTAAAAATTCTTTCTACGCATGTGGCTCCACGCAGAATTCCCGATAAAACCAATAAATGCAAAAGTTTTAATATTTTACTCCAATCAAAAGTGCCTCTGCTTAAATGTAAACTTATGTTTTCGTGGGCATATGTCAATTCACCGAGAATATAAAAAGCAACAAAGTCCAGAAACTAATCAGTAGGAATTTGACACGTTGACATCAAACGCCTTACTTGAAACTCCCAACTTCACTTACTCATCCACTAACCCAGGCATCGATCTTCAAAGAACACTCGCTCGTCACCACCCCTCTGATTTCAAATACTTACTGGGCACAACACCCTCTTCACTCCTACACCTACTCACCAGCCAACTGTTTTATCTGATGTCAAGAATGTTATCAATTCTCATCCTCTTACATACTGATGTTTTGGGGATGCGGGTTTTATATATCGTATCTCCTAATATGTTTATCTGTCCACACCATAGTAGTGCTATTTTCATAAATTCGAGCAAGAGTTTGATGAGGCACCTTCACCTCAGTGTGATCTTTGGAGGACCCTTTTTAGGGTTCCAGTTTTTAAAGAAAACGGTTTTAGGTAAATAGTCAAATGTGAGAGAGAGAGAGAAATGTTGTATGATAAAAACAAACGAAATAATGAATTCAAAAGCATAAGTTCACAAAAGAGATATTTTATATATGTTTAAAATGGAAGTCTACATAGATAGGAAAACATAGAATGATTGTTCATATTTTGAGAGTCTATGCATAACAAGGGGGATTCATTAGTTGAGATATCAAGGAAGCCTGAGTTGATAATTTAAGGGCCATGAATTATCCACTGGTCTGAAAATCGTAATCAAAACTTTCTCACTCAATTACATAAATTACATTAGTTATAGATAAGAGTCAATGTTCATTTAAAACAAATAAACATTGACTCTTATCTATAACATTGTAGAAAGTTCATTGAGAAATGTTAGAAGTATTTAAGGGGTTAAGTTTATACATTTGTTTTCAATCAGCATAAATCAGCAGACGACATTGAATGGGATTCAAGCAGTGTGTGTGTGTGTGTGTGTGTGTGTCGCCTTTAGTGTGTGCATGCATAAGACAGTGAAAGAGTTAATGTATTGTATATGTGTGTGCGTTGGTGTCAGAGTAGCTATGTGTGCGTGAGTTTAGAAAAGGCATTCTCAGTTTTCCCAAAGCCCAACCGAGGGGTGGATGGGAGCTGGCGAAATGTCGATGTTAGAGCTCTGTCATGGATTTGGCCTAAAGATTCTTGTTGAAGGAAAAATCTAGCTTTTTGTGCATTTGGGGTAGATCAAAACAGCAAATTTGATAAATTCAGAGAAATGCATCTGATTGGCTTAAAATGTTTTTATTTGTTTTTATTAATTCAGACGAGTGCATGCGTCGAGCCATATGCGCAGAGACGAGTTTAAGTATTTTAATTTTGGGCACCGAATAGTAACTTTGTCTCTGCAGATCTTATAGAGAGTTTGGCCGTGGCTATCGTAAAAGAAGGTGATGTAATTGCTAATGGTTCTTACTACCACTATAAATGCTGATCGAAAGTCCTCGGAACATTTAACACGCATGCGTCCATCTGTAATCAGACAAGCAGACTCACACCCATAAGATTATTTATTCACATGGAAATCGTTAACTTGTTTCTGCTGGTGTGGCTTTATTCCCCTGCCAAGAACACGGCTACCCTCTTAAGGATTATTCATTCACTTGGATATCATTTTTAACTTGTTCCTTTTTTCAAACGTATTTCCTAAAGATGATCACATTTTCAGAGTCCTGACGTGATGGAAAATGTAAATGGTGATTTTGTCTTTTCCAGTTGATTTTGACTACGAACGGCTGATAAAGCTTTTAAAATATAAATTAGAATTTTATTTCGGGATAAAAAATACAATTTTAGACTAATTTATAAATTTTGTCCAAAATGTATTTGAAAATCCAATGAATAAGCGAGATATTCAAATAATATATTGTAAATAAACTGTTCGTTTTGCCCCATCCCCCCAAAAAACAATTTAATTTATTACAAATTCTTACTATATTGTAAATAAATTGTTCTGAAAAAAAAAACTCACACACATTTTAATTTATTTCAATAAATGTTCAATTAATTAATTATTTTTAATTATTGATATTGTGATACTTTACTGAATTCATAATCTTTTATGTTTGATTCACTTTTCATGTTTGATTTACTTTTAAGTTAAAAAAATTAAGAAACATCATTTATTTTTTTTCGGAAATGAGAGAAACTCTTATCAAATTATTCAGCTAAAACTGATAATGAAATGTTCATATAAAGAATAAAGCTGCCTAAGAATTGGAATTTGTCTTCTTGTTGAGATATTTCCATGCAGTATAACTGATGCTAGTCTTTTCATTCGATGTAGACCGGAAAGAATGAACTTATTTAAAGAATGAATATTAAATCAGACAAATAATTTTTCAAAGAAAAATTTTCATGTTTTAAAAATTCAAAAATTTATGACAACACCATTTTATTATTAAGTATTAATTTAATATTTGCTGTCAAGCCTACACAAATTACACGAAATAATACATAAGATTTCTAATAAATTAATGCGTTAATTATATTCCGTGATCATTAATTAATAAATACTGAAAATTTCATTAAAATTGGTTCATTTCCTGAATTTTGATGAACTTTTAAATGAAGGGAGTGGTCAAAATGCCATGGGCAACAGCTCTCGTGTGTAACTATACAGCATGACATCATTTTCTAGTTAACAGGCCTTAGTTTATTTAGGCCTCGGTTTGGCTCATGGAGATCTCCTTTTTGCAGAGATTTAAGATATGTTCTTGGATTGAGGGAATTAACTCACGATTTATATGAATTGGATTTTAATAATGTTGGGTTAGGGTGAGTGATTAAGAACCCACCTAAGGCTCGGCCTTATTGATCTCTAGGCAAAGTGATCAGAGATAATACATGTGAAATCTGTATTGATTAAGAAGTCTGATGGTAGTACGTAGGAGCATTCTTTGAAGTGCCCTTTTCTTTTGGAGCTGTCTATTACTCATTCAAATCAGACTTCCGGGCCTTCAAGGAATCTCTCCAATTCAGAGAATTTTTCTGGAATTTCTGCTAGTGTGATTGTTAGAACCTCTGATCTACCACAACCTCTAGACCTCGAAAAACCCTTACAAAATGTGTTTACAGGGATAAGAATTACGTATGGCATGACACATGAAGGAAACGTTTAATTTTCAGTTGAATCGCAAATGACAAATGTGTAAAATTAAAAACAAAGTCCCATTCTAACATTTATATCAACTATATTGGCCATCTTCGTTAAACATGTAATGATAGACAAGGTGTTAGCAATAGAGGATAAGTCCATGAATCTGGACGAGGAAAAAGGTGTGAGAGTCCATAATATGTAGAACTAATGTTCTAATTTTAGGGAACAGAGAAGAGTTCATATAGTTATTGTTTGGAAGTAATCCTGTGTGTCAAATGGAATTGAGAATAAGTCCACATGCGGCAGGTTGCCATCTTGGATAGTGAAGTCTTCTTATCGACGGCGATAGCCTGTGGCTAACGGTGGGTTTGGTTTGCGTCCCAAGAGAGGAGTTTGGTGCTCGAACTGAGCAACATGGTTGAGTTAGGAAGCTGCATCTCTCGTGGCTCAAGAGAGTGAACAGTGCCAGTGCACTCCTTTCAATAACCTTCGAGAACCAGTGCTCTGCTCGCATAAGAGATTGGTTAAATCCCAGTCGTAATTACGTGTTTGCTCCAATCAGTGCCACGCTTACAAGTCAAGCAGATATTTCAAACATCGTTAATGGCGGCTGCTGCTGCTTGTTGTTGTCCGTAGCAAGGACTACTACTGCTATAAAATCCCTTAAACCAGAGTTACCTACCTTGGGTAAATCTTTAATATTAGAAAACAGTTTAAATGATGTCAACTGAAAATAACATCTGTAGTTTGTTCTTTTGCTCTGGATATGTGAAGCGTAGCTGGTCACCAATATTTTGACTACGGTTAAATGGAGAACCTTGTTTCTGATTGGTTAAATTCCTATTGAAATTAAGTATTTGCTCCAATCAGCACCAAGCTTACAAGTCAAGCAGATATGTGTGGGGGTCGTCATACCTTTTTTGGTGATAACTTCCTCCACAAATAAAAATAATAAGAAGAAGATTTACATGCAAAATCAACGGAAGTTTATTTACTGAAATAAACTATTAACAAATAGAATATGTTACTTTTTGTAATGAGTTCATGAGTCCTTCCTTTAGTTTCAGGGTAAGTACAAAGAAGAATGTCTTCTTTTGTTGAAATGTTCATTTGTTATAAAATATTAAAAGAGGCAATAGGTAATGTTCGCCTGTGAAATTGTATGAAGCGCGCGAAAGGGTGAAATGGAAGAGTGATAGTGAGATGCGTGTAACCTTCGGATGAAAAGTCAGTTGAAAGAGAAAGTTTGATGTTTGTGTGTGCTTAATTACTATTTGGATAGGCTCCAGCGAGCTTAAGGAAGAAAAGTTTAGAAAAATATGTCTTTGGAGAAATCTCATTGGACAGAAATATCACGTGGTGTGCTCTCAACTACGTCCGCTCGTTTTGAGTTGATTTAATATATAAAGCCACATCGGAATTTGCGTGGGCGTTATTTTATATTTGTCACGCGCCAATACAACAATTTTTACTCTGCGCGCCTAAATTGTATTTATCCCAAACAACAATTTTTATTCGAATCTTAACCGTGTCAACTGGCACATATGTCAAACATCGTTAATGGCTGCTGCTGTTGTTGCTACAAAAGAAATTCTTGTGTTTTCAACTCCTCTGAGTAATTTTTCGACTTTTTGTTTTTACTCCTGTTAACTTTTCCCCATATGTGCAAGGATTTTCTACTTCGGACGAGAGAGAAAAATAATGTTGAATAAATACCCTCCATGTGATGCGCACATGGGAGATTAAAATTAGACAAAATGTCCAAAGACTCTTTGTGAACAAAGGCAAAACATGTACTGAGCATTTTTTGCTTTACCTTGAGTAAAGAGCAAGGATGTTCGTTTATACCGGTGTAATGTACTGCTCCCACGTAGCCAGGGGGGTGCTAGCAGGGGGGGGGGGGGTGTAAAGCCCCCCCCCCCCCCCCCCCCTGCAATTACATTTGCACCCCCTGAAATTTGTGATCCAAAAAATATTATAAATATAAATACTCTTATATTTCCTAGTCAACTATACTTCTTCATTATGAACCAGTATTTACTTTTGTGTAATACATTTTACAGCAGGGCCGGATTAAGGGGTCACGGGGCTGGGGCCCTGGGCCACCCACCAAGAGAGGACCTCCCACCAATTTTTAACATAATTTCCGATTTCAAAAAACGCTTCTTTGGATTTTATTTTGTTTAAAACTTAATTTTCCATTCCTGGTACTAATGATACTATAATAAATATTTGCGGATTTTAAACTACCAGTTAAAATAAATCTATTGACCATAATAACATTTAAATATGATTTAAATTTATGTTACCTTGTAAAAAGAAAAAAAATTAAAATGTACGTGTTCTCAAACTCAAACATAACTTCGCTAGTTTCAGATCAAGTGGTGAGGGAAACAAAGCCTCGATGCTTTTCACCTGTTTCCTGCTTGGTGAAAGAGATTGTCAGTGTATCTGTCTTTTTTGTCAACTTACCAAATATATTTTTTTAAATATTGTTAATTCACACTATTTAATATTATAAATTATCAATTAAATGATTATAATCCAAATGATGTAATATAAACACAAAATTAATGCATGTTGTTGTTCTGCCAGCTTCTTTTAAAGATATTTTTTTAATTTATAAAAGAAAGTGTTGTCTTCATTCAAAAGATAGAAATGAATACTAGCAACCTGAAAGTGGGAATTAGTTTAAAAAATTATTTTTGTATTTATCATGAATCTCAAATACGTTTTTTTCTTTTTGTTGTCAGTTGCAACTATTAATTTAAAAAATTGTGAATGTTACATTCAACATTTTTGAAATTAACATAGAAAAAAATCCCAGACTTCACCCGAGATGAAGTTGAAAGAAAAACAGCATTGGTAGGGTATAAACCCCACGTACAAATAGAAGATTATAATAGAATTCTGTAGAGCTAGCAAGTAGCTACCTTATTTTACGAACTTTATGTTATTATTACTGTGTTTACTATGCTTTATGTGCTTTACTATACTGATGTTGTTATTTACATGTACCTACCGAAATACACAACAATATATTTAGATTATATAAAAGAAATTGAAATTTTGTATCTACTTATTTATATTTATATATCAGTACACACACACACTGAACCAAAACGTCACCCATATTAGAATATCAATATTAGTTTTGCCCCCCCCCCCTAAAAATGCCTCCCCCCCCTAAAAATGCCTTGCCCCCCTAAAAATGGCTTGCCCCCCCCCCTAAAAATGCCTTGCCCCCCTAAAAATGTCTTGCCCCCCCTAAGTTAGAAGTCTGGCTACGTGCCTGATGTACTGTAGGTGTTTTAGTTTCTTCATCTTATGTAATTTTGTATTTGTTACCTGATTTTATTTCATTTTTTCTTTAATAAAACTTTTTGAATTTCAAACAAAGATTTCCTCTTTATTTTCACTTGACCTTTTATTTTAAGAGTTTATTTTTGATACTTTGCATCAGATTTTGTTGGACACTTCAAAATTATGATCCCCTTTCAAAATGGTAATTAAATTCATTTGCTAAAAATGTTAGTTTCATTAAATAGAAAATAAACAGTAATTAATTGGAAAAATAAAGTGTCATTTTTATAAAAAATAGGGATGGGATCTTACTCCACCCCAGGTGTGGTGTGAGGCATTCTCCTAAATTTAGTTTGTGTGTAACAAACAAAAAAATCAATGATGTTTATTTAAAGATTCTATTAGAAATTATTTTTGCTAAGATCATCGAAAAATATCAATAAATTGTCAATAAACTTATTGAGATATCCAAGTAATGTCCTAAAATTTCATACAAAATATTTGGCCCAAATGTTGAAAAACATTAGGTCAAATTTTCCCTAAAAAAATAGTTGGATCAAACTTTTCGAGGTGAAAAGATTTTGAGTTAAATTCTCCAGTCGCCAAAATCTCCTAGATTCCGGTGCACAACTAACTGAAATTGATAATTTTACACTGGAATCTTTTAGTGGAAGTATCCAGATTTGTTTGAAGATGAACTGACGTACCTCAAAAAGTAATTTTAATTAAAGATAGCATTACTAAATCAAAATTATGATCAAAATTTGCGAAAATTGTCAAATAAGTAAAAATATGGAGATTTTCAAAATTAAAATTAAAAATTGGTTCTTTGATATAACAGAGGCGTATGAGAAAATTAATATTTTCCATTGGGTTAGGAGCACAAATAAACCGTAATACTTGACTTTTGCCCTTTAAACTTTGATTCAAGTTAGAAATGACTTTCTATGCAAAGTTTAAAAGCGTCACCATTACCTTTGAATTTCAAAGGGTCGAGATAGTAAAGAAAATCAACCAATTTTAATTTATTATTAATAGATTTTTAAAGTTCTCGAATTGATGATGAAGTTTTCTTGATTTAAAATTACTCTAGCAACATACCTTTTTGATTTAAAACAAAAATAAGTTTCATGTGATCTGCTATATAAATGTGTGTAAAACTAGAGAAATGTTACATTTTTTAACGAACGAATCATGCATTAAATAAAATAGACACATTTTTTAGAACAAAATGTATTTCAATTTAAACAAGGAATTATTTATGTCATAACTCATCAAAATTAGCCTTTTACCTATGGTAATTTATTGTTATTTTACATCAAACAACCACAATTCTCACTTTTTATATATTTCAAATCATCGGCTCCTTAGTGTTACACACACACTATATATATATATATATATATATATATATATATATATATATATATATATATATAGCCACTAACAGTTTAGTTCAGTTCGTAGAGAACCGGACGACGCATATTACAGTTGCCTGAGAATTAATGACAAGCCCTGTGTACTCCTGCTCCCAGCCATGAACCCTATATTACCAGTTTTATGCTTACTTTTTGAATTTCTATAATTTTCAATTTCCAAGTTATAAATCATATAAAGTAAAACGTTGCAAGAATGTCGACCTCAATAGATAATATTGTAAAAAAAAGCTTAATGCAAATTTTTTTTTTTACTCTCATTCACCCCAAACAAGGCACATTGCCACTGGTATGTAAGGGGCTACTATTAGGAACCATGCCTCCAAGAACACTATGTCGGGAGTTGAGCAGCGAGATGTCTGTTCTGCATTACATTTAAATTTCTGCATGTTAGTACAGTCAAGGAAGCAGGAAACGGAGTGAATTCCAAAGTCCAGCAGTCCGAGGGAAGAAACTATTAGAGTAGAAAGCTCTACAGTGAAGTGGTGGGATTTTGCTGCTTGTCGGGTTAGTCGGGGGTATTTACGTCGAGGGCAGCACAAGTGCTACAAGTTCGTCAGAGCACATTCTATTGAAGTACTTGTAAAACAAGCACATAGATACAACATTGCGGCGATGGGACAGGGGTTGGAGCTTGGTTGACAGTGCACAACCTATTAGATTGGAGACTTTCTTAGACCCTGTCTAAGAAGGAGAGACTAGATTTGTACCAATTTATGTTACTTGTGAATGTTAGACCGATGAGTTTGAATGATGAACTCTCAGACAGAGTGTTGTTAGCCATGGCAATCGGTGGTTGATAAGGTTTCTTGTAATTGTTAATGGAAAGAAGCTTAATCTTAATAGCATTAAATGTTACCTTCTATTTATGTCCCCATTCCACTACAGACTGGAGGTCATTTTCTAAGGTTTCAGCCATTGCCTTTGATATGTGTACATTCGTTTTTCCCACATGTCTGTTATAGAGCGTGCTGTCATCAGCAAATATACCCATCTCGGACACAATTTCATCAGGATTTCATCGATCCTTGGACCTTTATTATTCCTTATATTCATAAACGACCCGTTTATGAATATCAGGAATAATAAAGGTCCAAGGATCGATCCCTGAGGCACACTCTTGTCTAAGAAGTGTCTGATTATAATAAGTATTTATCCAGTAATGCTGTATGATTTAGTTTTTATGAGAAGACTTCATGACAGATCTTGTCAAAAGCTTTGGATATATCCCTTGCCTTATCCAGTGCATGGTATATACGTTCAGAGATGATCGTTAGAATATCCGCAGAAAAAAGCTTAGCATTTACGAGGTGGTGGACTAGCGCTTGATTGATTAATAACTCAAAGATTTTAGCGAGGAGTGCGTTAGTTCTTTCCTCAGAATTCTTGAATACTGGTACCACAGAGGCAATTTTCCAGCTATTAAGGAAGCAATATTCATCAAGGCATTTGTTGTAGAGTTTGGAGAGAATAGGGGCTAGCTTAGCAGAGCATTTCTTTAAAGGGATAAGATCAGACTCACATGCAAATTAATACCGCTATTGGATTCCTTGTAAAATTTGACTTAATAAATTTTTTGTTTGACTTTGGTATAGAGCTTAGTTTTCAATTGAATCCCGAGCAGACAGAGACACCAAAAAAATATCACATTCAACTCATTTCTTCTTACTTGCCCCTCCCCATGAATCAAGTTAGGCAAAAGGGATTGGTTGGAGGGGGGAGGGGGTGAGGCAACTCTGGAAAACAAGCAGAAAGGAATTCTTTTGGTATGCATGAATCGACCTTTCCGGTTGTTTTTTTTTACAAAAAATGATGAAGTAGTTGAATGGAACAAGCCTATGTAATCAGAGTAAGACACGGCCAACCAATCTAAGGCTAAACAAACATTTCCTGATCAACACCTTAATCTTTCCAAGCCACTTTAATTTCACACAAAGAATCAAAACAAAATCAAGTTAAGTAAAATAAAGACCAATGTGTTTTGGAATTTTTGAGATTAGGATTGATAATTTGGATTTTTCAGACTACTATTCTCATCTTGCTTGATATATTCACAATGTTTCAGTCTATGTAACCTCCGACCTTTTTCAAGTGCATCGTTTTGAACTTGGAAACTTAATACTCTACTCTTATCAAGACGATGTTCAAGCATTGCTGGATGATATCCATCCATCCATCTATAGAATTCACCATGGAGAAAGAACATAATAATTAATAGTCCTTTCCAGATGTGTTGATAACTCACACTGAGCAAGGGTTCAGCTCATCCATATATTGAAAGCCAATCTTCACTAGACAATACCCCAATTTTAACTCCCCACTATTCATACAATATAAAGAAAGAAATTGTCCATATCAACCAAATGCAATAAGAGAAACCTTTCACTGAAAAACGTTTACTCTTTTGGATGAAGTAAAAATTATAGACAGAGAGTAAGACATCTCAAAGAAGCAGCACACATATGTTGAGCGACTAAGTAGACCTAGTATAGAATTGAATACAATATGGAAACCAATAATAAATAGCTGATGAGAACACCAGTATGTATATATATATATATATATATATATATATATATATATATATATATGAATAAAGATAGGGATAAAATGATCCAACGTAATGGAAAATGAAATAGGAAAGCCAAAAACTATATTATTTATGTATTCATCAACGTTTCGTCTTTATTGTGAAACTTCCTCAGGATGAAGAAAAATGCAGAAAAAATAATCATACAATTATCAAATTTGATCTGCCTGAAGGTGGCGAGCCTCAGGCCAGACTGAGTGAAACAAAATCAAAAAAATTGAGACAGACAAAATACGCTGTGTATTATCAGCAGCAGTTAACAGAGTTTTTTAGGGGAGGGGAAGGATGGGTTGGTTGGATATGAGTTTGTTTCAAGGTTAAAGATAACAAGCTCATATCCCCCTGTATATATATATATATATATATATATATATATATATAAAGATGAATGAAAGAAGAGAGATAAATATGTGCGAATGACAAATCTATTTCAACTTCGATTGTTCAATGCAAGGTGTACTCAGTAAAAACATGTTTATTTTTCTTTCCTTAAACCAAGGCTTCTCAAAGATTAAACTCTTATCATCAGAGCAATTACATAGATAGATAAGTTGGCAGTGGAAAAGCCAAAATTCAAAATTTGGAAAATATAAAGTAATGGAGAGTAAGAGTGTGCGTGTAAAACAATATGGAGTCTGTCCAGTTTGTCCGTAGATAAAGTGTCCAGTGAACTGAACACATTCTATAAAACTACCTCTAGTAACACTCTCAATAGCATTAACAATGAAGCTAAATGCCTATTAACCTCTTTAAATATCCTTAATTACGCAGACATCTTTACCCCAGCCACACCCAGATGCCCTTTTAAAGATCACAAAAGAAATTTTCAGAAAAACCCATCCATTAGACTAATCTTCCCATCCAAATCTGACCTAGGCATCATAAGTAAAAAAATCTTAGATAGAATCATCCCTCACTTAAAAGAAAAACTCTCATACACTCTATGGCAATCCTCTGATGAGGTTACTAATTGGTTCCTAAACCTCAGTGACAAGTCTAATTTAAACCTGAATTTCATCACTTTCGACATAAACAATTATTATCAGTCCATTTCTCCTATCCTACTAAATAAAGCTTTAATCTTCGCTAAGAATAACTCAAACATCACAGACTTAGAGATCAAACTAATAATTTTGGCCAGAAGATCCTTATTAGAATTTGACAATAAATTCTGGACTAGGAAAGATACCCCAATAATTTCGATATCGCTATGGGAGCCTCGGACTCTGCCCAGGTTACTGACCTTGTAGGATTGTACTTATTAAGAGAATTAAAATTTGACTTCGGACATTTACATGGTGGGCTATACAGAGACGACGCACTTTTTGTATCTAGGGAGAGATCGAGGCAATACAACAACACCATTAAAAATCGACACAACTTCTTTAAAAACTTCGGATTAACCATCACTATAGAACCTGAGAAAAGAATATCTAACTTCCTTGACCTAACATTAGACCTTAACTCCGAATCCTTTAGCCCTTACCACAAACCAAATTAACCCTCTTCTACATACATAAGCTATCTAACCACCCCAAATCCATCATTAATTCAATAGTCCCTTCAGTCTCTAATAGAATTTCAAAGTTATCTGCTAATAAATCTATCCTCGAACAAAATTCCAACTTCTACAATAACGCACTACTTAATTCGGGATACACTGATAAAATTAAATACGAAAATAATCCTTTTATCCAGAAAAACAAACCTTTATATGTAATTACACATAAAATGACAATACAGAATAAAAAAGCGGACAAATACTACACTACCTAAGAAAACCAAAACATATATAAATAGACCCACAAAAACTATCAATATTGACGAACTAGATGACCCTCAAGAACATAGTAAAAATAAAATAATTAGAATAAAGAATAGTATTTGGTTTAATCCACCTATAACTGCAATGTGAAAAGGAATTCTTCAAAATTTTACATAACTCATTCAAACACCCACATAAATACAGCACTATTTAAAATAAAAACTATTAAAATTTCCTACTCCACAATGCCCAATATAACACAAACCATCATCACATCTAATAGCAAAAAAAATAATTCTGCCCAGCACCTACTATACACCCTACTAATAATTGTAACTGCCAGAAATCAAGAGAATGCCCGTTAAATGGCAATTGCATACAAAGTAACGTCGTATATGCTTGTACTGTTAAACAATTCCACCAAAATACACATATGCAAACAGACACCAACATACAAATTCTCCCCTCACCTGTACCAAACGACACTCTAAATAACACTTCTTACACTAACCAGCAACCCCCGCTAACTAACAATAACCGTGATCTCACCCCTCAAATTCTCTCATCTTCTCCACCTATCAATCCCAACTTAAGTTTGGCCCAGAACTTGAACATCCCCGATACTATAAATAACACAAATACTATAATAACAACCCCATACAAAATACACACTTACATTGCCATTACATTGCCTTCCCCATCAAGACCCAAATCTCAAACCGTATCTACTCTTTCAAACATAATAATAACAATGCCATTGGCACCTCTCTATCCAATCTAATAAAACGTTTTAACAGTAAAAACACTCCCTACTCCCTACATTGGACAATATTAAAAAGGTCTAAATCCTACACTCCAGGATCCGCTTTCTGCCAATTATGTACATTAGAAACATTTATGATAGCTACAGCAGCTAAAAGCAAAAATATTATTAACTCTAAAAATGAACTTATCTCAAATTGCAGGCACAAGCGAAAATTTAAATACATAAATTTTATTACTCCATCTGACAGACCTCCTCCCAGCCAACAACCCCCTCTCTAACATTAGACTAATTCTATAATTTGTTAATTTTTTAACTCTTAACTTTTCCAACCTTACAAATAACTACCCCAATAACATAGCGTACCCTGTACACCTAATAACTCTATTAACCCATAACACTTAATGTAAATTGAGATCTAATATTATTCTCCTCCACTCCACTAATCCTTAATCGCTTCTACTCAACACTCTGATCCCTATCCCCCTTTTTTCAATTATTGGCCAACCCTAGCGCACACTCATCCATTGCTTTTTTATCTCCCTTGTATTCGATCCATCGACTCTGTATACGCTTCGATCTACCGACAATATTTTTCTCATAGATTCCATTACTCTCACCTTTAAATTACGCTCCTTGGTTACTCCTATAATGGTCCATTTGCCCCCCCCCCAATCTATTTATAATTTTCAACACACTAGGTTACAAAATTGAACCCAATCCTACCCCATAATTCTTATACTAGAACTCAATTGTTGCAAGCAGACTAACGCTGTTTCCAATCCTAACTTCAGTTATACATTAAAGTTTCTTATTTAGTCATGCATTTAATAGTTAACTAACTGGGAATTCTTTAAAGTCTTTATACATTAAACTCTGAAATACTAGTTTTTGTCCGAATTATCACATATTAAACACGTGAATTCCAGATTTCCATTCATCTGAACCCTAATTTCCCAATTGGAACCCTTTTAAATCTTCTGAATTATATATAAGTTTGTATAAAAATCCTTTTTAATTACGGACTCCCCCCCCCCTTCAGAATTATTTACTTACTGACCTAAATTCACTTCTGTTTTTAGCTTATGATAACACCACCCCAACTCGTACCTGGTTTATTGCTTACTAGCAATGAACAGTAACTAAATAAACCCTTCCCCTTCTCCTCTCCCAGCATCAGTCATAGTTGATTTAACTAACCCTATCACCCACCTTCCTTATCTTTTATCTTTATCCCTTTCCCCCACTCATTCACTTAGCTTTGTTTCCAACCAGAGCTGCCACTTTTTCTTAGACTCGATTGAAGTCACTACTTAAATTCCCGACTGCCTGCGTTTAATATACACAGCTCATTCTCAACTTCTGAAAAACTACTTTCATTCTCGGTCCACAGAAGTATTTTAAAATGGCCCTAATTCTCAAAATTACATCCGAATAAGTGTGTTCCATTTACGATTTAACTAAACATCTTTCTATTAGATTTACTCAATTTTTGAACATTTTCAAAGCTGCATTCACGAAACCCTTTTTTCTATCTTTAAATCTCCTTTCACTGGACACTTTATCTACGGGCATTCACAAACTGGACAGACTCCATATTTTTTTACACGCACACTCTTACTCTCCATTACTTTATATTTTTTCAAATTTTGAATTTTGGCTTTTCCACTGCCTACTTATCTATCTATGTAATTCCTCTGATGATAAGATTTTAATCTTTGAAAAACCTTGGAAAGAAAAATAAACATGTTTTTACCGAGTACACCTTGCATTGAACAATCGAAGTTGAAATAGATTTGTCATTCGCACATATTTATCTCTCTTCTTTCATTTATCTTTATAATTGCTCTATCTCGTATATTGAGCTTAACCTATTTCACTATAGGTTATATCCTCTAAAAGTATACTTTTAGTTTCATATTTTATATATATATATATATATATATATATATATATATGAGAGAGAGAGTTTGATTCACCTGATTATACATGCACCATTAGGAAACATTCTCAAATGTTTTGAAAACAGGAACCAAACTATTTGATTAGTTTTTAGGCTGTTTATGTGTTTTTGATGGTCATAGGTAGCACAATTTTGTCTGCAGTTGACTTGGATCTTCGATGTGTCGATTTCAACTTTTTGAGGGAGATGGTGATCTGACAGGCTAAACAAATTGTTTTCATTGATTTTTAACTTCTGTGTCAACAAATAATTGAACTTTTTCTTTTTTTAAAATAGGATGGTTCATTGCAACGTATATCTTGTACAAAACAATAGTACTACCGGTAATCGAATAGGATTAACACTCAAATACCATTGAACCATACATACTACTGTTCATAGTATATCTATATACTACAGACTAGTACACTTATCAGCCTTGAGAGGAGTCAGGTATCCCATCACAACAAATTATTTCTATGTTTAATTGTTGCATGTGCCAATAACCAATGATCCTTGTTTTCCCATCTTATTTTTGTTAACATTCGTAAGATCTTTCTTTACTAGAGAAAAAAATAGTAATTAGCTCTGATTTTTTCTCCTAGGATCTTGACAACATAAAAAATCGAATGTCAAAAAGATTTTTGACATTTTGGCACTTTAATTTACTTGACGATATGAAAACATGACCTTCATTAACCCAACACTAACCCTAATTCACGAGTGACGATCGAGATTTTCTGGATTGAGATCCTAAATTAAGCTTCACATAATTCGTTGGCAGTTGATCCTGAATTCGGCTTTTCCTCATAATTCAGTTGTGTCTATGCCCCTAAATTCGGCTTCACCTCATGTACAAATTTGATGAAAATGGTCACGATTATGAATTAATTTCTGAATGTTAAGAGTAAATTTTTATGATAAACATCGCTTAGGGTCCATTTTACAATACATTTACATGTTGAACAGAACTCTCATCGTAAGTAGGACAAAAACAAAGTTCTGTTTTACAATCTTGTAACTTAGTGATTAAACTTTAGTAATTATAAGAAAGAGGAGGTGGATGCCACCTCAGCCACTTTTTTTTTTAATTACTTGATCGGCTGATGACGTTTGTATGAAACAAACGTCATCAGCCGATCAAAAATATGTAAATTTGAAAAATATTTTGAATAGAATATTGAAATTTATTATTATTTTTTTTGACATACACAAGTCAGAACATCCATTTTAGTTAAATTAAATCTGTTTAAACTTTTAGCTTGACTCCTGCCTTGGATAGGGTATTGATGAAAGTTGCGTCTTGGAAATATACCAAGACATACGTTGACAATTTAATGTTATAAAGTGGAGTAGTCACTTGCTTCTGTGTGTAGGAGTTGAGTATTCATTTTTCCTTCCCTGTCGCGTTCTGTCTTGTTTTGGGCTCCTTCAGTCTATATCTGCTGGTCTGGGTTTTTGGTTGCCCGTTTTATTAGGATTTTGAATTTCACATTATCGTTTCGAATGAGTGAGAATCATTTTCATTAGTTAAAAACGTTGAGTTTGCACATTTATGTTAAATTGTACTTTCTTTATTTTCGGTGAAATAGTAAGTTAAACGAATGGAGAAAGAAATAGAGTAGCTTATACAAGCTAGTAAATTTTGACATTCGTTCATATCGCATCTCTAGCTCCGGAGAAACTGACTTTTAACAAGTAAAATATTTCTTTTTATACTTTTATGCTATCATTTATCATTTGAAGCTAAAAGCAAAACTTCAAAAAAATTAATTGGATATTTACTTTCATTTTAAAAATGTTTATGTGCATGCCAACATGGTCTACATGCCACAACAATTCTTCTTATAATAAAATGGAATTTTAAGCAAATCTTTTAAATTTGAAGTGACAAAATTTGAGCTGCAAAACTTTTTTTGTGATAAAAAATGGAGCTGCTCTCTCTCCGTCTCTCTCTCTCTCCTTCTTTCTCTTTTTCCCTCTCTCTCCTCTCTTTCATTCTCTCTCTCTTTTTTCGTCTGCATAAAAAAGAAGCAATCTTCTCATCGGCTCTAGCAAAAAGAAATAGATACATTAATGCTTTGGAAGTAATGTGTAAATATGTAAATATTGTGAAAATAAACTTTTTGATGTTCCTCAAAGTAAATCTGCTAAAAAATGTTGCTTAAGTAAACTTAAGCCGTTCAGATGTTTTTCTTTTATTCCTTGTTAAGATTCAGATTTCACAATCGACTGATAAAATTTTGAAATTAATAATAATAATACAGTGGAAGTGAGACTAATCTATTATCTGTATTGAATGCATTAAAAACTTGATTGTCAAACTGCGTATTAAAGTTGCAGCTTGTGCAATGGCACAGTTTTAGAAGCTCTGATTTAATTTTATATATTGAAAATTTCAATGAATTATTATGAAAAAGTGAATTTTCTTTTAAAAGGTTTGTTGTCTACAAAATTCCAAAGCTTCACAATGTTCCAGTTGTTTATGAACAAGGACTTGGTCTGTATTACTTGGATAGCAATAATCCATCATGGACAACTTCTGCTGGGCTTTCAATTGGCGAACCTGGTCAGGCTGTTTATTACACAATGCAACAAGTTTACAACCGAACTGATAATGTGAGTTCATCCTTTGAAATTATTATTTATATCATAATGTTAATCTGCCTCGGACACCCTTAGGCAAGGTGTTCATACTCACCACTCTTAAATTAATCTTTTCCAGTCCTTCCTACGTTTTTTTAAAAAATTTAAAATCACATTTTTCCTCTGCCTACCTTACTTCCCAACCCTATCAACTACACAAACTGTCTACCCCATCCTAGCTCTTAAACTACATTTGGTGGGAACTCTGGAGTCACTCTTTAGTTTCCATTACTTCCAGGTCAACTCTGACTCGGAGGAGTGGTAGTACCTGTCAGGCTCCCATCTATGGTTTAAATAGAATTTATCAATTATAAAAAATTTACCTACAAGACATACCTAATCTATAAATATTTAAAGTTATTATAGTGAAGAGTTGTTTAAACAAGTTAGCTTTGCCGTATAATCCAGTTGTGTCCAGGTCCCTAAATTCGACTTCACCTCATGTACAAATTTGATGGCAGTCAAAATGGTCATGATTATGAATTAATTTCTGAATGTTAAGAGTAGATTTTTTGATAGCATACCGAGAGAGACCATTTAACAAAATATTTACATGTTGAACAGAACTCTCACCGTAAGTAGGACAAAAGCAAAGTTCTTGTAACTTAGTGATTAACCTTTAGCAATCAAAAGAAAGAGGAGGTGAATGTCATGGTGCACGTGAACCTTTTTATTTTTTAATTACTTGGTCGGATGATGATGTTTGTAAGACTTCTTCACCAAACCATATGTTTTATCAAACAATATGGTTTATCAAATATTTTTCAAATTTACAGTTTTTGGATTATTAAATCCCAAAACTGTAAATTTGAAATTTTTTTAAAATAAAATTAAAAAATTTAATTGGCAGAATTACCTCAGGATTTAAAACAAGTTAAAGTGGCTCGTGTCTGTTCTAAAATGTAATGAAAAAACCACACAACAACTGTTTTCTTTCATCAGAATACACAACATATGGTAGCAGCTTTTTTCTGAAAGCAGGTGAAAATAATCCAACTTTCATTTGTAAAGGAAGCCATGTATATTGATTGTCTAGTTAGCCGTGGTTTGCCATAATAACAGACTGCGAGAAATTTTGTCCTTTTCACACTTTGCATAATAAATTGGTCGAGTATGCAAAAATATGAGAAACTGTTAGTTTTAAAGTGATTGTGGACTGATTTTGTGGCTTTTCGGTATTGGACGAGCCAGAAGAGACTCGTTTGATTACAAGCTATTTCTGCATTTTTTTCATTTTCAATATCTGGCTAATCCCCAAATTTAATGCTGCTGTCACTGATCTACCAATGAGGCGAAAATGTAAAATTGGTCTTTTTTGGTTTTTTTGTTTTATTTACTGTAGGAGCACCACTTATCAAGGCCAAGAGCCACTCAAGGATAAGAAGAGTTAATGAGCCAGATAATTGTCAGTTGAAAAACGAGGAACAATCAATGGAATTAACTAAATTTGATCACTTAAGGCCAGTTTATTACAAGTATTTATTGACATTGGATTTGAAGACGACTGTGTTGTAATCTGCAGGGAAGCAGTCCCACAATAATGATGAAAAGCCCTTGCAAAGAAGCTATATCCATGGAATTTCTGCCTGATGCTAGATACATGGAGGAAGAAAGGAAAGTCTTTTGAGAAGAATGAGTTCTTGCTGTGAATGTCTTACAGAGATTGGTGCTCAGCCAAGCATTTTTCATGTAAATAATGATAGCATACCGAGAGAGACTACCAACATCTCTGTGGGAAAAGGGGCTGTATGGAAGAGAAGAGATCATCTCCCAATTGTCTGTGAACTCTGTGAAATTGAAAAGTGATGTACCACTACTTATAAGCTGGGATTCTCGCTGTATACAGATTAAGCAGGTTCTCATAACCACATATGTGACAGATTAATTCAATGTATTTAAGTAATTAATGGCATGACGACTTTGTCCAGGACAAAGAGTAAATGAGTTTGTGACAGAGTTGAAACATCTCGTTCTATTGGTTGTTGTCCGCGCGATGAATCACATTCACATTCACATTTGCTTCTAGAATGCTACAACGAGCATGGCATTATTTAAAATGGACATTATGGCCTTCAAATATCTTTTAATTTTGGCTCAGGCGCTATGACTGATAAGGAGTCAATTTCTGCATCTGCTGAACAAGCATGTAAAAATGTTATTGCCTGACATCATTTGTTTTAAACCATCTAGCCAAAGCCAGGGTTACTCAGAGAGAATGGTTAATTGATAACAGAGATGTACAGTGTTTTTGTTCGTATAACAAGATTGTTCACAACTCATTAGTCTGCTAGGGAAACGACTCAAGGAAACAGATATCAGTGTCATTTTTCTCCCTAATCAAATAAAGAGCAAAGTGCTGCCTGTCATCGAAGTGTCCATAGATGAACCTAAGTACATGGTATGGGTGAACTCTGGCTGCTTACAGCCACTTGTGAGCAAACATCTATGCTGACAGGTAACAGGTAAGTGAATGTGCTAACAGCTGATGGAAAAACTGTAAAACATGGTTTATATGGCAGAATTAAGCTGAACATTGATCATCCATACATATTAAGGGTCTGATTTTAAATGGACATCTACTTGGATTTGATCTTCTTTTGATCAGAGAGCTTTGAGAGGTGCTCATAGTTAAGTCAGGTGAAGTGCACTTTTCTGAGGGAGATATGTGCCCTGATATGCTGCTATTTCTCTTAATGTCCGACTTTAGTGTAAAGTTGAATCGTCATATAAACGTATTAACTGCCCCATGGAAATGGACAAATGGTCAAACAACTGTAGAGTGCTAGAATATGCAGTACCCAGTGACCGAAATAAATGCAAGAAGGATCTACAGTTATGGCTGGAAAATGGGTGGATGCTTCTGTATCCCATAGACTTGTGTCTAATTTCTTGATGGTAATTATACAAGAGAACAAGCAGAAGGGCCTTCCAGTATCTTGTTATCCTGTAATGAAATTAAAACTCCTCTTCAACAACATAGCAACGAACACCGACAAGTCTCAACCCCAATGTTCTCTCAGCTGGTCAAAATTCAATTGTGTCATCCATCTTAGTCTTTCCATTTACCTAAGCTGATCCCCCACATATGCTAATTAGTTGCAACTACAAAAGTCTACATCTGCAAAGAGAATCCCCCCTCTCACTCTATCAGTAGAGTCCCAACAGGCAAAGCATCACATTCTCTTCTCAGCCGGTAGGTGTTGCTCTTTATTGTCACACAATACTAGACCACAGAAAGATAACTGGGTTCATGGATGTATATAGTGCTAAATCGGAGGTGTGTGCATAAAAATTGTGAGATGGCAGCAAGGAACAAATGTGTTTGTATTAGATTTAAGAAAGGTGTATCTGCAGATACATGTTGAGAAAGCAGTGTGGCTTTATCAAACTGATATTTTAGAGTTGGAGTTGCCTCACATGATTAGTCTTCAGCTTAAATGATGCATCTATCTATTTTGTGATGTGTGCCAAAACAAAGTAATTAGGAATGCCATATCAACATATCTTGGTGACATGTCAATGAAAGCTTGGTTCACACATGTGAAAGAACATCTATCCAATTATGAACTTATATGTAAGGATCCGGAGCGATTGGAAGATTGAAGGTGCTGGGCTTGCAGGTCTGGAGGAGATAACGGCATTCTCTGATGGCAGGTGGGGAAGTCCTAGATATTTCTAAAAAGATTACTTGCTGAAGTGTAATCTCCCTATGTGGAGGACTTGTGGGTCACTTTCCCATGTGTGACTGGTTAAGAGTTGCAACTGCATTCATTATTACGTGAAAAGCAAATGCCTCCCTCAATTGTATGCTAGTGGAAATGGTAGCCAAAATATGTAAGATCTGTAGGCAAAGACTATGGTAATGGTAATGAATGGTAACAAAATGAAGGTATGGGTAAGCGCGAGTTCTATCGCCACAGAAGTGACACCAGAGGTGAATGGAAATATCAAAAATGCTATTTGGTTGCATCCAGCAAGAGATGCCAAACAAATTAATTTGGCCAACGCAACAATAAAGGATTTCAACTTGGCCTTTCAATGGCAGGCGTCACTGTTACATCTTATCACAGATTCTGCATGTGTTGACAAATGGATTTCCAACACCCAAATCAGCAAAGAACATATCAACACAAAGACGTCTGGCGAATTGCTCGTAGATGAATATGGCATGATGATGGCTGTGATAGTGATCAAGTGCAATCTGAATTAAGCATACCACTTTATCATTATTTAAATGAACATGCTATAACAAGATTACCCCAGGGTGATAAAAAAGCAGTATAGTAAATAAGAATTATAACCTAGATGATAACAAGGTGTGGGTAGACGTTGCATTTGGAATGTGACTGATTATTTTGAGAACTGTAAAGTTGTGAAGAAAAATATAAATATTTTTTTCTTTGTATTTTGAGGCATTGGATTGAAGAAACAATTGCAGAATTACATTATGTAATTGGGATAACAAGAGAGTGAGATGATCAAAGTGATATGGCATTCCTAATTACTTTGTTTTGGCACACATCACAAAATAGATAGATGCATCATTTAAGCTGAAGACTAATCATGTGAGGCAACTCCAACTCTAAAATATCAGTTTGATAAAGCCACACTGCTTTCTCAACATGTATCTGCAGATACACCTTTCTTAAATCTAATACAAACACATTTGTTCCTTGCTGCCATCTCACAATTTTTATGCACACACCTCCGATTTAGCACTATATACATCCATGAACCCAGTTATCTTTCTGTGGTCTAGTATTGTGTGACAATAAAGAGCAACACCTACCGGCTGAGAAGAGAATGTGATGCTTTGCCTGTTGGGACTCTACTGATAGAGTGAGAGGGGGGATTCTCTTTGCAGATGTAGACTTTTGTAGTTGCAACTAATTAGCATGTTTAATGCATTTTACCATAAATGCCAGTGCATTCGCATTATACATACAAGACTTCTTTAATCAGAAATGTTTGTATTCATTTCTGACCATGAAATAAACAATTTTTTTTGTTCCTTATATTAAATGCATTAAATGCACTTTACAAAGTTATTAACAGAGCATTTATATTATGCTCTAAAGGAAATGAAATAAAAAAGTTTCCATAAAATTCCAAGATGTTTCAAGGGAAATCCAAAGCACATCAACTGATGTGTGCACCAAAAAAAGAATTATGGGAAAAAAGAGGGATAAATAAAAACCTTGCCAGAAATAGGTTACTTTGAAAGTCAATTTCTAAAAGTCGTCCAACACATGCCAGCATGTAAAACATACATTAAACCAATTAGGTAGATAAGACAATTTTAATTCTTGGAGCAAACGTTCTTCAAATTTTATTAGATAATAATTAATCTTTGAAAAGCAAAAAACCCTCCAGATGGAGATACTCTCATATTTCCAACAGTGACAAAAGATAAAAAGATTGTGTTATGCAATCATTATAGTTATTGACAAAGGTTTTGAAAATTAATTTCTCTTTAAAAATCAAGATTAAAAAACCAACAGAATTTTTTTTTTAATCCTTATTCTTGGTTTAGCCAAGATAAAAAAAAGATTTTAAAGACAAAAATTAATTTTCAAAATCCTGCCTCATATATTCTTTTTCAATAATTATAATAATTTTAACAACACAATCTTTCTATCTCCATTCCAATCTTTTATAACTGTGTTGTTGAGAGTTAAACTAAATAAATACCTATAACACAAATGCATTATTTAAGGAAAAGCAAATCAGTGTGTTTCTCTTCTTTTTTTAGGCAAGCTTAGCTTCGTCTAACATGACTGTGGTGAAAAGAAGGAAAGTGTTACATACACAGAAGAGACGTTGCTAGTCTCTCTTTACTCTATCATTATTTCCATGGAAAGTGCTCGCTTGTAAGACATTCACAGCAAAAATGCATCTTACTATCAGAAACGGAAAAGACTTTTCATTACTACCTCCATGTGCCTAACATCAGGCAGAATTTCCATGTACAGAGCTATGTTGCAAAGTGGTACACATTACTGCGGGACTGCTTCCCTGCTGATTACAGTTTGGTAGTTTGCAAATCCAATGTCAACAATTCTTGTCATAAAGCGCCCCATAAGTAATCAAATGCAGTTCATACCATTGATCCATGTTAGTACTCCCATAGTGCTCCTCATCTTTCGGTTGACACTCATTCTGCCTCATTAACCCTTATTCTCAAGTGGCTCTTGACCATGACAAATTGTGACTCAATAGTAATATATATATATATATATATATATATATATATATATATATATATATATATATTAAAATAATTATAATGGTTCTTTCACGTTGAGTACTTTGAGAGAAATTAAATCTAAATTCAAATTTAGCAATGTCGCGAGTTTTCTCCCTTTCAGTCGATAAGAACGCTATCTGTTTCTCACTACTGTGTTTATAAATAAAAATACCAGACTTTTTTCTCTCGCATTTGAAATGTTATTGTCACGATGGTGTAGCGGTAAGAAGCTTAGGTCCGAGTTATTCAGGTCCGAGGTTCGAATCGTTCGACCTGCGGTAAAGTTACATTATCCACATTAATGATCACCAACGTGAACATAAAACATATATATCTACGAATATAAAAAATATTTATTTATTAATATATATATATATATATTATATATATTTATACAAGCTTTGTTAAAAACCAGGGAGCTCTCTCGTTTTGTAATTTTTCTTATTAATCATTCAACTTAGCGAGCAATTTTGCGGTTCTCGGGTGTTAATTGATATAATGTGGCACCGAGCGTTGTGTCATGGGCCATCCCTCAAGCACTTTTGGTCTCTCGACCGTTTTCAGGAGGTTGTGTCTTAACGTTATTATCAGCCTTTTTATAATTTTTATTTATTCATTAACATATGTATATATATATATATATATATATATATATATAATGTATACATCTTTAGTTATTTATTTATTATTCGTTTAAATTTATTTATTTATGAATTCTTTTTTTTTGATATATTAATTGTTAAATACAGATAGGGCATTAGTACCGGTGGTGAATGCTATTTTATTGATCGTGGGTTGTATCCAGAACAACTCAAACAAAAAATAAAAATAAATCAAAAATTGAACCAACTATACAAGGGACACATCTAGCTCCCCAAGAACAGCGAAAAATACTAAAATCTCACAACATCTCCAAAATCTCACAGAACACCAAAAACAATTCCTCAACCTAGGACCGAACTGCCACCTCTCTAGAAAATACGATCAAAACATGAAACAAAGTGAAATAGAAATTCTTTACCAACAGATTCAAAACTTTAAAAAACACAAGATCGACATGCATCCAAACTTAAAAGATCTGCTAAAAGCTGAATGCATTAAAAACAGATACAACCACTGATATCGTATTTCCCTCCTAACGCCAGAACTAAAAGAAGCCGCTAAAGAACTACATAATAACAACAACATCACCATACGAATGGCCGACAAATCCAACATATACACTATCTTAAACAAAACAGATTATAACACTAAAATAAACATCCTCTCAAATAAAACAAAATTCAAACGACTTACAAAAAAAAAACACCGACCAATTAAAAAAAGAAATCAATCAAATAATAACCGTGAACAATGCTGAAATAAGAACAATCAAACTCAGTAAAATCATAGGTGACTACAAACCTGGCTATATCTACATGTTGTGATGGGATACCTGATTCCCCTCAAGGCTAATAAGTGTACTAGTCTAGTATATATATATATATATGCTACGAACAGTAGTATGTATGGTGGACTGTATTCTCCTGTTCAACCCCATATTGAGAAAGCGTTAAGTATTTATTGCCTTGTTTTGTCTTGTTACCTTATTACTAGTTTGGATATTACCTTTGTTGCTGTTATTGCTGTTGTTATTGTTATTGCCATTTGGAACTGTTTTTCGTGGAGTTGCATTTTTTTTTTTTACCACGTTTAAAAAAAATTTTTTCTCTGTTATCAGTTTTGATAACTATTATGGCGACGGCTACTTGTAGCTCGAAGCCTTCAGACGTTATGGGTGTTACCGAGGAGGAGCAGAAGGAGCCAGCTGAGGCTGCACCTGGAGGTTCAGAATGGAGCAAGCCTCCTAAAGTTATTATCAACGTTGTTGATTTTATTGAGAAGGCAAAAAAGTGCCTTCATTTAGTTACAGACACATGACTACTTATTGACATCCCAAAGTTGGAAAAAAATAAGAAAAGAAGCATTATTATGTTTGTAGTGGATAAAAAGACCAAAAAAGAATTAGAGCTTCTACTTACCTAAATGAAGAAACCTGTCTGAAATTATCCCAGACTGAGATTATCACTCAGGACTATATTCTAAGGATGGAGTACATGGGAAAGAGAAGGACAGCGGTGTTGATTTTCACTGTTCCGTTCCACGTGGACGTGGAATACTTAGGAGCCTTTCTTCTTAAGTATGGGGACATTACGTCTGTAACCTGGGATGACACCCAGGGATATGGACATTTGAAATTCTTTTGGTAGCATTTGAAAATATTCGGTATTATATGGAAATAGGAAATGAAAAGCTTTCTATAATTGTGGCCGGAGGCCTGTTTGTTGGTCTTGTCTGGAACTATTTCCAGACATATCTCACTTTCTTTTTTCAGATATCTCACTTTTGAAAGCCCACTATTACTAAAACACGAGTGAGCAACATTTAGGGGTACCAATAAACCAAAGAGTGGGGATGCTCATTAATTCCCCCCACCAAAGTCTACCAAAGAAAACTACCCAGTACTCCCTGATCTAAGCAAACTTGATGACAAAGAGAGAAATGAATGGGTATTGGTGCAGGGAAAAAAATACATGGTCGTCTAGCCCTGGATCAGATGAGAGAGGAGGAAATGATATCGAAAGACCCTGGAAAGGAAAAGTATGTGGAAGTACGTGACCTTAAAAAGAAACTTGATCAGGAAAAAGTACCAGCTAGTCCGAAATCCCCCCAAAATATAAACTCGCGGTCACCAACCAAATCCCCCTCTCAAAAACCAAGTCCTTCCCTAAAACAAAGTCAACCACCTCAATTCCCAGTCCGACAAAACCATGTTCCCCTCTGAAAGCTATGCCCCCACCGATCGCCACTCCCTTGAAAGAGAGGGAATATAAGTTAATCCCTCTTAGCCCAGTTAAAAAAATAAGATTGTCTCCTCTTCAAAGTCTTCCTCTCTCGTGTCTCCACAAAACGCCCCCAAAAGCACCCCCTCTGCATCCCCTGCAAAACAGCTCGCTCCCGCCTCTCCTTTTCTACTAAACAGGAACACTACTCCTTCCCATTCCCCAATGAAAGAAGACATGCAACCTCCACCTCCCCTCCATCTCAAAAAAGACAGAGAAGCCCTTCTTTAGAAAATGGAAGAAAAAAACTGCTTTTCTCTCAGGAATTAAGATATGCGTAGTGAATGAGGTACAGGAGGAGACTTAAAAGCTATAAAGTGGCTGATCTGAAAAAACTACTTGCGTTTAGGGAGGTGGGTAACAAGTCAGTTGAAGATCCCCTTAACTTCCCTAACACCTAAATAGTGCTTACAGTTGTAAGAAAACCAGAAGAAGCCAAGGGGTTCTGGCAAATGCTAAGGAAGGCCAACAATTATTTTAATTTAACGCCACCTATGGCCATTTTAAAAAATGAAATGTAAAAATGTTTATGAAAAGATTGTGTTGGGAGGGTCCCTGTTTGGTAGCACCCTTCCCTTTATAGAATAGCCAAACTAACTTACCCCTTGGATGTTGGCTGTATCTCCCATGATGGGCAAATCAGCATTCAGATGGGCACACAGTCTTTTGGGAGAGCCGTCGGCATCCTTACCTCATCGATGTTCGTTTCTGGAACCCAACCCTAAGATATCTCAATGGTTCTCTATCTAGCAAGCATAAATGTCCGTGGGCCGACTCTCGTAAATTTCGAGTTGTTGCAGACCTTCAGCACCTTGGAGTGGATGTATGTTGTATTGCAGGTGACCATTTGGGTGCACTGGCTAGACGTTTTCACGTCTACTCAGCGTACTGCAATTCTCGCTCGAGGGGTGTTTCCTGGCTAGTTGATAAGTCTTTAGGTGTGTCGTGTGATCTTTGTTTCATGGATCCGGAAGGAAGGCTGTGCGTTCTGGATGTTACCATAAAATATAAGGCATTTCGGCTCATTGGGATTTATGCGCCCAATAACCATACTGAGCTTGCTCATTTCTTTCGACGGGTCGAGCAGTTCATGAGTACAACTCGGACGGTCATTTTAGCGGGAGACTGGAACGCGGTCCTGGATCCTGATATATATCGTAATCAGGCTAGGGGAACTAACAATGATCGGGATGCTAAGACATTTTGTGATTTTGTCCATAAGTTTGATCTTATCGATAAATTCTAGAATGAGAAGCCCCGTGATAGAGTATGGACTTGGACATCTAGGCGCGGCTCTGGTTCAGTACAACTTTAGAGTTATATAATTAGGAGAGTCGACGTAGAATTATTAGAATGTCCAAGTTTTCATAATATAGTTTACTCGGATCATAGACTTGTTCGAGTCCGTGTAAACTTAGATAGACCTAGGCCTAGATTGACTGGGTACTGGAAGCTCAACACTTCATTTTTCGATGTGAGGGGCTACCAGGAACAGCTATTACTAGCCTTACAGCAGGAATTGACGGGGGCTGTAAGTGGGTTAACTTTAAGAAGGTAATTAGGTCCTTTACTGCCGATTTTAGCCGACGACTCAATCTAACAACTAGGTCAGCTAAAGTAGCACTATAATCTAGATTAGATCAGGCAGTGAAGGCGAGGGATAGTGCTAAAGTTACTATAATTAAGGCGAAGTTGGCCTCCTTGGCTATCCAAGAACACCAAGCTTTAGTAATTAGGACATGTTGGCATGTGTTGAACGGCTTTTAGAAATTGACTTCTAAACTTATCTCTGGTCAGGTTTCTTTGGAAGTCATTTCCTTAACTGAAGCAAAAATTTTATAACTTCCTGACGCCAACCCAGTGATTTGATGGGGATCAGTGTTTTTATCGAGGCACCATCTCTTAGATGATTGCCCACCAAGGCTAAAGAGCGCTTCACCTGCCCTTCACCACATGGCTCAATAAGTCCGGGGCCTGATATATAGATGGTGCTACTAATAAAAAATCCATATGATTTTATAAAGTACTAACCTTCAAATGGCACATGTTAAAGTTTGAGCCCAATCAGATTATTAGCTTACAAATTACAGTTATTAAGTGAAGCTACTGTTGCAAATTTTTTAAAACAATTGAAAAATCTGAATTTCGTATGGCTTTCTGATGGGAAAAATACTGTTCAAGCAAAGCAATGGCTCCATAAGTGTTATTCAGACTCTGCGCCATCAGAAGCAATGGTCAAGAAGTGGTTTGCTGACTTTAAACACAAATGATGATGTCCTGGAAAACATAAACAAAAGTCCCCAAATTCGATTTGGTCAATCATAAATTGAAGCTGTATAGCTAGCACAAGAGTTGAACATATCAGAAGGCGAAAGTGTATTCACCAATTTGCATGATTATTTGTCAATGAAAAAGCTGTGTTCAAGGTGGGTGCCGAATTTGCTCACAGTTGATCAAAAGGAAAAATGCATCGACGATTCAGAGTGTTGTTTGCAAGAATTTTTGTGTCAATATGTGACAATGGATGAAACATGGATCTACCACTTCCTCCGGAGTAATATGATCAGTCAGCTGAGCGGACAGCAGCAGTTGAAAGCCGCCAAAGCGTCTAAAGATGCAAACATCAGCAGGCAAGATTTTGGCCTCCATATTTTGTTCATCGATTACCTTGAGAAAGGAAGACCCATCAATCGCAAATCTTATATCGCATTGCAGTATTGCAGAGAAATCAACAAAAATCGGTCACAAATTAAGAAGAAGAAAATGTGACAAGTCAATTGCAACGATTTGGTTGTTTGAAGACCTCAAATGAATGATATTGAAAATTGAGGCCAAAGGCAAATTGTTCTACAAGAAAGGCATCAAATTGTTAGAGAAGTGTCATAAGCATTTGAATCACCCCAGAAGGAGACTATGTTGATGAATAAAGTCGAATGTTGCCTAAAAGTTATTTTCTTATTAAGCCCAGGACTTATTGAGTGATGGGCTACTACCCTACCTCCATCAACACAGACACAGAAGCCTACATATGTGCCTAAACGCATACATATGTGCATACACATATTTGTGCATGATCTTATAAAAGCACCAGCAAGAATTTAGATGAGTAAAGACTTAGAACAAAAAGTTTTTGTTTTTTTTCAATTAACAAAGTTCAAATGTTCCATTTTTAGTCCCTGATGCTAATCGAAAACCTTACATTGTTGTCACAGTCAGTTATTTCTTTTTTTCTCTTTGCAAAACTCAATCATGTTCTGCAAAGCCCAAAACAAAAAAACAACAATTTCCCTCCCTCCACCCTTTCCCTCCCCTCTCCCTCCCTTCCCCAAAACCTTTACCAAAATGACTGGATTCAGCATAAAATAACCTGAAAAGGGTTGATATGCCGTAAAACAAAACAACAAAACCAAACACCATGAATAAACATTTGAAGATATAAAAAACTTGAAGCATAACAACTTTTCACCATACTACAACTAATGTTTCAGCATTAAATAACCCATAAGAGGTTGATATGCCGTCAAACAAAACAAACCAAACCAATCAGTTATTCCGTTAATTTTTCGAATTTTCTCAAAATTGTTTCATTAGTTTCTCACAAAATTTTGCATGAACGCAGAAAACTGACTGAGCTAGATTTTTCAGAAAAACTCTGATAAAACTCCATAAAAACTCCATAAGTTCAAAATGACATTTAATTTGCATATATCTCAAATTTCCTTCATTAGTTTTTACTTAAAATCTACCAAACTTTAGTATTAATGAAACAAGTACGGGTGACTCCCAGGAAAATGTAGTAGAACTTAAAAATGCCCCTCAAATTGACAAAAAATTGCATTTTTTCACAACTATCAAAAAGTTCACTCATTAGCTTTTCCTCAAACTCTAACAAACATTGTGATTAATGGTTCACTTAGTAGTGATCGCACTCAATGGTTTCTTTTAACAGTTTGGAATTCTTGTAGACAATCATATTCTACCTGTACCTGGTGCGACATTCATCCTAGGTGAGTTGAGCCGGCTTCCTCCAAAGAGAATGCCTCAGGAGGAAACAAATATGGCCGCTGAATTGCAGAGGAACGTCAACAAGCTGCTGATCGTCATATCGCACGTGTCTGATTGCCGGATGGGTTTCTCGTGACCACAAACGAAGGTATTCTGGAGGCTTCGTTCTCATTTCCAGGATCTTTTTACCAGGGGACCCGGTCTGTCTTTAGCACAATTCGACCCCTATTTAGCTGACTTTTCTTGTCTCGAGGCAACCAAAGCAGCTAGGTGCAGAGGTTGTATAATAGAGGAAGAAGTTCAGGAAGCCTTAAAGCGTGTCGTCCTTAACAAGTCTCCTGGGATCGATGGTTTGCTCTACGAGGTGTATTTGAGGATGTCGTACATTTTTGTTCCCTTGCTGACAGTTTTATTTAATGGTTTAGGAACGGGACTATTCCCCAGTACTTGACCATGGGTATAGTGAAGTTGTTATGCAAAAGCAAAACTGGTGGGGATGGGTTAGATAATTTTCGACCCTTAACGATGCTAAATGCTAAGTTAAAGATTTTGGCCAAGATTTTAGCCAATCGACTGCAGCTTGTTTTGGCTGGTCTAATAAGCCCTCAACAGACTTGTTCTGTAAAGGGTCGGACCATTCAGGATAATTTGCACTCGATATGCCTGATCATAGATAAAGTCAACACTGAAGCCATGCTGATTAATTTAGATCAGTCCAAAGCATTCGATAGGGTGTTCTGTCTGCCGACGGTTTTGGCCCACAATTTGGCTCTTGGATTCACCTCTTGTCTGCAAACCCCGATGGTGGAAGTGAATGGTCTGAGTCTGAGCTTTTCAGATTATCCAGATCTCTTCATCAGGGATGTCCACTTTCACCGATTCTCTGTGCTTGTGTTCGAGCCCTTTCTTCACAGGCTAAGGGTGAATCCGGTCCTACATGGGATTATTTTGGCAGGTGCTTGCACCACGTTAAAGTACTCCGCCTTTGCCGACGACTTGACTATGCTTGTAACGAGCAGTGCCGAGATTAGTGTCGTCTACAGAGAAATCAGAATGTATGAAACAATAACAGGGGCCAAAATTAACTGTGACAAGTCTGTGGGCTTGCGCATTGGTGCCTGGAGGGGTGTATCCCTGCAGGGACCATTTAGCTCAACTGACAGGCCTTGTAAGCTACTCGGCGTCTGGTTCGGTCCTGATCTTCAGCTGGAGAAAAATTGGTCGGAAGTATTGAAAACGATTCGGACCGCAGCTGGTCTGTGGATCTGTAGAAATCCTGTCAGATATCTTGCTTGAGATGCAGTGGGCTCTTTTCAAGTTTTTGTAGCTTGGTAAGGCCCCTATGGTCCGTCGCAAGATTTTTTATCTACATCCTTCTGAAGGTGGTCTGAGTATACCAAGCATCGAGATTCGACATCATACACTCTGGCTATTTTACCTAGATCGAATGAGTTCGCAAACTGAGAGAAACGGTGGCTTCTGGAAGGAAGACACCAAGAAAGCCTTTTTGGCTTTAAAAAATGGGCACTTGGCTGAGGGGGAGGCACACAGGTTGCCCCGAGGCGAGTGCTCCTTTTATCACGAATATAGACACGTTTTGAAGTTCTTCTTATGGGTGAAAGAAAACCTCTCTGACACCCTACTGTTGTGCTGAAGGGCATTATATCGGATTATGGTGAGGGGGACCGTTCAAAATGATAAGATTGAGGGGCTCGCTTTGGCGAGGGGGGAGCTACGCTCAATCTGGCCTTGGGCGCCTAGGTCAAAGTGCTTCGATAATGACGAGGCATCTCTGGCCTGGCTGCTGATAAGAAATGCACTTTGGGTCGGCAAGAAGCTTCATTCAGCTGGTTTGGTGAATTCACAGACTTGTGTTAGATGCGGTGACAAAGACGAGACAGTGAGTTACGCCTTCTGTTATTGCTTTTTCAAAACAATTTTTTTTCTGCCGAAGGAATTGCAAATTCTTTATCTGAATTTGTATACAAACCTGATTCTGGCGTTACATTTCCAGCATATTTCAGACTATTTGAAACGATATTTACTAAAAGGTGCTTAGATTGGTCAGATGAAGAATGGGTAACCCTGTTATTACAGAAACTGGGAACAGAGGAGAATACCAAATATACGAACTTGATATTGCCCAGAAAACCTGAGGAAATTGCATTCGATGAAATTATAAATATACTGTTGAAGATATTCGACGAAAGAAATAGTCTATTCCACACACGATACAAATGTCTAAACATTGTGAAAACGAATAACAAGGATTTTTTGGGATACGCAGGAACACTGAACTCTTTGGTTGGGCAATTCAAGATAGATGAAATCACCAAAGATTTATTCAAATGCCTAATCTTTGTTCAAGGACTAACAGTACAAAGAAATAAGGTCTAGAATCTTAACAATAGTGGAGCAAGACATGAAAATCACGTTACAAAGAGTGACAGAAGAATGTCAGCATGTCATTAATGTTAAAAGGGATAATATCCAAATTGAGGAAAAAAGTGTTGCCAAAGTACAACGCATAAAAAACAAAAAAACTCCTAAATTCAAAAAGACAGGAAAATGTGAGACGTGTGGAAATACTAAGCATATTAAAGATGTATGTTGGTATAAGAACAAATTCTGTGAATCTTGCGGAATTACGGGTCATAAATGGTCTGTTTGCGGCAAGAATAAGAAAAAGAATTTTGAAAAAGTAAACGTTGTGTTATCAAAAAAAGAAATTCAGGACAGTGAAAATCGAAAATACGTAAATGTATGTATAAATGGTTGTACAATCACTTTTTTACTGGATTCTGGCTCAGACATAAGTATTATTGACGAACAAACATGGAGAAAAATTGGAAAATCCAAATCATCTGAACCCAAGAAAATTGCCAGAGGGGTTTCAGGAAAAAAAACTTTAAAGGAGAATTAAATTGCGATATTTCTTTCTGTGGCAAAACTGCAAAAACAAGAGTATATGTGATTCAAGGTGTTAATTCATGTCTGTTTGGAATAGACTGGATAGTAATGTTCAATTTATTTGAACTCCCAATGAACTCTTTTTGCAACCAAATAAGCAGTGCAGAAAAGAAAAAATATATTAAAACTGAAAAATTCATGAATGAATTGAAAGAAGAATATCCCAGAGTTTTCTGTGAGGGTTTGAGTTTATGTACCTTTGTACAAGTTAAGTTTGAACTTAAGGAAAATGTCACTCCAATTTTTCAACCAAAGAGAAACGTCCCTTTTTCCTCCTTAGACACAATTAACAAGGAATTGGAAAGATTAGAAAAAATGGGAGTTATATCTAAGGTAGACTATGCGGACTGGGTGTCGTCCACTGTCTACGTCAAAAAGAAAAACAAAAAAATAAGAATGTGCGACGATTTTTCAACCGGGTAAAACGATTGCCTGAAGGATCATAATTATCCATTTCCTTCTACCAGAAGGCATTTTCTCAAAGATTTTCTCGAAAGATTTAAAAAAAAATCGATCTATTTGACGCATACTTGCAGGTTAAAGTGAACGAGGAATGCTCAAAATATTTGTGCATAAATACACATAAGTGAATTTTCAAACTAGATAGGCCCCCTTTTGGCGTAAAGGTCGCCCCAGCTTTGTTCCAGCAGATTATGGACACTATGTTGGCGGGTCTTGTGTTTGCTATTGCCTATTTAGACGATATTCTAGTCAAAAGTAAGAACGTTCATGAACACAAAAAACTCATCAGATCTATATCCAAACGACTAGAAGAATTTGGTTTCAAATTAAGTCCCGAGACGTGTCAATTCTTCATGGAAAGAATTAAATATCAAGTGATAGAAAGTGAAGGCAGGAAACCGGACTGATGCAATCAAAAGTATGCCTGCACCCGACACAGTTGCAAAACTACAATTGTTTCTTGGGTTGGCCCAATATTATGCGATCTACATTCCCAAAATGTAGGATTTAAGACCCTCCCCCCTTCCTTTAACGAATTATTAAGGAAAGACAAAAAATGGATATGGTCAAAAGATTGCGAGACGGATTTCCAGAATATAAAACAAAGTCTACTGTCAGATCTAGCCTTAGCTCATTATGATCCTGTGAAAGAAATCATCCTTGCGACTGATGCTAGTGAATACGGAGTGGGTGCTGCACTGCTACACAAATATGAAGATGGTACTACTAAAGTGCATACTTCAAGGACTCTTCTACCGGCTGAGAAAAGTTATAGTTAGAGCGAGAAAGAGGCATTATCGATTGTGTTCGGGGTTAAAAAATACCATCGCTTTTTACATGGTAGATCATTTATACTTCAAACAGACCATAAACCGTTAGTAACTATATTTGGACCAAAAAAGGCATTCCTACCCACACTGCTACCGTTTACAGTGATGGGGTGTAACCCTACTGAACTATCATTTTAGAATGCAATACATCGCATCCCAAAAACATGGGCATGCGGATGGACTGTCAAGGTTAATCCCCAAAAATGAAGAAATTTTAGAAGAGACGGTTATAGCAGCACTAAAAGAGGAAAAAGAAATCTCAGGTCTGTTGTTAAACATTATCAAAGAATTACCTGCAACATTGGAACAAATAAAAAAGGAAGCCGAATAAGATGATTTTATATTAAAAATAAAGAACCAGATAAGATTGAAAGAAAAAAAAAAGGGAACCCAGATTTCACCTTTTCTCAATATGCGACAACACTTTAATGTACGCAGATAGAATTGTAATACCTACGTAAAGTTATGCTGAAAGAATTTCATACCAGTCATCCTGGCATGTCCCGGATGAAATCACTCATGTGGTGCTATGTATACTGGCCAGGAATGGACAAGGAAATAGAAAGTTTTGTAAAACTATGCTGAGGTTGTCAATTGGCTGCAAGGGCACCTCCAGTCAAAACAAATCCTTGCCCCAAAACGGATTTGCCTTTCAGAAAATGATTGGCAAAGTGGTCTACACCATAAAAAGTAAAAAAAATTGTGTGTAAAAGACACATTAACCAAATTATACCACGATATGCTGAAAATAATTAAAAAAGCGAGGAAGATTCTATGTGATGCTTTTGAAATGTCACTACCCAATATTGTACACGAACCTATGTACACATCTACTGGACCAGCATTACGAGCTGAACAAAATTTGTCTTCGCCCAAAACAGGAAAGGATCCAAGAACCCTAGAAACCCACTCAGTACTCACCTTCACACATGAACTAAATACTAACAACAAAATCCCCTTCCTAGACTTCATCGACTTTAACAATCCTGTGCAATACACAACATTCACATATAAAAACCCAAGAACAATAACCCCAATCTGCTCAACTACCATAGCGAATGCTCCTCAAAATATAAAACCGCCTTAATAAAAAACGTCCACTGCGCACACACGATATCTTCATCCAAAAAATATTCTACAAAGACCAACATCAAAAAAACCCTAGTAAATAGCAATTTCCCTAATAGAATTGTCGACCAACAAATAAAACTATATCTAACCTCTCTACACCAAAAGAATCAGACAAAAAGGCACAATAAAAATGACACTCTTTTGTTATACTATAAAAACCAAATGCACTCTAACTACAAACTCAACGAAAAAGCTATAACTAACATAATAAACAGATACACTAAACCCACCGACCAACAACTGTGATGCTGTTGCTTATTTCCTGAAACACAACAGTATATACAAAACAGAGACAAAAGCAAGGAGTCAAAAACAACGTGTGTGTTCGATTTGCTTGATCGAAGCTAAAGACCATGTCAGCGTTCCAATATTTATTTTATACATATTTACACGGTGCAAGGGAGTTAATCCTGCTTGTCGGGTTAAAGGGGAGATAAGCAGACATTACAACAACAAAAAATAAAACCAATAATTTACTATTTAATAATCAAAAATAATAACACTACTAACTCCCCCCCCCCTAAACCAAACAAACGTACTGTATTTGTTCCAATGCATGGCCATCCCTACTACAGGCCAGGCAATCGTGCAACTGGGGTCTTTTACTGGGGGCCATGTGAATTTTCTTAAATATTCGATATAGAAGTTGCAAACTATATCATCAACTGGTGCCGATCCTTTTTTTCTTTTTAACCACAATATACAAGTAATGATCTTTTGACATATAGGGACCTCCAATTGGTTGTGAACTATTTACCCCCCCCCTATATATAACACGATGTAACTTTAATTTAGATTAAGATTATCAACAAAACTTTTTTACCATTCAAAAGAGGATACATTAAATAAACTGCTGATGATTTTTTAGAATTTTTTCCAGCATACGAAACTCATGAAAATGTGAAGTTAAAATGTTGTGTACTTTTTTTTACGTGATAAACTAACGTTCTTATGTATAAGCATTTATGTGCGCTGTGATAGGCACATTTTTAATAAATCTCGCATAAATCAAGTTATGGCCAGATCTTCACGAAATTTTCAATACTTATTCATTATAGGACTAATTTATCTTTAAAATGCTGTTTTCCTAAAATATATTAGGGAAAATATTTTTTTTACGTGATCCCCCCCCCCCCTGTTTCATTTTATGAAATATTGAACGAAATATATTGTCATCCGGCGATTTTTTTTTCTTATATAAAACTAAACTCTTTTAAAAAACACATTGGATTAATTTTATTAAATTTTACGTAAACTGTTTTAGTAAACTGGTCCGTGAATGCACAAATAAAAAGTGGAAATAAAAGCAATATTATTATGTTTTGAATTTTTTTTTACCTTTTCTCAATAAAATATACTGTGATTTATTGAAATGCAAAAAAAAAAAAAGTTTTACGAAATAATTTTTATTTTCAGAGACATTTATTCATTTGATCGTATTGATCGAGTTTATCGGTTTTAAACATCATTTTTGAACATATTCGTGTTCGAAATTTTTCAAAATATTTTAATATAATATAGCCCGAAGTATTATGAATCGTAAAAGACAAAAGTTGTGGCGGATGCCATATTATGTACTTGGAAAAAACTACTTCATTTGCTAGAAGTAAGAAAATTTTTTTGCACTAACTGATTTTGCCGCAACTATGGAACGCAATACTAGCCATAATTAACACGTCAATTTTTAAAGTGAAATTGTCCCACGCGCATGCGCATACATTTTTAGAGTAAAATTGGTGCACGCCGCACGCTAATTTGTAAACAGTAACACTAATAAGAAAAGTAATAATCTGTCTCAAGGAAGAAAAAAATGGTTAAAACAAACCGTTAATTTTGTTTACACCATAGTAGTAAAGTAATTTGTTTCACTTCTGTTCATCCGTACATAGATAATATCTTGCCATGTCTCACGCGATGTTTAGTAAACACTACCCCGTGTGTCGTAAAACAAGAAAATTTCGTAGTTTCATCGGACAATGAAGAAGGGTTTCTTTCAGAATTTGATAATGTAACCTTTAACTAAACTATTTTACTTTAAAACAAGTATAACTTTATTTGAGAGAGTTTTTTTTGCAATCGGTAAAGCAAAACGAATGTATGACTTCTTAACGTACACATGAAATAGTGACGTCACCGTTCTTCACATGCAATTGGAGGTCCCTATTGACATAAGTACAAAATCTCTAAAAAAAAAAAATCCAACATTGAAATAAAAATTCTTCATTGAAATATGCATTTGCCTTTGTTTATTCAAAACTACCTGTCTCTTCATTTATAGGAATTTGTCAATAATTGTAAAATTTATCAATTAGCTCATTGTGGTTCTTATTATTTGGTATGTAAAACACATAAAAACATCAAACTAATCTCACAGAGGAATTTTACCTTTGTTTGCAACTTCTATATCGAATATTTAAGAAAATTCACATGGCCCCCAGTAAAAGACCCCAGTTGCACGATTGCCTGGCCTGTAGTAGGGATGGCCATGTTCCAATGCCATTCGAGGAATGTCTCCCCAAGACCCAAACAAACACAGCACTTATATTGCCCATACAACTACACCCCTCTCCCGACGCACCACCTAAACGAAAGTAGTGCCATTCAGTGACACATCACCACACACACACACACACACACACACACACACACACACACACACACACACACACACACACACACACACAAATCAACAGACCTAAGAAAAATATACTAATAAGAACAATTGCACAAACCGACTAAAAAAAAATACAACCCACGATCAATAAAATAGCACTAATGCCCTATCTGTATTTAACAATTAATATATAAAAAAAAATCATAAATAAATAAACAAATAATAAATAAATAAATAAATAAAGATACATACATATATATATATATATATATATATATATATATATATATATATATATATATATATATAATTAATTATTAAAGACAATATATGTACTACCATATACCATCAGATCCTTTTACTTTGTAGTCTCCTTTGAAGATTCAGCTCAATGCTTGTTAACAGAGCAAAATGTAAGACAGTTTATATTATATTCCAATAACCATGGTTTATTTTATTACTTTTATTATTATTTTTTCACATTTCCAAAAATTTTAAATTGTTGTGAGATCTCACAGAAATTTTAAATTTTTGGAAATGTGAAAAAATAATAATAAAAGTAATAAAATAAACCATGGTTATTGGAATATAATATAAACTGTCTTATATATATATATATATATATATATATATATATATATATATATATATATATATATATATGAATGAAGAAATAAAAATTATAAAAAGGCTGATACTAACGATAAGACACAACCTCCTGAGAGGCCGAAAGCGCTTGAGGGATGCCCCATAACACAACGCTCGGTGCCACATTATATCAATTAACACTCGAGAACAACAAAATTGTTCGCCGTGTTGAGAGATTAATAAAAGAAAATTGCAAAACGAGAGAGCTCTGTGGTCTTTAACAAAGCTTGTATAAATAACGACTTGCTGCCTAACTATATATATATATATATATATATATAGCCTTACTATCCTATTTAACAGTCTCTTCTGAAAAGACAAAAAGAGGAAACTGACGAACATGAAGGAGGGGGGGTTGTTGGGTGATGAGAGAAAGTGTTATGTATTATGGGTGAATGGTTGGGGGGAGGAGATAAAACTAAAGTCAGATGATTCAGTTGAACTTTTTTATGGTGGGATATGTGTGAGAGAGTGAAAAAAAAAGAGGGTGTGATTTGTATTTTGTTTGAGAGAGAGAGAGATCAGTTTCAAACTTAATACCCCAAAAATTTTCGATGAGAAGAGTGTCATTGTGTCTTTTTTTTTTGCCTTATCCCTTCCTTTGTTGTTATATTGTTCATATATCCTTTTTTTATTTCCCCTTCCACGAGGGGACAAAGTTAGACACAAGGTCAGGTTTTAATGTGGAAAGAATCGAGGTTCTCAGAAAGGGTCATTCTGGATTAGGAACAAATAATACTTGTATAGTCTCAGAAATAAAACCTTTTCGCCACCTCCAAAAGGGTGAGGTAATGCTTAAGATGATGGCCTCTTAAGATCGAACAGACATTAGATCTAAATCCTAGCCAAAAGGTCCCCAAAATTTAATTTTTAAAGTATTGTATTCATGAGGTAGTTTCAATAATTCTTTTTCTCTTTTTGCAGACTATCACACTAATGGATGACAATCACTAACCCTTCACAAGCAGCATGTTAGGTTTATTGTAAGAAAAACTCTGCTAATCACCGTTTCCTGTTGTGGAGCACAAAAATAACAAGAGATAAATTGCTAGATCCTTTTTTAAACTTTAAGGCAAATACTTAAAATGTTAAGTTTAAAAATCATTATTGAACATTCTTATTTGAGAATGAATCATTTTCTCTTGTAAGAGAATGCATATACAAAATACTTAAAATGTTGATAAGTTTAAAAATCATTATTGAACATTCTTATTTTAGAATGAATCATTTTCTCTTGTAAGAGAATGCATATACAAAATACTTAAAATGTTGATAAGTTTAAAAATAATTATTGAACATTCTTATTTGAGAATGAATCATTTTCTCTTGTAAGAGAATGCATATACAAAATACTTAAAATGTTGATAAGTTTAAAAATCATTATTGAACATTTTTATTTGAGAATGAATCATTTTCTCTTGTAAGAGAATGCATATACAAAATACTTTAAATGTTGATAAGTTTAAAAATAATTATTGAACATTTTTATTTGAGAATGAATCATTTTCTCTTGTAAGAGAATGCATATACAAAATACTTAAAATGTTGATAAGTTTAAAAATTATTAGTGAACATTCTTATTTGAGAATGAATCATTTTCTCTTGTAAGAGAATGCATATACAAAATACTTAAAATGTTGATAATTTTAAAAATCATTATTGAACATTTTTATTTGAGAATGAATCATTTTCTCTTGTAAGAGAATGCATATACAAAATACTTAAAATGTTGATGAGTTTAAAAATCATTATTGAACATTCTTATTTGAGAATGAATCATTTTCTCTTGTAAGAGAATGCATATACAAAATACTTAAAATGTTGATAAGTTTAAAAATCATTATTGAACATTCTTATTTGAGAATGAATCATTTTCTCTTGTAAGAGAATGCATATACAAAATACTTAAAATGTTGATAAGTTTAAAAATAATTATTGAACATTCTTATTTGAGAATGAATCATTTTCTCTTGTAAGATAATGCATATACAAAATACTTAAAATGTTGATGAGTTTAAAAATAATTATTGAACATTCTTATTTGAGAATGAATCATTTTCTCTTGTAAGAGAATGCATATACAAAATACTTTAAATGTTGATAAGTTTAAAAATCATTATTGAACATTCTTATTTGAGAATGAATCATTTTCTCTTGTAAGATAATGCATATACAAAATACTTAAAATGTTGATGAGTTTAAAAATAATTATTGAACATTCTTATTTGAGAATGAATCATTTTCTCTTGTAAGAGAATGCATATACAAAATACTTAAAATGTTGATGAGTTTAAAAATAATTATTGAACATTCTTATTTGAGAATGAATCATTTTCTCTTGTAAGAGAATGCATATACAAAATACTTAAAATGTTGATAAGTTTAATAATAATTATTGAACATTCTTATTTGAGAATGAATCATTTTCTCTTGTAAGATAATGGATATACAAAATACTTAAAATGTTGATAAGTTTAATAATAATTATTAAACATTCTTATTTGAGAATGAATCATTTTCTCTTGTAAGAGAATGCATATACAAAATACTTAAAATGTTGATAAGTTTAATAATAATTATTAAACATTCTTATTTGAGAATGAATCATTTTCTCTTGTAAGAGAATGCATATACAAAATACTTAAAATGTTGATGAGTTTAAAAATAATTATTGAACATTCTTATTTGAGAATGAATCATTTTCTCTTGTAAGAGAATGCATATACAAAATACTTAAGTGTTGATAAGTTTAAAAATAATTATTGAACATTCTTATCTGAGAATGAATCATTTTCTCTTGTAAGAGAATGCATATACAAAATACTTAAGTGTTGATAAGTTTAAAAATAATTATTGAACATTCTTATTTGAGAATGAATCATTTTCTCTTGTAAGAGAATGCATATACAAAATACTTAAAATGTTGATAAGTTTAAAAATCATTATTGAACATTCTTATTTGAGAATGAATCATTTTCTCTTGTAAGAGAATGCATATACAAAATACTTAAAATGTTGATAAGTTTAATAATAATTATTGAACATTCTTATTTGAGAATGAATCATTTTCTCTTGTAAGATAATGCATATACAAAATACTTTAAATGTTGATAAGTTTAAAAATCATTATTGAACATTCTTATTTGAGAATGAATCATTTTCTCTTGTAAGAGAATGCATATACAAAATACTTAAAATGTTGATGAGTTTAAAAATAATTATTGAACATTCTTATTTGAGAATGAATCATTTTCTCTTGTAAGAGAATGCATATACAAAATACTTAAAATGTTGATGAGTTTAAAAATAATTATTGAACATTCTTATTTGAGAATGAATCATTTTCTCTTGTAAGAGAATGCATATACAAAATACTTAAAATGTTGATAAGTTTAATAATAATTATTGAACATTCTTATTTGAGAATGAATCATTTTCTCTTGTAAGATAATGGATATACAAAATACTTAAAATGTTGATAAGTTTAATAATAATTATTAAACATTCTTATTTGAGAATGAATCATTTTCTCTTGTAAGAGAATGCATATACAAAATACTTAAAATGTTGATAAGTTTAATAATAATTATTAAACATTCTTATTTGAGAATGAATCATTTTCTCTTGTAAGAGAATGCATATACAAAATACTTAAAATGTTGATGAGTTTAAAAATAATTATTGAACATTTTTATTTGAGAATGAATCATTTTCTCTTGTAAGAGAATGCATATACAAAATACTTAAAATGTTGATAAGTTTAAAAATCATTATTGAACATTCTTATTTGAGAATGAATCATTTTCTCTTGTAAGAGGATGCATATACAAAATACTTAAAATGTTGATAAGTTTAAAAATCATTATTGAACATTCTTATCTGAGAATGAATAATTTTCTCTTGTAAGAGAATGCATATACAAAATACTTAAAATGTTGATAAGTTTAAAAATAATTATTTAAAATTCTTATTTGAGAATGAATCATTTTCTCTTGTAAGAGAATGCATATACAAAATACTTAAGTGTTGATAAGTTTAAAAATAATTATTGAACATTCTTATTTGAGAATGAATCATTTTCTCTTGTAAGAGAATGCATATACAAAATACTAAAAAAGTTGATAAGTTTGAAAATAATTATTGAACATTCTTATTTGAGAATGAATCATTTTCTCTTGTAAGAGGATGCATATACAAAATACTTAAAATGTTGATAAGTTTAAATATCATTATTGAACATTCTTATCTGAGAATGAATCATTTTCTCTTGTAAGAGAATGCATATACAAAATACTTAAATTGTTGATAAGTTTAAATATCATTATTGAACATTCTTATTTGAGAATGAATCATTTTCTCTTGTAAGAGAATGCATATACAAAATACTTAAAATGTTGATAAGTTTAAAAATAATTATTGAACATTCTTAATTGAGAATTAATCATTTTCTCTTGTAAGAGAATGCATATACAAAATACTTAAGTGTTGATAAGTTTAAAAATAATTATTGAACATTCTTATTTGAGAATGAATCATTTTCTCTTGTAAGAGAATGCATATACAAAATACTTAAAATGTTGATAAGTTTAAAAATCATTATTGAACATTCTTATTTGAGAATGAATCATTTTCTCTTGTAAGAGAATGCATATACAAAATACTTAAAATGTTGATAAGTTTAAAAATAATTATTGAACATTCTTATTTGAGAATGGATCATTTTCTCTTGTAAGAGAATGCATATACAAAATACTTAAAATGTTGATAAGTTTAAAAATAATTATTGAACATTCTTATTTGAGAATGAATCATTTTCTCTTGTAAGAGAATGCATATACAAAATACTTAAAATGTTGATAAGTTTAAAAATCATTATTGAACATTCTTATTTGAGAATGAATCATTTTCTCTTGTAAGAGAATGCATATACAAAATACTTAAAATGTTGATAAGTTTAAAAATCATTATTGAACATTCTTATTTGAGAATGAATCATTTTCTCTTGTAAGAGAATGCATATACAAAATACTTAAAATGTTGATAAGTTTAAAAATAATTATTGAACATTCTTATTTGAGAATGGATCATTTTCTCTTGTAAGAGAATGCACATACAAAATACTTAAAATGTTGATGAGTTTAAAAATAATTATTGAACATTCTTATTTGAGAATGAATCATTTTCTCTTGTAAGATAATGCATATACAAAATACTTAAAATGTTGATAAGTTTAAAAATCATTATTGAACATTCTTATTTGAGAATGAATCATTTTCTCTTGTAAGATAATGCATATACAAAATACTTAAAATGTTGATAAGTTTAAAAATCATTATTGAACATTCTTATTTGAGAATGGATCATTTTCTCTTGTAAGAGAATGCACATACAAAATACTTAAAATGTTGATAAGTTTAAAAATCATTATTGAACATTCTTATTTGAGAATGAATCGTTTTCTCTTGTAAGATAATGCATATACAAAATACTTAAAATGTTGATGAGTTTAATAATAATTATTAAACATTCTTATTTGAGAATGAATCATTTACTCTTGTAAGAGAATGCATATACAAAATACTTTAAATGTTGATAAGTTTAATAATAATTATTAAACATTCTTATTTGAGAATGAATCATTTTCTCTTGTAAGATAATGCATATACAAAATACTTAAAATGTTGATAAGTTTAAAAATCATTATTGAACATTCTTATTTGAGAATGAATCATTTTCTCTTGTAAGAGAATGCATATACAAAATACTTAAAATGTTGATGAGTTTAAAAATCATTATTGAGAATTCTTATTTGAGAATGAATCATTTTCTCTTGTAAGAGAATGCATATACAAAATACTTAAAATGTTGATAAGTTTAAAAATAATTATTGAACATTCTTATTTGAGAATGAATCATTTTCTCTTGTAAGATAATGCATATACAAAATACTTAAAATGTTGATAAGTTTAAAAATCATTATTGAACATTCTTATTTGAGAATGAATCATTTTCTCTTGTAAGAGGATGCATAAATAAAATACTTAAAATGTTGATAAGTTTAAAAATCATTATTGAACATTCTTATCTGAGAATGAATAATTTTCTCTTGTAAGAGAATGCATATACAAAATACTTAAAATGTTGATAAGTTTGAAAATAATTATTGAACATTCTTATTTGAGAATGAATCATTTTCTCTTGTAAGAGGATGCATATACAAAATACTTAAAATGTTGATAAGTTTAAAAATCATTATTGAACATTCTTATTTGAGAATGAATCATTTTCTCTTGTAAGAGAATGCATATACAAAATACTTAAAATGTTGATGAGTTTAAAAATCATTATTGAGAATTCTTATTTTAGAATGAATCATTTTCTCTTGTAAGAGAATGCATATACAAAATACTTAAAATGTTGATAAGTTTAAAAATAATTATTGAACATTCTTATTTGAGAATGAATCATTTTCTCTTGTAAGAGAATGCATATACAAAATACTTAAAATGTTGATGAGTTTAAAAATAATTATTGAACATTCTTATTTGAGAATGAATCATTTTCTCTTGTAAGAGAATGCATATACAAAATACTTAAAATGTTGATAAGTTTAAAAATAATTATTGAAAATTCTTATTTGAGAATGAATCATTTTCTCTTGTAAGAGAATGCATATACAAAATACTTAAAATGTTGATGAGTTTAAAAATAATTATTGAACATTTTTATTTGAGAATGAATCATTTTCTCTTGTAAGAGAATGCATATACAAAATACTTAAAATGTTGATAAGTTTAAAAATCATTATTGAACATTCTTATTTGAGAATGAATCATTTTCTCTTGTAAGAGGATGCATAAATAAAATACTTAAAATGTTGATAAGTTTAAAAATCATTATTGAACATTCTTATCTGAGAATGAATAATTTTCTCTTGTAAGAGAATGCATATACAAAATACTTAAAATGTTGATAAGTTTAAAAATAATTATTTAAAATTCTTATTTGAGAATGAATCATTTTCTCTTGTAAGAGAATGCATATACAAAATACTAAAAAAGTTGATAAGTTTGAAAATAATTATTGAACATTCTTATTTGAGAATGAATCATTTTCTCTTGTAAGAGGATGCATATACAAAATACTTAAAATGTTGATGAGTTTAATAATAATTATTAAACATTCTTATTTGAGAATTAATCATTTACTCTTGTAAGAGAATGCATATACAAAATACTTAAGTGTTGATAAGTTTAAAAATAATTATTGAACATTCTTATTTGAGAATGAATCATTTTCTCTTGTAAGAGAATGCATATACAAAATACTTAAAATGTTGATAAGTTTAAATATCATTATTGAACATTCTTATCTGAGAATGAATCATTTTCTCTTGTAAGAGAATGCATATACAAAATACTTAAATTGTTGATAAGTTTAAATATCATTATTGAACATTCTTATTTGAGAATGAATCATTTTCTCTTGTAAGAGAATGCATATACAAAATACTTAAGTGTTGATAAGTTTAAAAATAATTATTGAACATTCTTATTTGAGAATGAATCATTTTCTCTTGTAAGAGAATGCATATACAAAATACTTAAAATGTTGATAAGTTTAAAAATAATTATTGAACATTCTTATTTGAGAATGAATCATTTTCTCTTGTAAGATAATGCATATACAAAATACTTAAAATGTTGATAAGTTTAATAATAATTATTAAACATTCTTATTTGAGAATGAATCATTTTCTCTTGTAAGATAATGCATATACAAAATACTTAAAATGTTGATAAGTTTAAAAATCATTATTGAGCATTCTCATTTGAGAATGAATCATTTTCTCTTGTAAGAGAATGCATATACAAAATACTTAAAATGTTGATGAGTTTAAAAATCATTATTGAGAATTCTTATTTGAGAATGAATCATTTTCTCTTGTAAGAGAATGCATATACAAAATACTTAAAATGTTGATAAGTTTAAAAATAATTATTGAACATTCTTATTTGAGAATGAATCATTTTCTCTTGTAAGAGAATGCATATACAAAATACTTAAAATGTTGATAAGTTTAAAAATCATTATTGAAAATTCTCATTTGCGAATGAATCATTTTCTCTTGTAAGAGAATGCATATACAAAATACTAAAAAAGTTGATAAGTTTGAAAATAATTATTGAACATTCTTATTTGAGAATGAATCATTTTCTCTTGTAAGAGGATGCATATACAAAATACTTAAAATGTTGATAAGTTTAAATATCATTATTGAACATTCTTATCTGAGAATGAATCATTTTCTCTTGTAAGAGAATGCATATACAAAATACTTAAATTGTTGATAAGTTTAAATATCATTATTGAACATTCTTATTTGAGAATGAATCATTTTCTCTTGTAAGAGAATGCATATACAAAATACTTAAGTGTTGATAAGTTTAAAAATAATTATTGAACATTCTTATTTGAGAATGAATCATTTTCTCTTGTAAGAGAATGCATATACAAAATACTTAAAATGTTGATAAGTTTAAAAATAATTATTTAAAATTCTTATTTGAGAATGAATCATTTTCTCTTGTAAGAGAATGCATAAACAATGAAATGAGGAAACCTTTTATCTTTCACGAGAAGCTGTTTATGGCATCTGCTATATTTCAATAGTTATTAAATTTAGTTTATATAACAAGTACCATAGGAAGAAGTTAGGTTCTAAGCAAACACCCTACCAAAATATGCCTTTAAAGTATCACTACCTATTTACTTGCTTCCCCACGAGGGCAAAGTTAAAAAAGGTCGGTTTTTAATGTGGGGGAAAATTTAGCTCCCCAAAAGAGGGCACTCTAAATTGGGGCAAAAATGTAAACTGCCTCAGTCTAGAAGGATTTCTCCTTCACTGATCGAAGACAGAAAAGATGAAGTGTAGTATCAGAACAGATACTACAGTTTGCACCTAGCCAAAAGGCAAGGAAGTCAAAACATGATCTCTTTATTTGGTTTGGTTGGTTTGGTTGTTTATTTTATGGCATATCAACCCCTTTTGAGGCATTTGGGGATTTATATCGGCACTATATTTCCGCTTGAATGGACTAGAAATGGCCAAACCATCAATTAGTACTGATATTAAATGAAACGCATTTTTCATTTTTTTCCATGACTTGCAGTGGCCAATGGTAAAAGAAAAGCTGAAATTTAGATGAATTTTCCAATTGGGGATGGGGGCACGGTTCCCTCCACCAATTTCCCAACCTGAGGGGTCACAAACAACGATTAGTGCATCATTACCAATAACCCAGAGGGCCCTAGCAGTATCTCACGATATTACCAGACTTTGTTGGACTGTCGTCACTCTAGGATTGCCATATCTACGCTGATGCAGATAGAGCCTTGTGTTGTATTTTCTTTATGCCTTTTCTTCTTGTCCGATGGGGAAATACCAAGATTATTCAAGAACGCAGAGAGGTTGAGTTGGCAATAAAACCTCTGCATCCGACTTCGATAGGAATCCAGCCATTTCTGACACATTGTTCTTGTAGATCTTCATATCTTTCCAACTTGCGCTGGTGTGCCCACTCAAAATTTTCCTCAAATGGAACCGTTAACTAATGACGAAAACTTTTTTAAATTAATGGACTAAATGACAATATCAGATCAGTTGGAAATACAAGTCAGCGTTCCAAGTCGAATACAAGTTGTCAATTCGTGCAACCATCAAACACTGACAATCTTTGCCTATTTTATTCAAAAACTTTGAACTATTTCCTTCTTTATATATATATATATATATATATATATATATATATATATATATATATATATATTAATTTCTATGTACAGAATAAGCTCTTAAACTAATAGAAAATTGGAATAAGAATTCTAGACATAAGGTTTAGTATCATAATATATTGATGTTAATCTTCATAAATGGTGCAAAACTGTTCGGGAATTAATTATACTCGTCTTGGGACGAACATTCCAGTTCTCTATAAAACTGACATTTCTCTGAGCTTTTCCTGCTATTCTTTTTTGAAAATTTTGCTTAATTTTCTTTTGAAACAGGATTTCATGTATTTAATGTATAATGATGAAATTCCTGATGGTAGAACGAGTGAATATTATGGACACACAAAAGGTATGAACCATCAGCTTTTGGTTTCTTATTTTGAGACATATTTACTCTTTTCTTTTTATTATTCTCTCATTTTCTCACTTTCATTCTCAATTGCTTCTATTTTTTTTCTTCTGATTACTATTTTTTTTTACTCTTTTCTACTTCCTCCTCTTCTCTTCCTGATTACCTTATCTATTCCCCTCTCTTTCTCCTTATTTTAAATCCCTTTGTAGTTTTGTTGCTTTTTTCTTCTATATTTTTGTTTTAATTGCCACCAAATAATTTGTCTTTCCAAATGAAACTAAAATTTGTTTTCCTTTTCTTTCTTTACTCTTTTATTCGTTTTACTTTCTCCGGCCATTCACTCTTAGTTTCATTCATTCTTGTTCGATAGTCATTTTTGTTATTTCTTTTTTTGATTCTTTTTCCCTTCTTTCTTTACTTTATTATCTTTTACCTTTTTTTATTATCATTTCAAATTCATACATCAAATCCAAATCGTCTGACCTTTTTCTCTCGTAGGTGTTGTGTCTTTTGATTATGATCATGGTTTCTGGTTGATCCATAGCACCCCACATTTCACTTTTGACCGCAGTCAGGGCTACAGTTGGCCTAAAACCGGACATACGTATGGCCAGTCTTTCCTTTGCATTTCCTTTCCTTATTTAGCAATGGATGACATTGGTAAGTAACTTTTCTCATTTATTATTTGGATAATGATTAAACTTTATGTGCACATGTCTACATCTAGTTATTTGCACACGTCTCACATGTAGTTATTTGTACATGTCTCATATGTATTTATTTGCACACGTCTCACATCTAGTTATTTGCACAGCTTTCACAAATCAATGCAAATATACATATTTTAAAAGAAATTTCATTCTTGTTATTCTGATTAATATCAAATGGTATTTGAATATATTTTGTAGCTGACACAGTATTCAAAACTAGAATTGTTCTGAAGTAGTTGATCAGATATATATATATATCATGAGAAAGTCATTGGTCTTAGATTTCTTTATTGTTGAATCACAATCCTGTCCCCAAAATAATGATGGAGACCATTTGGGTATCTTGTTGCTGAGGTTATTGATTAGATCATACAGAGTATTTGGTATAAAAAAACTTCAGTCTATATCTGACTTATCCACTATTAGTTCTATAATAAATTTGAGTGAATCAATATTGCCATCAATCTTTGACACCAATCATGATTAATCTGTTTTATATGATTAAGAAATGATTTGGTGATTTAAATTGATAAGGAAAATGTATTTATAACAAACATACAGGAAAATGTGACAATGAAGTCTGTTGTGCTTTATTATTGGAATTATTATTAAGCGCAGTGAATTCTAAGTGCCCTGTGATTGGATGAAAATCAGCCAATCACAGACCACTGCTTCAATCTCTGCAGAAAACCCAGGAGAGCACCTATTTTGAAAATATTGGCCTTTTCTCTCCAGCACAGCATTTGCTGCCGTCAACATCGTTTCTCCTCTGCTACGGCAGGTGCGAGCGGGCACATGTTTTTTTAGCATATATAATACGCACGAGGCCATAATGAATAAGCCCTCCGGTCTTTACAGCAGTCAGCTATCCCACCCGTTGCCGGGGGTCGTATAGCCGATAAGACAGTAGCCACTGTCTTTTCACACAATGCGGGCTAATTCAGTCAAGCGTGTATGCAGTGCCCATTTGAGCGAAAGAAGCCATCTTGATGTTCTGAACTATTCTTCACAGCCTTATCCCCAGAAGGAATCCTGTTACAAGACAACTGGCATTTTCAGTGAGTCCACAAAGGCACTTCTTTTACAAGCAACATTCTCTTTCTTTCTTCTCTTTTTTATCCATATAAATATCCTTTCGTTATCTACCCACGTTGTTTGTTATCTCTATTCTTGTCTGGTCACGTTTATATGCCACCAACTTTTCTTCCAGCGGACTACAGTCTTCGTCCTTCATTCTAACAGGAAAAATCCCAACATTTTGCAAAAGAAGTAATGCCTTTACTTTTGGCATTATGAAGATAACTTTTCTTTGCATTTTGCGAGCGTAAACTTGTTCGCATTTTGCAAGTTTAAATTCTGCGATGAAGTAGAAAATTATAAGGCTTAACATGACTTGACTTGAAAGAGATGATTTGTAGTTTGCTTAAAAAACTAGCTTTGCCTTTTTTCGTATTTTTTTGTTTTCCCTTTGGTGCTTGTGATTCAATGGCTTTTGCTCCTTGTTTTAAGCCTGTTTGTTTACATTTTTAAAGTTACGAACAGTGTTATCCGGTCGCCCGGTGTAAACGTAAGAAAAGACCCCTAGTATAAGTGTTCCCCTTTCCTTACCGTGACATTATGCCCGACTTTAAAAGTTTAAAAGGGGTTAAATCCTTGTTGTCCTTGCGAGAATCTCTTAAAAGGAAAATTACCTCCGTATTGAATATTATGCTACGTGAGGATTCCCTTAACAGCTCTTATTTCGTAAGACAGCAAGAGGTGATAAGCAAATGGATGTCGGACTTGGATTCAGCAAACTCTAAGATAAGCGAAATTTGCAATAAAGCAGATATTGTCTTAGAAAACAGTGGTTTGCTTGAATCGGAAGTTGAAAAGTCCAAATTTATTTCTTATGTGTCTAAAAAACTTTCTGATATAGAAAATATGATATCGGCCCCTTCTCCCCAAACCCCTATCTCTCCTGTTCATAAGTGTTCGATGAGTGAGAGTACCAATAAGATTTATTTTTCTTGCCCTTGGGGTGAAGGAAAACCAATTTAGATAAAGGCCTGTAAACGTTGGTTTTC
>OY744516.1:84849472-84851972 GCA_963556195.1 Sepiola atlantica
TATATGTATATGTATTGTTACAACCTAACTGCGGGATGATCGGTACGGATTAGCAATCAGATCGTTACACAGATTTATTTTATTTAATGTCCGTTGGCACGTTAATCATCTTTGGTCAATCGCTGAATGTCGGATTAACCTGTGAAATTCGTCTTAGGGGAATTGGGATAACCAAAGCAATAAATGACGAACACAGACACGAGTGAAATTTAAAGTCAATAAAGATTTTTATAAACAAATAGAAGAAGATGACACCACGAGAAAGAGTGAGGGAGACAGACGTGTATTTTGGAGAGTGTGTGTAGCTGTATGCAACATGAAATTTCAGTCAAAATATATATATATTTGTATGAGAAAGATACTGGCAAGAGATAGGCCAATACTTAGCTGTTTGTCCGAAGTATAATACGGATCAAAAGTCCACGCACATACAATATAAATGATGACACGAAATCAATAATCTCCTTGAATAGTAATCCTTGGGAATAAGAATAAGATGGATTCAATCCCCGATAAAATTGACCTTTAAGTTCCTGGAATCGTAATCCTTGGGAATAAGAATGTTCTAGGTACGACCGGCGATACGATTGTCCTTTAAGTTCCTGGAATCGTAATCCTTGGGAGTAATAATGTTTTGGATTCAACCGGCGATACGATTGTCCTTTTTTCTGTTTTATTTACACCGGCGTTCCGTCTGCCTTTTTCGCCCTCTCTGACGTGTATCTTAAATTCACCTCCTGTGTTTTGTTTTTCGTGCCCTTGCAAGATTCGCTGTCTGTTCCGTTTCCGGTCGCCCACGTCGCTTGTTCTTCATAACCTCGCCTCCCCTCTTCCCCAGTCAGGCGGCTGCTTGAATCGCACAACAAAATCTTAGAGAGAGAGATAGACAGAGACATAGAGAGAGTAAGCGTTTCTCCCGACTGCGACAGTCATTAAAGAGAAAGAAAGAGAGATAGAGATATAGAAAGCATAAGTGTTCACCTTGCTTTGAGAATTATTTATCACAGTATGTATATATATATATATATATATATATATATATGTATGTATACATATGTATGTACATGTAAGTATATCTAAATATATATATATATATATATATATAAATATAAATGAGTGTGTATATATATATGTATGTATATATATGTATATGTATGTATATGTATATATATATATATATATATAAATATAAATGAAAGAAGAAGGATAAATATGTACGAATGACAAATCTATTTCAACTTCGATTGTTCAATGCAAAGTGTACTCGGTAAAAATATGTTTATTTTTCCAAGGCTTTTCAAAGATTAAAATCTTATCATCAGAGGAATTACATAGATGGATAAGTTGGCAGTGGAAAAGCCAAAATTCAAAATTGTTCATATTTTTACTTTTAGCTATCATAAATGTTTCTAATGTACATAGTTGGCAGAAAGCGGATCCTGGAATGTAGGATTTAGACCTTTTTAATATGGCCCAATGTAGGGAGTAGGGAGTGTTTTTACTGTTAAAACTTTTTATTAGATTGGATAGAAAGATGCCAGTGGCATTGTAATTATTGTGTTTGAAAGAGTAGATATGGTTTGAGATTCGAGTCTTGATGGGAACGGCACTTGCCCCAATGTAAGTGTGTATTTTGTATGGGGTTGTTATTATAGTATTTGTGTAATTTATAGTGTCGGGAATGTTTTGGGTTTATATGTTCAAGTTTTGGACCAAAGTTAAGTTGGAATTGTTAGGTAGAGAAGATGAGATAATTTGAGGGGTGAGATCAAGGTTATTGTTAGTTAGCGGGGGTTGTTGGTATGTGCAAGAGGTGCTATTTAAGGTGTCGTTTGGTACAGGGAGTTTGGGATGTGGACGGCTATAGGGTGAATGGAGAATTTGTATGTTGGTGTCTGTTTGCATAATGGTGTTTTGGGGGAATTGTTTAACAGTACAAGCATATATCACGTTACTTTGTATGCAATTGCCATTTAACGGGCATTCTCTAGATTTCTGGCAGTTACAATTATTAGTAGGGTATATAGTACGTGCTGGTTGCTGGGTAAATTTAATTTTTTTGATTGTTTGGGCATTGTGGAGTAGGAAATTTTAATAGAGTTTTTATTTAAAATAGTGCTGTATTTATGTGGGTGCTTGAATGAGTTATCTAAAATTTTGAAGAATTCCTTAGCGATATTTGTTTTCAGATTGCAGTTATAGGGTGGATTAAACCAAATACTATTCTTTCTTCTAATTCTTTTTACTATGTTTTTGAGAGTCAGCTAGTTTGTCAATATTGATAGTTTTTGTGGGTCTATTGATATATGTTTTGGTTTTCTTGGGTAGTGTAGTATTTGTCCGCTGTTCATCCTGTATTACCATTTTGTGTGTAATTACATTTAAAGGTTTGTTTTTCTGGATAAAAGGATTATTTTCGTATTTAATTTTATCAGTGTATCCCGAGTTAAAAAGTGCGTTATTGTAGAAGTTGGAATTTTGTTCGAAGATAGATGTATTA
>OY744516.1:84864472-84931972 GCA_963556195.1 Sepiola atlantica
TAGCCGGAATTAATTACTACAGATTCACTTTCATAAAAAAAAACTTTAATGTAACATGTGGTTATTTTTTTTTATTACACACACAATTATTATTGATTTCCGTCAACCGGGCGGAAAAAAACAAACAAACAAATAAATGCACACAATTACTTTAGGATTAGTTTCACATATACCTTTAACATAACATGTTGCTTTTTTTTTATTAATTTACAAATTATTCCAGAATACATAAATATATACATTAATTTCCTTGCTAATCATATTCTTTGTCTTTTTTGTTTCCTTTTTCCTTTAACAAATTATAGACTCATTCCTGTAGTTAAATGTTAGGGACCTGGAATTTCTTGATTAAACAAAAATACAAATCGGCGACTATTCTACATCACCAACAAAAAAAATTATAGAATTACTCCCGGCTGGGAAAAAAAAGCACACACACTTATTTTTAGAATTTACAGTGCGGGATTAGTTTAACATAACATGTTGCTGTTTTTTTTTGTTTTTTTTTTACTTACAAAGCATTCCAGAAAACATAAATATATAAATATTAACAATACTCATACTTTGCTTCCTAATAATATCTTTCATTTTTTTTCCCCTTTTCCTTTAAACAATTATAGATTCACTCCTGTAGTTAAATATTCGGGCCTGGAATTTCTTAATTAAACAGAAAAACAAATCGCGACTATTCTAAATCACCAACAAAAAAAATACCAATTCACTCTTGGGAGAAAAAAAAACTTGAAAAACAGTTTGGTTCAAATTCTGTAGAAATACCCCCCCCCCCCCAAAAAAAATACGCACACACATTTATTTTAGAATTTACAGTTGGGAATTAGTTTTGCATATATCTTTAACATAACATGTTACTGTTTTTTTTATTAACTTACTTACAAAGTATTCCAGAATACATAAATATATAAATATTAAAAATTCTTGATTAAATATACTTTTCCGGGCAATGCCAGGACATGGGTCCTGCTAGTTGTTCTATATTATTTTAATACATTCTTCTATATTATTTTAATACATTCTTCTATATTGTTTTAATATATTCTAGTTGGACTTGCATAAATTACATGGTATTATTAATATACCAGCTGGCATAAATTACACAGTATTTGAAATGCGTGTACTAAAACCCATTTCGTATACCACTTAATTTAAAAAAAGAAATAAATCTTCTTAATTAAATCAAATGAACAATGGAAATTTTCCAAAGTTGCAACTATTTTGTAATTAATCCTTTGATATGTTTTCCTTCATTTTGTATGAGATCAGCATAACATCATAATGGTGATGTATATTAAAAAACCGAGGATACTGGAGTCTTTATTATATCTGGTTTAACGTTCGTTTTACATGCTGTAATGTGTTGGATGGCTTTTAGAAATTGTCCAGGTGTGTATTTATCCCTCTTCCTCTCAAATCCATCCTTATCACTTCCTACCATGTTTTCCTTGCTAACTGACCCTACTACCTCAACTGTTCTACATCTACTAACCAATCATTATCATCCATTCTTTCAATGTGACCTAACCAACAGAGTCTTCTGTTCTGCACATATTTCCCTATACTGTCCAGATTTAATCTTCCTCTGGGGTCATCAGATCTAAGCCTGTCTTTAAGACTCAGATAACACATCCATCATTGCTGATAATGAAACCAAGATATTTGAATTCCTGGGGAAAAATGGCTCCCTACTTGAATGGTTAATTGCTCATCTTTTTTAGTTGTCACATACGAAATCTAATTGTTTACTTCACTTAAAATTCTAGCATAGTTATTGCGCAAGTTTGCTACTGAATTTAATTATTTTCTGATTACCTAGAATATTTAATTCCCATTGATTATTGAAACTTTTGATCTCTTCCACAAAGCATATATATATATTTTCAGACCATGTTCAACTAAAATCACAAAATAAATACTAGTTTATACCCACTCCTTGGTACAGTACCTTGGTATATCAATTTCCATTTTTACCTAACTTCTACCACTTTATAGCTGGTATGAAGAAAATATTTGTGAAATTTCATGGAAAAAAATATGCTACTTAGTATTTGCATGAGAGAGTAAATAACTACGATGAATATTGTTTTTATTGGCAAAAAACATTAAAAAGGATGTTTTTAAGCAAAAATAATTCACTTTGAATACCCTTTATGTCTACCTTTTTGCGGATCATTAAAGGTCACTTAGTTTTAAAAAAATATTTACGTATATTTTTTTAATGTTATTATGCTATGATAATTTAATTAAATTTATAAAATACACCCAGTTAAAAAAAATTCTTTAGATCTATGAGCGATTCAAACACTGGTATTGACATCGTAAAAACTACTGTCTTAGTAATGTATACTTTTCTATTTCTTTTTTATCAACCACTCACATGTTTCATACAAACAGACAAATAATAAAAACGCTAAGACTTTTTAATAGTATATAGATGGATGTTGAGATTACAAGTCTGAAAAGTCATATCGAGATGGTTTGAGGTTTATAAAGCTGAATAGCATATTAGTATCTGAAGTTGATACACTATTTATCTATTATACATGCTGGGTACTATTGTGGAGGTCTAGATACTCCTTTTGCTATGGAAAGACTTGATAATTGAAATTTTCACATATTTACAAACTCTAAAAATCCATTGTGAATAGAAATACTAAAAATTCAAGTAGTGAAATATTCATGGTTACACTGAATGCTTGATAAACGATATGATTATAAAGAAGTTCATAAAGAAGTTAAAAATTAGCCTAGAAATTTAAAATGTCATATATTTGTATTTAGTTATGTGTTGTTGAATTGTTACATTAATAATTTGTCATTCATTCAGCGCATTGAATTTTGTGAGTCGTGTCTGTAATAGTGAGTTATAAGTTATCTTCCTTTATTAGAACTCTTCAGGGCGTAACGCTCCACTACTTTTGGAGCTGCACCAGCTCCTGCTCCAACGCCCAAAATTGGAGCTGGCTCCTCTCACACTCCCCATTTTGAAATAGGAGCCGCTCCAGCTCAAACTCCTATAAAAAAGGAGCCTCTCTTTTCAGCGCTCCATAATGAAAATATACCTTCTTTCATAACGTTCTATTCTGCTAATGAGTGGTCGAAGGATAGCGGTGGGCGTTAAAGGATCTTGTCAATATGGGCGGGGATGTCACTTTAAGTGTAAGACCGTAAGATAATATTTTACAAAATCTCGCTAATATTTTGAGATGTGCTAAGGGTTATAGGAGAACATGTCGGACGAAGCATACGTAAATTTTCGTTTCCTGAGGTATAAAATAGAAATAGAAAAATCCCTGAAGTATTTTAAAACAATTTTAATTTTCATTACATTAACAACCTATTTTTTCAGGGGAGGAAAATTTTACCCGATATTTTTTCTATTTATTTTGGAAGAGAATTTAGATTTGTTTTAAGTAAATAAAGTTTTACTTTCAAACATTATTAGTGATTATTTTCTTTTTAAAGAAAACATTTCTCTGTGAGAGGAGAGACAGCCAGGGCAACATTAATCGTCGTGTGGTTGTTTAATATTTGTTTGTTTTACGAACGTAACTATATTGTATAATGTATATTATTATTTATCACAGAGAAATGTGCAAGTACTTTCAATAGTACAATTTGGGGCGAAAAAAAAACAATGAAGTTTATTTTTTAAAGATTGAATAAAAAAATATATTTCATAAGTTGGACAAAAAATATCAATAAATTGTCAATAAACAATTCTGAGATCCATTTAATGTCTTAAAATTTCATACAAAATATCTGGCCTAGACCTTAGGAGTTGAAAAAATATCTGGTCAAATTTCCCTCCCCGAAAAATTAACTGGAGCAAGTTTTCCTAGGTTGGGCAAAAACATTTATTAAAATTAAAAATTTGAATAAAAAAGGTGAAAACAGACTGTTTATAATTTTAATTTTTTAAGATAAAGAAAGATATCTAATCTACTTTCGGTTCTAAAAAGACAACAAATTAGTCAGAAAGTCTAATTATTTGCTTTTTTAAATTAAAATTTAAGACATTTTCTCTAATTTAATAAAGTTTAAACATCGGTTTAATTGTAGAATAGGGACCGCTGTTTTTTTTCTCTCGCTCATTTCGCTTGGTATTCGCCCAAATTTTTGATGAAACTGATTGTTGGTCTTAATTGTATTTTTGGTTCTGAAATAAAATTCTCATTTACTTTTTAAAGTGTTGAGAATCTAACTTAAATTCCAGGTTTTAATCGCTGGCGGCCATGTTGGTTTTTATTGTTTTTATTTTCCTTGGACTAAAGATATTTTTTCCTTGGACTAATTTTTTTCTTTAGATTAAAGATATTTTTACTGCTTTAACATTTTATTACACACAAAAACAAACTCTGAACATTCTATTTACAAAAGCAAGTTTTAACGGAATTAAACGAATTTAAAAGCAAACATGAAAAGGTACTACATACTAGTTGTGAATTTAAGAATACTAAAATGTCGCCAAAAAGACGACGGTAAAAATGTGGCATTAAAGTTCAATATTTTAATTGAAAAGAAAAATTGGCTTATTTATTCAATCAGCAATAAACATCCTTGTCATGAATACAAAAAAGTTCAAATCTTTAAGAAAATAACTTCAAAGACATCTATAGACTCACTGGCACATTTGAAGACATTTGTTGCCAAATTTTCTCCTGCCTTAAGAAACTGTCCTATCAAAAATGTAACATATAGATGTGAAAAAAAACCCTGAGAAATTCAGTGTTCTTTCTCCCTCTCTCTTCCTTCCTCTCTCCCTTCCTCTCCACCCTCTCTCTCTCCCTATCTCGTATACATTTACCAGAGATATAATTGAAACAATAACTCAAAAGAGTTTAGCTGAGACTTTTTCTTTTCCTTTTTATTGCTGATTAGTTTTTTTTACTAATCTTTAAAAAAAAAATCAAATAATTTAGGAGCGCGGAGCAACAAAACCACTGCTCTTTAGTCCCAAATGGAGTTGCTCCTGCTCCACTCCCGCTGAATATAAAATGAGCTCTCTTCTCCTTCGCTCCAGCAAAAAGGAACGTGCTCCTGGAGCACGCTCCTTTTTGGTGTTACTCCAGAATAGAAATGAGGCTTTATTCTCTTTTTCAACCTGGATGGGGTTCAGTTCAATAAAAACAGCTAGTAAAAGACCGGGGTGAATGCCACATGTTTTCTCTTAAAAATGCAGAGTGTTCTTCTATTTTCAGATCTCTACCATGATTGGATAGCACCAGATTTAGGCAGTGACCTTTTGACAGAAACTTGGCAAAATGGAGCCCACAAATTGTACTCCAACTGTACAGGAAGTTATTCAGTGAGTTCAAATCTAAACCTAAAGTTTACAAAATTTATTAAAGCAAAACTATTTAAGATATTAACAATCACGTTGTGAGAGAATATTTAAGATATTAACAATCACGTTGTGGGAGAATATGTCAAGTGTGTTGAATCTTTTCACAATGTCCAATCTAAAATGATGGGAGACCACAAAAGTATCGCTGAATCTTTCAGTAAATGTAAGTTATCCATTGAATTTCTTCTTCTGTGTTGTGATTATTTGGACGACTATTCTCATTTTGGTTGTTATTTTCACGTTGCAGCTGATGTAACTTCCGACTGTCTTCGGGGCATCTTTTCGAACTCGGGGAATCTTTATATCTCAGGAACTTATACAGCATTTTGAACTGAACCCTTTGTTTAATCCATGGTAGGGGAGTAGATTGTTCTCGTTTCATCAGCGATAACCGAGTAATAATGTTAATTTATTATTATATTATTCTTAATTATTATTGCCTGTAGTAAGGCCTTCAACCTCCAAAAATCTGTCACTTAGAACTGATTGTTAATCAATGCCTTTATTTGTTGCATCACATGTCCATAGGTTCTCAAATTTGGCATAAAGATTTCCAAGTTCGAAGGGACGCGTCTGAGGAGGGTCGGAGGTTGCATCAGCCAAAACGTAAAAATGTCAACCAGAATGAGAATAGTAGTTTTATTTGCTTTATTTTGCCTGAGAAGTATATTTAAAAAAACTAGTTAGGGTCGGGGCTCATCAGCACAGATTGGAGGATCTGTACGAGTATAGTTGGCTCACACTAATACACTTAAAGAAAGGTGTGAATCCATCTTTATAAAGTGTATTCAGATGAATCAACCTGGTACAACTTTTTTTAACCGGTTTGATTCTGTTTACATTGGTTTCTCCGATTCTTTATAAATCCATAAAATCAGGAGGGATCATGTGAAGGTTGCCAACATCCATAGGTGGTGCTATGAAACTGACTGATTTGAACTTGGCATACCCATGTTGTCAGTCTGCGTTGTTATTCACTTCATCACGACCACCTCCCAATCCATTTTTATATAACTGTAAAACAACAGGAAAAGTAAATGGTCAGGCCACTTGGTCAGCCTTTTTCTTCCTGGCTACTGATATCACACATCGTTGGATCCTCTTTGTAGAGGAATGTATGGTGTCAAGTAGCATGATGGGATGCCATGAGTGGTGATATACTAACAAACACTATAACCCGAGTTCATGTCATGGATTCCTCACAGAACAGAATTGTGTTCTCATCTGCATCGCGTGGATGATATGAAATACAATGTGACCCCCAAAAACTACCACCTATGGAATTGTTTATAAAATTCTCAATCATTTCTGCAATCCAATCATTTTTTTTTCCAGGTTTTTGCTGCCTTTGCCTGTTCCACAAATCTTTATTTGTCTGCTTTTTTTTTCTTGCTAATATTCTGCTAGGTTTTAGAGGGGTCAACGCATTCGAGGTTGAAAGAGAGAAAAAGAAGGGTGGGGGATGGAGTCCACTACCAAATGTAGTTAATAAAGGAAGGTGTAGACCCAACCAAACACACTAGCCTGACGTAGTTAAAGAACCATGAGATAAGACATATTTATATCTGCCACGGACCGCGAATGGAGACCAAAATTTCAACTGAAGCTTATAGGTGTAATTAAAAAAAAAAGCTAAATTCTTAATTTTCTTTTATTCCTGAACTGTCTCTTTCTTAAATAATTTATGTATTAACGTTGCGATAACTAAATAAGTTAAACAAATTCTTTTTTCCAGGTTTTTGTTTCTTTTGCCTGTTCCACAATTTCTTTATTTGTCTGTCTTAATTTTTTATTTATTTCTGAACTGTCTCTATCCTTAATTTTACTAATTCTAATCATGTTCGCAAATTTACTTGTATTTACCTTGTGCTTTTTAATTTAATTTAGAGTTTCAATTTACCTATTTTTCCGTAGCCTTCATTGTATAAAGAGTTAACTAGTTTTTCTCAGCTGTTACCCTACTGGCTGTCTATCTCTTATCTGTACTAACCTGTGAGAGGGAAACATTCAATTTCTGTTCCCTCTGATAAGTGTACAGTGAACTTATATCTACATATATACATGTATGTATGTATATATATATATATATATATATATATATATATATACATATATATATATATATATATATATATACATGTGCATGTGTGGAGGAAAAAACATTTAAAAAAAAAATTTTTTTTTAACCTGCGGAGGCTCGGAAATACTCGACTAGTACACGGGCGCAGGCTATCCTCTCTCGGAGTGTTGGACCCATAGACCTTATCAGGTCATCTATCTAAGAGAAGGAAAACTCTGACAATAAAACCTTGCTACTAACTACTTACGTCTTGGCAGCAAACCGTTGGGGAGGGAGGCCTCCTTAGTCTTGATCGACAACCTTCCTAGAGCTAGAATCTTGAACAAAGTATCCGGTTTGCAAACCTATAATTGCTTAAAGGAGTTGATGGGCTCTTCCTATCGCCCGGCCTTCACACTCCTTCTCTGTCTATTAGTCAGGCATAGAGGTACAAGCACTGGAACGCCTCTAAAGACGCCTCATGCTTCGCCTTGTTTCCTGACTAGGGGAATGAACGTCGTTCTCTCTTTCTCTCTATCTGGGCAACTTGGGGAAAGTTCTTTCGTCCCTAAGTCATACATGACTAGTTTGGGTCGCTCTTGTTCTGACAGATTGAAGGTACAGGTTAGACAGCTTGTCTGACTGCTGTTTCCGACTGTTAGTACAGGAGCCCTAACTCTTAGGTAGCGCTAAGAACGGCTGCTCCATCAACAGTTGTATAATATCGTTGGTAATTGTATGGTGCCATATCGCACATGGAAAGGGATCCTACAGTTATCCCCGATGGGTTTTCCTGAGGCCACAACCCCCATGAACCAGGTCGCGACTAATGGACTGGTTGTGTGAGCCTATTGGCGCCAAACAACCACCCACTTTGCCCTCCCCACTCTATCTCAAAACAAACATGAATTTACAAAATAAAAAAAACAAACCTAAACCAGACACCCAACAAAAAACATCTTTGCCTCCGCCCTTGAGGCTCACATTCACAAATATCCGAGGACTTAGAACCAACATTAACAACGTTTTTCTAGCACTTAGTGAAACGAACCTTCAATCCTCAATCTCCTCTCACCACTTTGACATGACTAATTACCTTCCACTCTACCGTAAGGACTCTGACAAACATATGCATGGGCTAAGAATTTATGTTTGGAACACTCTCCCCTTGACTAGAGAACATAGGTTAGAATCAGATGACCAAGCCTACATGTGCTTTAGATAGACCTTACGTTACAGAGTTAGTTTACTTATATTTCTTATACTGTTCGGCTTCGACCCATACTGTACCCTGCTTGACTCTGTCTCTGAAAGATTAGATAGAGCACTCTCACTCTACTCGAATGCCCAAATACATGTATTTGGGGATTTTAATACACACCACCGTGACTGGTTGGGATTCTCTAGTGTTACTCATGCAGCTGAGAACTCTAATTTCTCCTCAGCTCACAACCTCTCACAGACTGTCACTTTCCAGACCCGCCTTCCTGATCGTGCGGACCAGCAAGCCTCACTTCTCAACCTGGACTCAGCAAACCACCCCCTCCCTAAATTCCCATTGTGGACTGAAGCCACATTTGAGAACCTGGTCATCACCCCATCTCAAGTCAGAAACATCATAAAAAACTGTGACACCTCCAAAGCCTGTGGGCCTGATCTTATACCAGTAATAGTAATAAAGAAATGCTCTGCTGAGCTGGCCCCTGTCCTCTCCAAACTATACAACAAATGCCTTGCTGAATCTTGTTTGCCTGATAGTTGGAAAATTGCCTCTGTGGTACCAGTCTTCAAGAATTCTGAAGATAGAACTGATCCTCTAAACTACCGCCCAATCAGTCTACTCCTGATCTTTGCTAAACTTCTTTCTGATCATCAATACGGATTTAGACAAGCACGATCTACTGCAGATATCCTAACGGTCATCTTTTAACACATATACCATACACTGGACAAGACAGGTGAAGCTAGGGCGATAGCGCTCGATATATCCAAGGCCTTTGACAAGGTCTGGCATGAAGGGCTTCTCCTAAAACTGCACTCATATGGTATCACTGGACAAATATTTAATGTAATTAAATCCTTTCTAACAAAAAAGAAAGATCCAGGTTGTCCTCGATGGCCGTTCTTCTAAGCAACATTACATAAATGCTGGTGTACTCCAGATATCCATCTTTCGACCTCTACTGTTCTTGATCTACATAAATGACCTCCCTGATGTCATTGAGACCGGGATAGGAATATTTGCTGATGACACCCTGCTTTACTCTCGTCATGTGGGCAAAACCGATGCGCACATATCTGAGGCAATGGCTGAATCCTTAGAAAATGACCTCCAGTCTGTAGTGGAATGGGGTAAAAAATGGATGGTAACTTTTAATGCCGCAAAGACAAAGCTACTTTCCTTCAATACCTACAAGAAACCTCTGCAACCACCGATTGTCATGCCAAATAATACCCTACTTGAGAGTTCATCATTCAAACTCCTCGGCCTAACTTTCACAGATAACATGAATTGGAATAAATACATTGAAGACATTGCTGCAAAGAAGGTGGGCTCCCTCTACCGTGCCAGTAAACTTCTCACACCTGACATTATCCTATATCTCTACAAAGCCACCATCCGCCCATGCATGGAGTATGTTTGCCACATATTGGCTGGGGCATCATCCACTAGTGTCTCCCTCTTAGACAAGGTCCAAGAAAGAGTCGCCAACTTGATAGGTTCCTCACTATCCACCAAGCTCCAGCCCCTGTCCCATCGCCGTAATGTTGCTTCCTTGTGCCTGTTTGACAAGTACTTCAATGGATTGTGCTCTGATGAGCTTGCTGCTCTGGTACCCCCACAACGCAAATTCACTAGACCAACCCAACAATCTGCCAAATCCCATCCATTCACTGTGGAGGTCCCCAGATGCCGAAGAGCTTTCTACTCCAAAAGCTTCTTTCCTCGTGCTGCTGGACTCTGGAACTCCCTCCCTGCTCTCTGTTTTCCTGACGGTACTGACATGCAGAAATTTAAAACTAATGTAAACAGACATCTCGCTGCGCAGCTCTCAATTTAGGTTGAAAAAACGTTTTAAAATACTTAAAACAGAAAATGATTCGTTTAGCGTTTTCGTGGGAGTAGCAGGAGGAGTTGATTTGGGGGGGCGGTGCTGAGGAGAGACAAAAGGAGAGGGCCGTGGGGAGTTGGATCTGGGGGGTTACTTTAAGGGACTTAACAGAATTAATTTGTAAGATCTTTCAGGGACTGGGGTAGACAGAGGAGGAGGCATAGTTTTCGGTATCGCACGGGAGCTGGTCGATTTTGAGCGAGAACCAAGGTTAATCTTTTTGGGAGATTTAGGCTTAGGGTTAGGGTTAGGGCTGTCCTTTTTAGATTAGGGCTGTCCTTTTTAGATTAGGGCTGTCCTTTTTAGATTAGGGCTGTCCTTTTTAGATACATTGGGTTAGGGTTTTGAGGAGAGTTGGGTTGGGGCTGGAATTTGAAGGTGACTTAGAATTTTGTGGGGGGGGGGGGAAGCGGGACTAGAATTTTGAGTACTGGCTGACTTTCTTTGTTCGTCCAATACTTTTTACAACCTCTATGTATTTGTTTTTTCCAGGGTCTTTTGATAGCATTATACGTTCCTCTTCTTCCACATTTCATCTAATTAAATTCTGCCTGGTGTTTTCTTTCCCTTCACCAAAATCCATTCATTTTCGTCTTTTTCTGAACTGGCAGGAAGCAGGGGAAAGGCTTGATTTGGGTTCTTGGTAGGAAAGGGTGATTTTTCCGGTGAATCGATTGGGTAACCAACACCCGGTTTTGGGATTTTAAAGGATGGGTGCCCCTTTCCTTAGAGGACAGTCTAATATAAGGTGTCCAACCTCGCCATAAGCCCAAAAGACTAGTCTTCAGCCTGCTACGATTAGAGGTATTTTTTGTCCCTTACTTCTAAGTAGAATTGTATTTCACTGAATGCCTTTTTAAGTAGTATATCGAACTTCCAAATTCCATTGAATCTGTCATGTTCTATTGAAACAATGTCCTCATATTTTAGTAAGTAGGCATGCCTTGTACATGGGGAGGGACTTAAAAAATCTAATTTACTGTTCCACGTCTCCCTATGTACTCTATGTGTTCATTTGTGATAATCTCCTGTTGGGAGAGTGTCTTACAATCAACCTCTGTGGCGAACATGTTGCCCATGGTGTTATACCCTCTTGCCCTTATAACAATAAAACTTACTAACAATAAAACTTATTACAATAACACTTATTAACAATAAAACTTACTAACAATAAAACTTACTAACAATAAAACTTACTAACAATAAAACTTATTAACAATAAAACCTATTAACAATAAAACCTATTAACAATAAAACTTACTAACAGTAAAACTTATTAACAGTAAAACTTACTAACAATAAAACTTACTGACAATAAAACTTATTACAATAAAACTTACTGACAATAAAACTTATTACAATAAAACTTACTAACAGTAAAACTTACTAACAATAAAACTTACTAACAATAAAACTTACTAACAATAAAACTTACTAACAATAAAACTTATTAACAATAAAAATTAACAATAAAACTTACTAACAATAAAACTTACTAACAATAAAACTTATTAACAATAAAACTTACTAACAATGAAACTTATTAACAATAAAACTTACTAGCAATAAAACCTATTAACAGTAAAACTTATTAACAGTAAAACTTACTGACAATAAAACTTACTGACAATAAAACTTACTAACAGTAAAACTTACTGACAATAAAACTTATTAAAAATAAAACTTACTAACAGTAAAACTTACTGACAATAAAACTTATTAACAATAAAATTCCTAACAATAAAACTTATTAACAGTAAAACTTACTAACAATAAAACTTACTAACAATAAAACTTATTAACAATAAAACTTATTAACAATAAAACTTATTAACAATAAAACTTACTAACAATAAAACTTACTAACAATAAAACTTACTAACAATAAAACTTACTAACAATAAAACTTATTACCAATAAAACTTATTAACAATAAAACTTACTAACAATGAAACTTACTAACAGTAAAACTTACTAACAGTAAAACTTACTAACAGAAAAACTTACTAACAGTAAAACTTACAAAAAGTAAAACTTACAAAAAGTAAAATTTACAAAAAGTAAAACTTATTAACAATAAGGTTCGGTCCATACTAACAAAATAAGAACTAACCTAGCTAGTTTCATTTAGGACCATCATTCACCAAAATACCACATTTATACTATACAACCTTTCTTCACCAATTACCAAAAGAATTCATTCAATGAATATCCTACTTAAAACCCATATATACAATATATGCAATGGGGGATTTGGGCACTAAAAAATTATATACAAAAAAAACAAAAAACAATGATACATATGTACAATGGGAATGAAAAAAAATTAAATAAAAATAAAACTAACCCAAGTTAGTAAAAAGACCCCCCACTACTAATCTGTGGCAGATATGCAGGTTTACCAGTCAAAAACGAAACGAAAATTGATGCAGGCCCCAACGCTTTATTATTAACTCCACCTTCGAAAATATCGAAGGGTGACCTGCATCACTGGCAAATCACGCTATCTGTCACCTAAATAGGAGAAAAAGAAAAAAAAAGGGGGCCGTAATGAAACTAATCCATACACTAGCTAAGTTATGAACTTGGCATAACTATTACAGGGGACATATATTAACTTATAAACGGGTCTTCAACAACGTTCGTTTTTGCAATCCAATATTCTATGCCTACGGCACGTCTAAATACCACTCAATGCCAGCTACAGTCACTCTACAAACACGCGCCACTCTCTCCCATCTATCACCAAATTCTGCCGACGAGAGTTTCACCCTATCAGCCCTAATGCGAATCTTCAGAAAATACTTGAAAATTCGAATAAGGCTGACAGGAGTGAGGGTCTCACCGTCGTAGACAACTTTCAAGCGTGTAGACCATATAGCTCGTCTCGCAATCGCTAGTAAACTTAAAAAGACAAAACGACTCTGCCTATCTGTTGTCGCTGCCAAGTTGCTACAGACATTAATTGGTTCTAGGTCGAAAAGCCATTACGTTCAGAATGCGAACCATGAGACCCCCAAGAAACTTGATCAGCGGCACAACGATGCGGCAATAAAAGAAGGTGTGACTCGCATCGGACGCAAGTAGGCGAGTTAGTAAAGCCAGCTGCGTGAAGTCTCTTGCCGACCCAGAGGGCATTTCTTATCATCAGCCAGGCCAAAGAAGCTTCGTCATTATCGAAACATCTCAACCCAGGCGCCCACGGCCAGATTGAGCGCAGCTCCCCCTTCGTCAAACCGAGCCCCTCAATCTTATCATCTTGAACAGATCCCCTCACTATAACCCGATATAATGCCTTTTGGGACAACAGCTGGGTGTCAGAGAGGCTTTCTTTCACCCGTAAAAGGAACTTCAAGGCCCGTCGACACTCGCGATAAAAGGAGCACTCTCCTCGGCGCAACCTGTGAGCCTCCCCCTCATCCAAGTGCACACTTTTCAAAGCCGGAAAGGCTTTCTTAGTGTCTTCCTTCCAGAAGCCACCGTTTCCCTCACATTGTGTACACATCCGATCCAGGTAATATAGCCGAAGCGTATGTTGACGAATCTTAACGCTAGGCATACCCAGACTGCCCTCAGAAGGATGCAGATAACAGATCTCGCGACGAACCTTATGGGACCGGCCAAGCCATAAAAACTTGAACAGAGCCCGCTGCAATTCAAGCAGTGTATCCGACGGGAGTGGATGCACTGATAGACGATATAGGATGAGTGGATAGATGTGAGAAACACACACTTCCGCTCTCCCCTTTAACGAAAGATTTCTACGGGTCCACAGACCAGCTGCGGCTCGAATCGCTTTCAGTACTTCCGACCAATTTTTCTTCAGCTGAAGATCCGGACCAAACCAGACGCCGAGTAGCTTGCACGGCCCGTCAGTCCAGCTGAAGGGTCCCTGTAGAGATACACCCCTCCAGGCACCGATGCGCAAGCCCACCGACTTGTCACAGTTAATTTTGGCCCCTGTTACCGTTTCATACATTCTGATTTCTCTGTCGACGACACTAATCTCGGCACTGCTCATTACAAGCACTGTTACATCGTCGGCATAGGCGGAGTATTTTAACGTGGTGCAGGCACCTGTCAAAGCAATTCCACGTAGGACCGGATTCACCCTTAGCCTGTGAAGGAAAGGCTCCAACACAAGCACATAGAGCATCGGTGAAAGAGGACACCCCTGACGAATAGATCTGGATAACTCAAAGGGCTTAGATCTCAAACCATTCACTTCCACCAGCAAACCGGGCGAATCCAAGAGCGAAACTGGGGGCCAAAACCGGCCGAAGACAAAACAGCCTCCAAGTAACGATGGTCCACCCTATCAAATGCTTTGGACTGATCTAAATTGATCAGCGCGGCTTCTGAGTCGACTTTCTCAATGATCAAGCGTAACACGTGCAAGTTATCCTGAATAGTCCTACCCTTCACAGCACAAGTCTGTTCAGGGCTAATAAGACCAGGCAGGACAACCTGCAGATGATTTGCTAAAATCTTGGCCAAAATCTTTAACTCTGTATTTAACATTGTTAAGGGCCGAAAATTACCTATCCCATCCCCACCATCTTTGCTCTTGCGTAAAAGCTTCACAATACCCCTGGTTAAGTACTGAGGTATAGACCCGTTCCTAAACCAAGAGTTAAATAAAACTGTCTGCAAGGGTACAAAAATGTGCGACAGCCTCAAATACACTTCGTAGGGCAAACCATCGATCCCCGGAGACCGATCCAGGCCGACATGACCCAAGGCTTCCTGAACTTCTACCTCTGTTATACAACCTTCGCACCTAGCCGCTTCGGTCGCCTCCAGGCGAGAAAAGTCAGCTAAATAGGGGTCGAAATGTGCTAATGACATACCGGGCTCCCTGGTGAAAAGATCTTGAAAATGAGACCGAAACGCCTCCAAAATACCTTCGTTTGTGGTCACGGTACGTCCATCCGGCAATGTGACATGTGCGAAATGTCGGTCCGTAGCATGTCGCCGCTCTTCTGCACGCAATTCAGGTGCCATATTTGTTGCTTCCTGAGGCATTCGTTTAAACCTAGCCCTAACTACTGAAGCCTGGTTCTCCTTGCTAGCCAAGGAGGCCAGCTTCGCCTTAACTATAATTACGTTTGTGCTATCCCCCGCCTCCACCGCCCGAACTAATCTAGTTTCTAGTGTCCCTTTTTCTGCCCTAGATTCTAGGTTGAGTCGTCGGCTAAAGTCGGCAGAAAAGGACCTAATTACTTTCTTAAGTTTCATCCACTGCTTATTCCCAATTATAGCACCCGTCATTTCCCGCAATATTGTTAGTATTAGCTGTTCCCGGTAACCCTTCACATCGAACAACGACGTGTTGAGTTTCCAGTACCCAGCCATTCTAGCTTTAGGTCTAGCTAAGTTTCCACGAACCTGAATAAGTCGGTGATCCGAGTAAACTATATTATGAAAACTTGGACATTCTAATACTCCTATGTCGACTCTCCTGATTAAGAACCGGTCGATATAACTCGAAAGTTGTAACCCAGCGGAGCCGCGGCGACTAGTTGTCCAAGTCCATACTACTTCCCGAGGCTTCTCATTTCGGAATTTATCGACAAGATCAAACTTATCGAGAAACTCACGAAATGCCTTAGCATCCCGGTTTTGGTTAGTACCCCTAGAAGGATTACCCAAGCGATCTAAATCGGGATCCAGGACCGCGTTCCAGTCTCCCGCTAAGATAACTGTCCGAGAAGTATTCATGAACTGCTCGAATCGTCGAAAGAAGGGAGCACACTCACTTTGGCTATTGGGGGCATAAACCCGAAATTAATCGAAATGCCTTATCGTTTATGGTAACATCCAGAACGCAAAGCCTTCCTTCCGAATCCATGAAGCAAGGGACACACGACGCATCTAAGGTGCGCTTTACTAGCCAGGAAACACCTCTCGAGCGAGAATAGAAGTATGCTGAATAGACACAAAAGTCCCTAGTCAGCGCACCCAGTTAATCACTTGGATTAAAGTGGGTCTCCTGAGTACAGCATATATCCACTCCAAGCTGCTGAAGGTCCTGTCGAACTCGAATTTTGCGAGAACCGTCCCTCAGCCCCCGGACATTCACACTAGCCATAAAAAGGTGCTTTAGGGTTGGGTTTCAGAAACAAACATTGATGGGGTCAAGGTGCCGACGGCTTTTCCCATGGAATAAGTGCCCATCGGAATGTCAATGAGGCTGTCATGGGACAAGCTGCCAACATCAAGGGGGAAGATTAGTTTCGCTGCTCGATATAAGGAAGGATGTAATAAAATCGGGACCCTCCCAAAGCATGATTTTCTCAAAATCCTTAAATTTGGGTCCTTGTGACACACTAATTGTGGCGATATGTCAAAAGTTATATTCGCTTCCTCCACCATTCTCCAGAGTGACTTAGCAACCTCTCGAGGCCGCACTACAGTCAGCAATCGGGGGGCATCAGGGAAGTTGTACGGGTCCTCGATTGATTTGCCCCCCCCCCCCACTTCGGTAAAGGCAACACAGTGGGCCAAAACAGGTTTTTGGAGGACATTTGGGCATAACTTTAGTTTTACTTGTCCATATAAGCTGTTTGAGGGCTCGTTAGAAGCGAAATTTCAAGAGCTTTTCGGAAAAATCAAAAAAATTCATAAAATCCATTTTTCGGGGGTCTGGGGCCGAATTTCCATATTTGAGCATAACGGCCCAAAATCACATTTTTGGCCATATCTTGGCACAAAATTGATCATAGAAGCTCAGTGAGGGCTCGTTAGAAGCGAAATCTGAGGGCCTTTCTAAAAAATCAAAAAAAATTTGGTAACATGTGACATGAAGTAGTATTTGACACACTTCTTTTCTTTCATTTGCACACCTTTTTACACACTTTAATTTCCTGTCAAAGCATTTTACAGGAAATCACTACAGAATTTTCAAATCTTTGTTTTGTTTATTTAGATAGAGTTACTATCAAAAATGGAAGCGGTCAGCGATAACGCACTTTTCCAAGTGTTTACTGTAGAAGATGCAAAAACTAGAGACCATCTATCCATCACCGCATGTGTTCGATTGCTGGAGCAAAAGTATCTCATCCAGTTAACAGAGGAGCAGAAAGACGAGGTCAAGAAGTCGCTCAAAAGATACCATTCGCTGAAGAAACGACGATATACAGATAAACGGATTGCTGTTAACTGGGATGAGCTGAGCTCACTAGGTGAAGTTGAAAATGTTGTGTTCCGCTATTACAAGAACCCCTCGACGCAAACTGCATCCAGGAAAAGGCCCCCTGAAGAGTTGGGCAGCCGCAAACAGTTGTTGAGAAGAACCAATGATATCTGGGCAAAAATTCAGGCAGTGGCTGCAGAGGAGAAAGTGACTTCTTCCCAATTGATGGGGTTACTCCTTACTCGTTGCCCTGATCAGAGATTTTGGTAATGCTCTTTGGAGCAAGTCCACACGTGACACAAGCGAGAAACTTCCAGCTTGTTTTTGAAAAATCCGGGATAGGGCACATAGATCTGCTTGGTTTTTCATAATCTATACCTCCATAGCTTTCAGAAACATATATGGTTTGGTATGTGCCCTATCCCGGTTTACAAGTTATTTTCTGATGAATATAGAATTTTATCGCTAATTTGAGCCCAAAAAGAGGGAAATTTAGCTCAAATTTTCCTAATTTCTTTCATAAAAAGAGCTAAAAATCGACAAATTGGGTCCCAAAGTGGTCTATTTTTGCATTTTCACAAATGGTTATCAATAAACCAAAAAAATATGCAATAATAAGTAATTCCACACTGATTTTTGGAATTTAATCATGGAAATCTGAAAATTATAATTTTGGGGGGAAAAATCGTGGATGTTTCGTGTGAGCTGGAGAAAAATGCGAAATATCACGAATTCAATGTTGCATATTTTTTCAACCGTTTAATGATTTGACTTACTTTTTTTTTTGTTGAATCAGGAATATAGAGTAGTTTATAAAAACACCAAACATCAGCAATTCCTCCGACATTCTTTTTTGCCTAATGTCCACCCCCCCAGCCCACTGTGGGCAAGCAACTTCTTTAGATCAGTATAATGGTATCCTTTCGCCCTGGTGATGACTTCCGACGATATTTTGCATATGTCTTCACCAGGGTAGAATAGCTGACGTTTTGTAGTCTTCCCTTTAACGGGGGCAATTGTGGATTCACAAATTTGTGGAGGTGGAGGGGCGGTGCTTCGATCGGTTTTCATTGGGGAGTGGGAGGGGAGTGGGCTTTAGCGTGTGTTTGAGAATCGGGGCCGGGGGAGGGAGCACTGGAGTTTTCTTAGGGAAAGCAGGTGGTGTATTCTTAGGCGTGTGTTGAGGTGAGACGAATGGGGAGGGTCTTGGAGTATTCAGCTTTGCTTTTTTAGGGGTTGGAGATAGCGGAATTAATTTATACGGTGGTTCTTTAATAGGGACTGACACTGGAGGAGGCATTTTGTGGGCCAAGTTTTCTTTTCTCTGTGGGGAGACAGGCGATGTTTTAGGATCATATTTGGTCTTTGGGGCCACTTTGCTGGGCTGTATCAAGAGAGTTCGGGCTGTCTTTTGTTTCCGCTCTCAAACGCTTGTTAAGCTGAACCGCATTTACATATGATTCTCGCCCTGGATCCTTTGACATCTTGTATTCTTCTTCCTCTTTCCTCATTTGATCCAGGGCGAGTCTTCCGGGCGTCTTTTTGCCTTCTACTATCGTCCATGGTCCACCCTCTTCCTCTTCCTCTGTCTGTGGAAAAACCGGGAATTCGTTCTCACTGCTTTTTCCGGTATTTTTCGCGGGTGATTTTATGAGAAATCCAAGTCTGGGTCCCAAATGTTCCCCAACTTTATTTTTGGGGTTATTGATAGGCTTCTTCCTTTCTGGGCAGTCGATTGTAAGATGCCCAATCTCGTTACAGGTCCAACAGGCGGGTCTTCTGCCAGCGACTATCACGGGTAACTTATCATCTCCAATTTCTATATAATATGGAATTTCAGTGAACGCTTTTTTGTCCAATAGAATGTCGTAATTCCATATGGAAAGGTAGTGGTCGCAAGACACAGACATTAGTTCGCCAAACTTTGTTAAAAATGCGCCAATATGTGCCCCTTCGATGTAGAACGGGACATGAAAGACCGAAATTGTTGTACGCCGTCTTCCCAAGTGTTCCATCCTCAACACATAATCCTAGGGTGATGATCTGCTTTTTTGAAAGTGTCATGCATTCATTTTCTGTAGAAAATAAAGCCGACCAGTTATTAAATCCTCTAATCTTGATTATCTTAATTGGTCTGTGACCTACCGATGCTAATAGTTTAGTTATTATATCCACCGATGCCCTGATTGATTTTTTGGTTCTACGGTCCACAACGAACATATTGAGGGTCTTCTTTTGGATGTCTTGCAACTTTGGTAGGTCAACGATAAGTCCTTTTTCAGTAATTTGGTTCTTAAAAGATTCAATTTTAACCTTGAAATCGTCCAAGTTAATGGTCACTGTCGGGGGTTTTGCCCATCCCGACGTTCCAGGTTGGGGTGAAGGTATCGACCCCACCTCCGTTGTCAAACTTTCCTTTGGCACAGGGCATTGAGCTGCCATGGCCGACGAGTAAAACGAAAACCGTAAAAAAGAAAGAAAAAAAAACAGCACAGAAAAAAAAGGTCGAGCGTTCAAAAATAATTTGGCTCTAAAAAAAAGAGTCTGAATAACAGTAACAATAATAACAATAATGTAACAATAATCAACAGTAATAATCAACGGAGCGCAAAATAGAAATACCTGATAACAAAAAGGACAGAATGCCGAAATGTGGTACAAATGTTCTCCCAACAAAAGCCGGTATTTATGGTAGCCGGTTGCTACCATTTAGTTATTAAAGGGTAGGTAGGTTCACCCACAACACTTACTAACAATACAACTTATTAACAATAGAACCTATTAATACTAAAACTTATTAACAATAAAACTTATTAACAATAAAACTTATTAACAATAAAACTTACTAACAGTAAAACTTATTAACAATAAAACTTACTAACAATAAAACTTACGAACAGTAAAACAGCAATAAAACTTATTAACAGAAAAACTTATTAACAATAAAACTTACTGTTACACCGGCCGTCACCAGAGACACAGAGAAGACAAAGCACAGTCTTGTAACTGTCTAGCCAAGTGCTAGTCAATTTCTTACTTTGTTAATACACTTGTTAAACCAACCCTCGACTTGACTTCCTTTATTTATTATTTACTGTCGGACAACTGCACAACACTTACTAACAATAAAACTTATTAACAATAAAACTCACTAACAATAAAACTTACTAACAGTAAAACTTACTAACAATATAATTACTAACAATAAAACTTATTAACAATAAAACTCACTAACAATAAAACTTACTAACAATAAAACTTATTAACAATAAAACTTACTAACAATAAAACTTATTAACAATAAAACTTACTAACAATAAAACTTATTAACAATAAAACTTATTAACAATAAAACTTATTGACAATAAAACTTACTAACAATAAAACTTAGTAACAATAAAACTTATTAACAATAAAACTTACTAACAATAAAACTTATTAACAATAAAACTTACTAACAATAAAACTTATTAACAATAAAACCTACTAAAAATAAAACTTACTAACAATAAAACTTATTAACAATAAAACTTACTAACAGTAAAACTTAAAACAATAACACTTATTAACAATAAAACTTATTAACAATAACACTTATTAACAATAAAACTTATTAACAATAAAACTTACTAACAGTAAAACTTATTAACAATAAAACTTATTAACAATAAAACTTATTACAATAAAACTTACTAACAATAAAACTTATAAACAATAAATTACTTACAATAAAACTTATTAACAATAAAACTTACTAACAGTAAAACTTACTAACAATAAAACATATTAACAATAAAACTTATTAACAATAAAACTTACTAACAATAAAAACTTATTAACAATAAAACTTACTTACAGTAAAACATATTAACAGTAAAACTTATTAACAATAAAACTTACTAATAATAAAACTTATTAACAATAAAATTACTAACAATAAAACTTATTAACAATAAAACTTGCTCACAGTAAAACTTACTAACTATAAAACTTATTAACAATAAATCTTACTAACAATAAAACTTACTAACAATAAAACTTACTAACAATAAAACTTACTTACAATAAAATTTATTAACAATAAAATTACTAACAATAAAACTTATTATTAATAAAACTTACTAACAGTAAAACTTACTAACAATAAAATTTATTAACAATAAAACTTACTAACAATAAAACTTATTAACAATAAAACTTACTAACAATAAAATTTATTAACAATAAAATTACTAACAATAAAACTTATTATTAATAAAACTTATTAACAATAAAACTTACTAACAATAAAATTTATTAACAATAAAACTTACTAACAATAAAACTTATTAACAATAAAACTTACTAACAATAAAATTACTAACAATAAAACTTACTAACAATAAAATTACTTATAATAAAATTTATTAATAATAAAACTTACTAACAATAAAACTTAGTAACAATAATTAATGTATTCCAAAACAATAATCCTACTCATCTAAATTTATTTTTTATTATTATCAAACACATGAAAACCAACTCGATCTGCATAACTACACATGGATTTGCTGTCCAGGATGTTAAAATAAACTTAAGTAAAATTAAGCCGGTATTCACATTTATTAACTTTTAAATTGCATCGTCACAATTCCTTAATATTTTTAAATGGTTACTTTGTGTTTTTCGTCTTTAAAACTTAATGACGATTCAAAAAAAATATGAATCTATTTCTTTTTATAATCTAAAAAGCGAGGGGAGGGGCTGGGCCTTTTTTTCTTTTTTCTTTATTATGACAAATGTAATAGTTGTTATCATATTCATCATCGTCGTTTTTTAATTCAAAAAATCAAGTATATATTTAATTATTAAAAGAAAAACTTTATTAGTTATTGCGTTCAATGCAGAGTTCCTTTCAATTAGATAGAAAAGTTGTTGGTTCGTGTAAACATGCATATGCATAAACGTAATCGGAAGTTCATTCGAATTTCAAAATAATCATTTTGAATGTTAAAAGTTTTTCATTAAATCGTTGTAATTACTACTACTACTACTACTACTTATGCAAGTGAAACATCTGGATGAGTGTGTTTTGTTGGGTATATATAATGTATTTGAAAATATTTTAATGTATAATTGAATTAAATAAGAGTAAGGTGTTTTGATATAAATATAGTTCGGATAAATGGAAATAAATCACATTTATTCATTTAGATATGTATTAATTTTTATTCTTTTTAAGTCACACAAAAGAGCCAGAAGTTAAATGAGAATGTTTACTCTTTATAAGAATAACACAGAAGACCCAGAGCTCAATATAAAATGATAAATTTCAGGTTAATTTAAAGCATTTTTTAATTCCAGACAGTCGTTTCGCCCAAAGAAAACCAAAAACATTTTGTTAATTTATATAACAAAAATGACAATCACTGTGGGCTCATCAGTAGGAAAACAAAAAGATGAAACTTTAGAAATGAAAGCGTTTTTGAAACCTGATTTTTAATTTGTCCTTACCCATTCATCAGTTCAAATATTCTACAAATGATTATTACATTCAAAGCTCTCCGATGAGTAAAACCAAAGTGTTGTGTACAAAAACCGGAACTCTGTAAATATAATTGTTTGTTTTTCTTTTCCGAATTTGTATGTGATCCATCCATTAATTAGGATTTATTGAATCAAATAGCATATGAATATCAGATGAATTTCTATTTGAGTCTGACTTTCAAAATCTGACTTGCTTAAATTTATATGTTAAATATAGATATATAATGTTTTTAAAGTTCACAATGAAAATAGAAAAATTATGTTTTAAAAACCAATGAAATGGTATTTATTTAAACGTTATTGTAACGGAGAGCGACCGATTGACGTAGATGCAGACACTTGTCGGCGCCGTTCAAAGAGGCAGCGTCTGGTATGCTGTGTGTGTGGGGCGAACCCGAAAACGCTTGCTGACGACAAAAAAGAAAGAGGAGTGGGAGGAGAAAGGCGTCAGAAAGTCAAATAAGGTTTTTATTTGAAAATCCGGGCAGCTGTGTCGAGTGAGAGATTCATGCAAATTAAGTTGATTTGCATGCATCGCATTTTTTTTCAATAAGAGAGCGAAAGTGAAGATTCAGTGAGTTTTTTGTGGAGATCGTTTTGAACGTGGAGATCGTTCTGAACGTGGGATTGGAAAGAAAAGAAGAGTGCTGGATTTTTTTTTATGTTGAACTGAACGACGTTTTCTTTTTATACAGTTGAGAGAGACGGTTTTTTTTCTTCTATTTGGACTTGATCTTGGCGACATCTCTGTTAAAAGATTATTTCGTTATTTTTTTTCTACAGTTATATCATATAGTGCATAATATTATCAATTATTAAGCATGCAAAATTGTGTATAAAACACTACAAAAATAACATTAAAACAACATTTTTCTAAATGAATTGAAAACCCCAATAAAAAATACAAAATGTTATTTTATTTTTTTAAAGAAAACAAAATGTGCAAATATTTTTGAAAATTTCTATTCTAATTTTTATGACATTTAAAATCACGTTTGTATGTGAAATTTTCCTTTTTTTATTGCAGGTTTTCAATGTGAAAGATATAAATATGCCTTCTGAGGGTCGAATTAAAATGAGTTTCAAAGAAACAAGAGACCATTCCAAATGGGCCATCACTTATGAAAGTGAAAATAAATGGGTGTGCATTGGAGATATTAATAGACAAGTAAGTTTATGTACTATTTTCGTTTGCTGTAAATAGACAGGTGTACTGCTGAGTGAGTGGCCCAATCAGAAACCCCTGGTGTAAGAACACAAGAATCATCGAACTACTTCTTACAGCACCTACATAATTTCTCACCCACTAAGTTTGTTGTGAAGACATCTAGACAAGATGTATTTCATTGGTTTTCCCAAATTGCCAATGATATGGAAATCTACCAAGTCATACAGTATCCTTTAAGGACCTCCAAAACGCAACATAGAATTTACTCCCCGTATATGTAACACAATGTAACTTTAATATAGGTTAATATTATCATCATAACTTTTGTACCATTCAAAAGAAGAAACCTAATATGAACTGCTGCTGATTTACGAAAATAATGAAAATGAGAAACTTAAATCGTGTTTACATTATTGATACCTTAAAACAATGTTCCTATGTGGTGGCCATTTTTAACGTGAAGACATACCCATGTTTAATAAATCTAGCAAAAATCAACTAATGGTCAGATTTTCACAAAAGTTTCGATACTTATTCACTTTTGGATTAATTTATATTTAAAATGCAGTTTTCATAAAATATATCAGGAAATATTTTTTTGTATTTAATTTTATGAAATTTGAACAAAATAATCGATCGAAATTTTAATATTATATAAAACTGAACAGTCTAAATAAAGATATCATATTTATTTTTATGTTTAATCAACACATAATTTTGTAAACTTACCGTGAATTCGTAAATAAAAAAAATGGAAATAAATTCAATATTATTATGTTTTGGAAAAAAATCCTGTTTTTTCTCATTAATATTTACTATAATCTGTTGAATTGCAACGAAGAAAAAAACATACCCAAAAAATAATTAATTTTTAAGAGATTTACATGATTTCAAATGATTCCATCCTTCGAAATGTTCAGTTTTAAATGTAGAATTTGGAAAAAAGGTTTCCCAATTTTTCAAAATATTTTAATCTCATTTTACTTTAATCTCAATATATATAAAGCAAAAATCTGTGTGCATGCATGTCTCACTAAAACTTTTAAAATACTCAATAAACACCCCCAAAGTAGGTATTATTTTTACCGGCATAACCCCGGGAAAATAATATCAAACATTTTTTTTTAAAGATTCATTTTTTTGGGGTCAAATAGCCATTTTCACGATTTTTAATGTTATCTCGTGCACATGACGTCATATTGATAGGTACATGACGTCATAGTGATAGGTTTGGATATTTTTTTATGCCATCGTCACATTATTATTGGTTTTTTTTTCGTTTCTCTTTGGACTATTGTCCTCATCAAAGGGAAGGGAATAAGAAAGAATGATTTTAGTATAGCTCTGGAAGCTTCCTTGATTTTATATTATAAAAGTATTTGGCGTTGTCCGGGAATAAGACAATACAATGTTAAGAAACGTTCTATTGTCATTATTATTTTTCAAATGGAGAAGTTAAGCAACGAATATCCTGGCCAGTACTAAATGGGTGACTATTTGGGAAGACCAGGTGCGGTACAGTCGAAGATAAGCAACGTATATCCTGGCCACTACTTAATGGGTGACTACTACGAGGTGCAGTACAATAAAAGCTAAGCAACACCTATCCTGGCCAGTACTAAATGGGTGACGATTTGGGAAGACCAGGTACAGTAGAATAAAAGTTAAGACATGCATATCCTGGCAAACACTAAACGGGTGACAGTTCGGGAAGACCAGGTGATGTACAATCAAAGTTAAGCGGCAGTACTAAATAGGTGACGATTTTGGAAAATGAGGTGCAGTACAATCAAAGTTAAGCAACGCTTATCCTGGCCAGTACAAAATGGGTGACGATTATCACCGCCACCACCACCGCAACCACCACTTCTCTTTCTCCTTCACCATAACCACCGCCACAAGCAATTCTGCTTTTCAACCTCCTCCACCACTTCTCCTTCTCCTTCACCACCACCACTACTCTCCTTCTCCTTCACCACTGCCACCACCACCACCACCACAACAGCCACCACCACAACCACTTCTCCTTCAGCACCACCACCGCTACCAGCACTTCTCCTCCTCTTTCTCCTTCACCATCACCACTGCCACCATCACTTCTCCTTCATTTTCACCACTGCCACCACCACAACCACCACAACTTCTCCTTCTGCTTCACCACCACCACCACCACTTGTCCTTCACCTTCACCACCGCCGCATCCACTATGACCCCCGCCACTTCTCCGTCTACTTAACCACCACTGCAACCAACACTTCTCCTTCTACTTCACCATCACCCCCCCCCCCCCACACACACACACACACTACTTCTACTTCTCTTTCACCATCGCCACCACCACTTCTCTTGCTCCGTCACTTCTCCGTCACCGCCACTTCTCCTTCTACTTAACCATTGCCACCACGAACACTGCCAGCACCGCCACCACCACTCCTCTTTTCACATCATTACAACCACCACTACCGCAACCACCACTTCTCCTTCTACTTCACCATCACCACAACAACCAAATTCCTCTTTTTACATCACCGCCACCACCATCACTGCCACAACCACATCTACTTCTCCTTCACCACAGCCACTAATACCACCACCACCACTTCTCCTTTACCAACACCGCCACCACCACCAGCACCACTTCTCCTTTACCACCACCGCCACCACCACTTCTCTACCCCCCACCCCCCCTACCCCCTCCACCACCACCAGCATTTCTCCTTCTCATTTACCACCTCCACCACCACTTCTCTTTCCCCTTCACCACCACCACTTCTTCATCGCTGCCACCACCACCACCACCACCTGACTCCTGCCTGCGGTTCGGGAAGGAGTCAGGGCTTGGAGTTCGAGAAGGAGTCAGAGCCTCTGATTCGAGAAGGAGTCAAAGCCTTGGGTTCCAGAAGAAGTCAGAGCCTGCAGGTTCGGGAAGGAGTCAGAGCCTGCGGTTCGGGTAGGAGTCAGAACCTTAGTTTTGGGTAAGAGTAGAGCCTGCGGGTCGGGAAGGAGTCAGAGCCTGCAGTTCAGGAAGGAGCCAGAGTCTGCAGGTTAGGGAAACAGTCAGAGCCTGCAAGTTAGGGAAGGAGTAAGAGCCTGCAGGTTAGGGAAGCAGTCAGAGCCTACGAATCGAATAGGAGTCTGAGCCTACGGATTGGATAGGAGTCAGAGCCTGCGGTTCAAGAAGGAGTAAGAACCTGTGGTGCGGGAAGGTTGCAGACCTTACGGTGCGGGAAGGTTGCAGAGCTTGCGGTGTGGGAAGAAGTCAGAGCCTGAGTCTCGGGTAGGAGTCAGAGCCTGAGTGTCGGGTAGGTGTCAGAGCCTGAGGTTCGGGATGGTATGGGATGGAGGCGGTTTGATGGGAACGAGGTACAGTTACATGGTATGGGAATGAGGTGGAGTTGGATTCTATGGGTAGACATCTGAGTCGGATGGAAAGAAATCGGATGGTATGGGAAGGAATCGAATGGTATGGGTAGGAGTCTGAGCCGAATGTAATGGAAGGAATCCCAGTCGGATGGTATTGGAAGGAATTCATGTCAGATGGCATCAGAAGGAGTTCAATTCGGATGCTATAAGAAGGAGTCTGAGTCAAGTTCTATGGGAAGGAATTTGAGTCAGGTTGTATAGGAAGGAGTCAGAGTTAGGTGGTATGGATGGAGTCCGAGTTGGATAGTATGGGAAGGAGTCCGAGTTGGATAGTATGGGAAGGAGTCAGATTGTATGGGAATGCGTTCGGATTGGATCGTATTGGAAGGAATCAAAGTCAGGTGATATGGGAAGGAATCAGTCATATGATATGGGAAGGAGCCTCGGTCGAATGGTATGGGAAAGAATCTGATTGTATGGGATAGAATCTGATGGTATTGTAAGTACTCAGAATGTATGGTATGGGAAGTGTTGGGTGGTATTGGAAGATGTCAGTGTCGTATGAAATGGAAGAAGCTGGAGTCGTATGGGAAAGAGTCAGATGGTATGAGAAATGCCAGATGGTATGGGAAGAAGTCAGATGGCATGGGAAAATGTCAGTCGGATGGTATAGGAAGGAGTCGGATGGTGTTGGAAGGAGTCACGTGGCATGGGAAGGAGTCCGAGTCGGATGGTATAAGAAAGAGTCGGAGGTTTGAGAAGGGTTCAATAAATTAAGAATTTCCCGGGACCATTTGTTCTACTTGGCATTGTCCTGGATAAAAAGTTCTAAGGTTCCAGTGATACTTTCGGTAACTGGTATATATTTAATCTCTTCGGACTATTGCCTTTATCTAAATAATTTATCTTCATATTAATGTGAAATGGGGACAAACAATTAGGAATTTACCGGGGACATTTGTTCTACTAAGCTTTGTTTGGGATCAAAAATTGTAAGATTTCAGTATTACTTTTAGTAATGCGTATATAGTAAATATCTTCGAACTACTGACTTCATCAACATTACATATCTTCTTAATATCGTTAAATAGAGTGGGGTGACAAGAAATTAGGAATTGATCCCGATCATTTGTTCTACTCAGCGTTGTCCAGGATCAAAAATTGTAAGATTGCAGTATTACTTTTGGTAACTGTTGACTTCAGTAACATTATGTACCTTCTTAATATGTTGAAATTGAGAGAGAGGCAAGAAATTAAACATTGAGCATTAAAATAAGAGAAAGGAATGTGTTGGGCAAAATAGAAAGAGAGGGTTGGGGAGAAGGATGGAAAAATGTAGGAGAGGGAAAGAAAGAAAGATAAAGAGATGACAAGAGGGAGAGAGATAAAAGTTTTGTTATAAAGATTTGCACACACTACTTAATTTCTTCTGTTTTGTTTTTATGGCTCCGCGATACGCTGGGTAGCCCTGCTTCTTTCTATTATATAAAGGAGAGTTGTCTGTGTGTGTATGTGTGTTTGTATGCTCGCAAAAGACTTCCACCACACTCAACAGAGATCCGTAAAGTTGACATATTCTGAATCGGCCAGCTTCCGGTCACATAATATGTCAGAATTAGAAAAAATTATTTATTCTTTGAGGGTCAATGGGGCCATTTTCTCCAATGAGTGTAGCTTTTTTCCTCCATTTTCCAACGTTTTTATGTACTAATTTGGAAAACCCCAATAGTATTATGTATAATTTGAGAAAAAATGCAAGTCATTCCCTCCAAGTAAACTGGAAATTACATCAGAGGGAAGGTGCCAGGAAGAAATTGACTCCCACTACAACCCTTTATTTCTTCCTTTCTTCTTTCCCTCCAACTACCACCCTTTCTACCCCCCCCCCATTCTTTCCCTCACACTACCACCCTTTCTTCCTTCGTTTCTTTCTGTCTTTTAATGGTGTTGCTACATAAATGAACATGATTTTGGTTCTTCTATACAACAGGGACACACTAATATGAGTTATTTTATATAATAGTGGCGCTACATAAATGAATATAATTTTGGTTCTTTGATATGACGGGGGCACATTAATATAAGTTCTTTTATATAATAGTAGTGCTACACAAATGAACATGATTTTGGTTCTTGGATACGACAGGGGCGCACTAATATGAGTTCTTTTATATAATAGTGGCGCTACATAAATGAACATGATTTTGATTCTTTGATACGAAAGAGGCGCATTTATATGATAGTGTCGCTACATCAATGAACATAATTTTGGTTCTTTGATACAACAGGGGCGCATTAATATGAGTTCTTTAATATAATAGTGGCGCTACATCAATGAACATAATTTGGGTTCTTTGATACAACAGAGGCGCATTGATATGAGTTCTTTTATATGATAGTGGCACCACATAAATGAACATAATTTGGGTTCTTTGATACAACAGGGGCGCATTAATATGAGTTCTTTTATATAATAGTGGCGCTACATAAATGAACATAATTTGGGTTCTTTGATACAACAGAGGCGCATTGATATGAGTTTTTTTATATAATAGTGGTGCTACATAAATGAAGATAATTTTGGTTCTTTGATACAACAGAGGCGCATTAATATGAGTTTTTTTATATAATAGTGGTTCTATATAAATGAACGTGGTTTTGGTTCTTTGATACAACAGGAGCGCACTAATATGAGTTTTTTTTATATAATAATGGCGCTACATACAAAATATCGATCTCAACCGCGATTTCATATTTTTTGATTTTGAAATATCTGTTTTATTTGTTATAGGTGACGAACGTTTATGGCCAATGAGAAATGTATCTTAGACAAACACTACCCCCGTCAGCACATAGTGTTCAGTGCAATATTAATTATATTGTAAAATTACAGTAATTTTTGACAGGTCTGATTGAAGAACTAGTTTCTCTCACTTTCGGTCATCTGTAGATATTGAAAACATCACATCAAAATGCTCATTTTGATGTATAAATAGACCTCTATCCCCGATGGAAAGAAACAGATTTTGTTTACTTATTTCTCAAGATAAAGTTAAGTATTTTTCCAGTTCAATAATTTAATCTTTAAATAAACTATTTGACTTCAAAATAACTTCCTATAAATATAACTTTATTTTGGGGATATTTCAAAACATAATAAATTAACGAATAATAACCATCTTTGTAAAGTATGCATATAATGATGACATCACATAGTGCGCTTTGGAGGTTCCTAGTGTCCTTTATAAAGATTGACTCTTAGCTATTTTAATTCCTTTTCAGCCCAGATAAAAGGTATTTCTATGTAAACTTCAGAGTCATCTGTGGAGTGAGATGAACCTCTATTACAGGCTACTATAATTATAATGGAGAACGATATCATTTATCTCACATTATTATAAAGTGAATTTTGCTGAAATTTTTCATTGATCACATCGTTAAAATGAATGTTGTAATTGTTTTTATTCTTAGAAAATTGAAAGTTAACGATGGAAATGGATTGGGTATATTTTATGGACGTCATTTTATCCAATTCTTATCGCCATCTTTTTGTGAGTTCTAATGATGTTAAGAGCTGTATAAACCAAGTCAACACTGTTAGAGTAAAACTGACTTCTTTATTATCACAAATTGGCAATTTTTTATAAAATCCAGAGTTTGTGTGTATATGTAGTGGAAAAGGCTATATCAAAAGTATAACAAAGTCTATCTATACATAAATATATCTATTCAAACACATCACTCAATAAGTCCCGGGCCCAACTAATAAAACAACAAGTTTTAGGCAAAATTCGACTTAATTCATCAACATAGTCTCATTCTGATTCCAATACTTCTCTAACAATTCCATGCCTTTTTGTAGAACGATTTGTCTTTGGCCTCAAAATACGCCTCAGTTTCTGATATCACTTCTTCATTGGAGCCAAATCTGTTTTCCTGGAGCATTCTTTTGAAGTCTGCACAAAACCAGTAGTTGCTGTGGGCCAGATCTGTAGAATATGGTAGGTGCAGGAGCAATTCAAAGTGGAATTCAGTGTTGCAATCGACTTGTGATACAGTGCCTTTTCTTGGTGAAAGATAACTTTTTTCTTCATTTGTATATTTGGCGATTTTCTCCTTCAAACACACCAATAATGCTATATAATATTCGCTATTAATTGTTTTTCCTTTCTCAAGGTAGTCGATGAACAAAATACCTTGCACATCCCAAAATATGGAGGCTAAAACCCTGCTACTATTCACTAAACTGACAGCCGATTTGACTATGGAGTGAATTGGTGGATCCATGTTTAATCCATCGTCATATATTGATGCAAAAACTTTTTGTTGTTGCAAACAACACTCTGAATCGTTGACGTGTTGTTGTTTTAGGTTGACTGCGAGCAAATTCAGCACCAACTTTAAATGCAGCTTTCTTATTGACAAATGTTCATGCAACTCTTCTGCTATTTCATGCAACTTCAATTTATGATCAGTCAGAACGAGTTTGTGAACTGTTTTGATGTATTCCGTGACAACTGTCGAATTTGGGTGACCTGAGCATTCAGCATCATTTGTGTCTGTACGACTGCATTTAAAGTCAACATACAAACCCTTAACTGTTTCTAATGGAGCAGAGTCCGAATAACTTATCAAGCCTTTACTTGAACAGTATTTCTTCCATCAGAAAACAATGCTTTATCAATACATAAAATTCAGATTTTTCTATTGTTTTGAAACTTGGCAACAGTAGATTCACTTAAATAACTAATTTGTAAACTAATAACCCGATTGGGCTCAAATTTTGACACGTGTCATTTGAAAGTTAGTGTTTTATAAAAATCATATGGATTTTTTTATTAGTCACACCATCTATATGCTGGAATTTATGTTATTTACGACTTATTTAGAACAACCAAAAGTAAAGAGTTAATAAGTGTTCAAAGTGTCTAGATGAAGAAATGTTTTTACGTATGTGAGTTAGGGTTAAGGTTAGTTATAGTTAGTGTATAAGCTGTCACTATGTTTAGTAGTCCATGACTGTTTCTTGTGTTGTCTGCTGAGATGCCTGTGGCCTACCGATAAAAGTTAAATTTAGTGTGCCTGGTAGTCGTGTTTTGACTGACAAAGGTTTGTGTAGCAAGTTGAGTCTCTAATTGCTGGCTGTGCTTTGGTTCTCACTTCTAGAGCTAACACTAGCAGGTGCTCAGCTTCCAAAGCAAGTCTTTCTGATTGGTTGAAATCTGGTTCTGGAACTCAACTGAGATTGAGTATTTTGATAGAATTGATCAATCGGTATTAAGTAAATTGAATATTTTACTGAGGTCGTTTCTCTGCTACTGCTCTACCACTGCTGGAACACAGTGCCACATATATGTGTGGGTGTATTGTGAGTTGCTAAACAGAACTTAACCAGATAAATGTCTGTTTTGTAATCAAGTCATAACAGTTAGCCGAATCAAATCACATGATAAAACAGAAAAAATACATTAAAAAAAACCCAGATCTAGTGAGGTAGTTACATCAGTATTCATCACATGATCACATAAAAGAAAATGGTGGTAAAATATGACATACGGGCATATGATGCGCATACTGGTTAGTTAATGATTTCTTTGTCTTCATTTAACGTGTCTCTTTCACATCAAATATGGGTTGCATGTTGACTTTCTCCATGAAACTATTATTTACATTGGTTTTGATGTGCCATTGTTTAAGGTCATCTTTGACTGAGTCATTCCAAGTCTTTCTTGGCCTGCTTTTTCCTCACTTACCCTCAATTAGTATGTGTGTACTTCTGTTTAATCAACTGAAGCTTCGTTCAACATATCCATACCACCCTAGGCGGTTGCAACGCAGAACTGACTCCAGTTTTGGCACCTTCAGCCTCAATAGCAAGGAGTCAGAATTAATTCTGTCATCAAGGCTCACACCAAAAATCCACCGAACGATAACCATGTCACTCCTGTGAATCCTCAGAAAGACTGAACTAGTGGGAGCCCAGCCCGAGTAATAAGTGAAAGTGAACGAGAGCTGTCTATAAATTAATATCCCCAAAATATGCCCATTTTTTACAGTCGTTTATGCCACATACTTTTTTTTTTATTAAATATGATGTTGAAACTCAAATGTATTTATGACATTTTTATTTTTATTTTTAATCAATTATAAAGTAATCGATTGTTTGTTTATATGTGTATTTACACACATACATGCGGCATCTTGTTGGGCAAGTAGGAAAAACAAATCAAAGTCAAGATGGCTACCATATCTCAAATTTAGGCTGTTGTCTTTATCTCCTTTTGCAATCTTAATTTTAATAAGTTAAATAAACAAAAAAAATGATGTATTTCTACTTATTTGGTTATTAATTATTAAAGATTAAAATCGTTTTGTTTAAATTAAAATGACTGTTCACAATCCACATATGCATGTAAGTCATACTATTTCTATCAAAGAATAGTCAGGAAATTGTGAATATATATAATAAGTATTTGAAATTAATTCTTAAAACATAAAAACAATGTAAATAAATACGTACCCAGTGAATCCAGACACCATTTTGAATTTTTTATTTGTAACAAATGCAGTGTTTTCATGGGAAAAATTGCTGAAAATGAAATAAAACGCATGTCTTGCAAAGTATCTGCTATAGAATGTGTAATTGATGAAATTGGAATGTTGTTGTTTTTTTATGTAAAGAATACAGACTGAAATTTCCATAAATAATTGGTTAAGCAGAATCAAATCTCGATGTGTCAGATGCAATGCTATTTAGGTCTAACTTCGAGAATTCAGCTGACTTTTCTTTATATATTTGATCACAATTTTTTTTGTAATTTTGTGAAAAACCTTTTTTATAGAATTGGAAAAAATTGTAATTTTTCCTGGGAGAAGGAGGAACCCCGTGTATTTCTAGAGTTACCAGTACTTTAATCAAATAAACCACAATTAGTGGAAAATTTAACTAATAAGTATAATTTTACATATTTGTGAAAAAGTTCCATTTTTACCAAGGAAGCATTTTCAGTCCTCCTAAGTGGCAAACCATGGTTTTCCTGGGGTCACCAGTATTTCATGCATGTGTATAACCATTAATTCTAACGTTTGAGCAAAATCTAACAATAAGAATTTCATATATTTGCCAGGAATTAGATATTTTGGACTATTTTACTTCCCCTTTGGAGGATAGATTTTTCTACATATAGCTTCATTTTTATATGTTTTTAATATTGGCAATTTATTTCCAACACTATGTTATGTATTAAGCTGCTTTTTTCTGATGCTATTGTTTGAATGGGTAATATTACTAAACAAACGATTTATGTCGTCTGCATGGCTGAATATAAACAAAGAATACCACAAAGTGAATAATGAGACTTGTACAGGATTCGAACCTGTGCCTCGAAAAAGGGACCACCTAACACGGGCGTCATCCTGAGAGAGCTAAAATTGTACAAATAACGCAGCAAATTTTTGTTTACATTTTCACTAGCAATATCACCATATCTCTTTGCTGCATCAGACAACGAAATACAATTAATGTTTTTATATGTTTTTAATATTGGAAATTTATTTCCAACACTATACAGTATGTTATGTATTAAGCTGCTTTTTTATTAATGCTATTGTTTGCACAGGTAATGTTACAAACAAGTGGTTTATTTAATCTGTGTGGCTGAATTTCATAATATTACACGCGCAAATAATATCAACAAAAAAAGCAGCTTAATACATAACTTTATTCAAATTGTGTCATAAAAGTAATGGACCAATTTTGAGAAAATCAAAAAATGAACGGACAAAAAAATAAATTCTTTCTGATTAACATTGAGGAACCAAAAAGTGAAATATGGCACTGGTAAAAATGAAACAATTGCACGTGATAACATTTAGTTACTGCAGCTTGAAAATTAAAAAAAAATAAAATGTCGCTTACTGTAACAATGGAGACAAAAATGAAAGCTTAGTAAGTTCGAAGCGTGTGAGCTGTTTCGCATGTTGGCCACTCGTTTTCCAGTGAAAAAAGAACTTTTGTTCGTAGTTACCGATTTTTTTATAGGTGGCATTAATTTACATCTGTGGAGAACAAGTACTTTCAGAAGGACGAATTGGGGGAAGACTGAGAGTTGAATTTTTCGGACAGCTGAGAGAGAGAGAGAGCATTGGAGTTTGGGATTTGATGTTTGTTGCGGTATTGTTGATAAGGAGTTCTCTCTTTTTGTGTTTTTCTTACATTTACATATTAACGTATATACTCCCCGACCAACCCAACAATTGGCCAGATCCCATCCCTTCACTGCAGAGGTCCCTTGGTGCTAGAAAGCTTTTTACTCTAACTTCTTTCCTCGAATTGATTTTCTTTTGTAATTCCCTCCATGCTCCGTTTCCCTGACTGTACCAACATGCAGAAATTTAAATGTAATGTGAACAAACATCTTGCTGCACAACTCCCCACTTAGGATGCTTATATTGATCTGGCCTCTAATTTACAGTAGCCCATTACGTCCCAGCGACAATGTCTTGTTTGAGGTGAATATAAGTAAAAAAAATTATCTTATCACCTGTAACTAAAAACACCTGTTTTGTGTGTCTGTATTTGTAATTTGTTAAGATATTTTTGCTGGGGTAAAGTTTAAGCTTTGACAATAATACCAAAACAAGGATACACTTTCTTACTAGGATAAATTCAATCTTTGACCAGAATCTTTTTGCATAATTCATTTGCATTACATGTTTTATGTATTTTTATCCATTTTTATCTTTTCTTTCAGGAGCACCAGATGTATCGTGCAGGAGGCACCGTCTGTTTCCAAAATGAGGCAGTCTGGGAAGAGTTTAATAAAATTATTACGAAACATGAAAATTGTTAGAAAAATAAAATTACAGTTTTTGGTTGATACTTTTGAAAATAAACCATTTTAACTATTGCTGGGAATCTTCCATGGTTTTATATATCCCCAAATTCGCTTCAACCTTCTTATTTTTTTCTTCAAATAGAAATTTAGAGATTAAAAAAATTCTACCATAAATTTTCAGATTTTTTCAGATTTGTACCGTCAACATTTGTGGTTGAATTCTATTTCAATCAGCATGTGTTGAAATGGATAATAATTAACGGCCCAACATTGTATTTATTCAATAAACACACATTAATGGTGGTGGTGGTGGTGGGAGGAGGATGTACATGAAATAAGTTTGCTTTTTAAAAATGTACCTTTTATTCAGTACAGCCTGGTAATTTTCATCAAAATTAAGTCATTGTTTTCTTTTCTTTCTCTCAATTGTTAAATTTTTACTGGTTTCTCATAACTGTTTGACTACTAGCATCGGCCTTGAATTGCTTGTGGTATAATGCTGGAAATTCAAAAGGAATGAAATGAATCAGTGCCAATTTTGAAGTCTCTGTTTTACATGAAGAAGTCAGGAACCGAATATTGTACATGTGACGTCCAATATCCAATCAAATCAAATTATTGGCAAAAAATAGCAAAATGAGCAAGCCATGTAAAAGGACAGTTAGAAGATATGTACATCTATATGCGGTCTGAATGTTTGAACAAGGTGACTTGATATGATAGGCATCATCACTACCTCTGGTAAGCTGTTCCACAAAGCAGAAACACAGACAAACAATGTTGCCTTTCTTCTAATGAGATGAAAGCATCTATGGTACATTTTCTGCTGGGTCCTGTAGAGGCCACGACTTGGCGTTGAGATGAAAAACTCCTCAAAAGGTATATTTCAATTTCTGTTGATGATGTTTTACGCCAAAATCGCATCTCCTCACACCCCCCCCCCACTATTAAAGTGAGGAGTAATAAACAAAGATCAGCAGCCATGCCTTTGACTGTGTAGAACCATGTTCGTGGCCTTGTCTTCATCATCTAGCCGAGTCGCCTATCCACTGACGAATTGTTGAGGGCACAGCACTGGTCACCTAGTTAAATAAAAGAAACACAACTCTCGAGAAAGAACATAAACACATATACATGTATAATTTAGTTGGAACTATGAGTGTGTGTGACACCATCGCGGACTGTCGAGACCCCCATTGTCGTTGCTCAAGTCGTCAGCTCATCTCATCTCATCGTTTTCCGCTCCGATCCGCTCTCTGTGGAGGTTCGATCCCTAACTGCTCGGCTTCTCTCCGAAACCCAAACTCGTTAACTTTTTGCCGTAAACCTTACTGTCGTCAAACTGTCGTCAAACTAACTTACCTTACTGTCGTAAAATGTTGTCACTCCTAAATGTCATGTCCAGTATTCTTGCCTGAGTCACCTGTCCTAAACAATAGAAACTGACCACTCCCATGTTTCTTTTGTCTCTGTTGATGAGTCACTTCCTATCCTCACGGCCTTTATTGTATCACAACTGTGTGGTCGTCTACAGACTGATTATGGCTTCTGGCAGTCTGTTTCACGGTACAGTGACCAAAACTGAAACAGCCAATATCGTCTGATATACAACTTCTCTGAGTTTTCACGAAGCCCTCTCTGCAGAGCTGGTACGAAGAAGAGGTCATGAGGCATATTGCAGCTGCCGTGCATGACGTTAAAGGTGAGAATGAGGTTGCCGTGCATGATATTAAAGGGGAGAATAAGGTTGCGGCACATGATGTTAAAATTGAGAATGAGGTTGCCGCGCATGATGTTAAAATTAAGAATGAGGTTGCCGCGCATGATGTTAAAATTTGGAATGAGGTTGCCGCGCATGATGTTAAAATTGAGAATGAGGTTGCCGCACATGATGTTAAAGGTGAGAATGAGGTTGCCACGCATGATGTTAAAATTGAGAATGAGGTTGCGGAGCATGATGTTAAAATTGAGAATGAGGTTGCCACGCATGATGTTAAAGGTGAGAATGAGGTTGCTGCGCATGATGTTAAAGGTGAGAATGAGGTTGCTGCGCATGATGTTAAAATTGAGAATGAGGTTGCAGCACATGATGTAAAAATTGAGAATGAGGTTGCCACGCATGATGTTAAAATTGAGAATGAGGTTGCGGCGCATAATGTTAAAATTGAGAATGAGGTTGCTGCGCATGATGTTAAAGGTGAGAATGAGGTTGCCGCGCATGATGTTAAAATTGAGAATGAGGTTGCCGCGCATGATGTTAAAATTGAGAATGAGGTTGCCGTGCATGATGTTAAAGGTGAGAATGAGGTTGCCGCGCATGATGTTAAAATTGAGAATGAGGTTGCCGTGCATGATGTTAAAGGTGAGAATGAGGTTGCCGCGCATGATGTTAAAATTAAGAATGAGGTTGCCGTGCATGATATTAAAGGGGAGAATAAGGTTGCGGCGCATGATGTTAAAATTGAGAATAAGGTTGTCACGCATGATGTTAAAATTGAGAATGAGGTTGCGGCGCATGATGTTAAAATTGAGAATGAGGTTGCCACGCATGATGTTAAAGGTGAGAATGAGGTTGCTGCGCATGATGTTAAAGGTGAGAATGAGGTTGCTGCGCATGATGTTAAAATTGAGAATGAGGTTGCAGCACATGATGTAAAAATTGAGAATGAGGTTGCCACGCATGATGTTAAAATTGAGAATGAGGTTGCGGCGCATAATGTTAAAATTGAGAATGAGGTTGCTGCGCATGATGTTCAAGGTGAGAATGAGGTTGCCGCGCATGATGTTAAAATTGAGAATGAGGTTGCGGCGCATGATGTCAAAATTGAGAATGAGGTTGCCACGCATGATGTTAAAATTGAGAATGAGGTTGCGGCGCATGATGTTACAGGTGAGAATGAGGTTGCGGCGCATGATGTTAAAATTGAGAATGAGGTTGCCACGCATGATGTTAAAGGTGAGAATGAGGTTGCTGCGCATGATGTTAAAGGTGAGAATGAGGTTGCGGTGCATGATGTTAAAGGTGAGAATGTGGTTGCTGCGCATGATGTTACAGGTGAGAATGAGGTTGCGGCGCATGATGTTAAAATTGAGAATGAGGTTGCCGCACATGATGTTAAAGGTGAGAATGAGGTTGCCGCGCATGATGTTAAAATTGAGAATGAGGTTGCCGTGCATGATGTTTAAGGTGAGAATGAGGTTGCCGCGCATGATGTTAAAATTGAGAATGAGGTTGCCACGCATGATGTTAAAATTGAGAATGAGGTTGCCGCGCATGATGTTAAAATTTGGAATGAGGTTGGCGCGCATGATGTTTAAATTGAGAATGAGGTTGCTGCGCATGATGTTAAAATTGAGAATGAGGTTGCCGCACATGATGTTAAAGGTGAGAATGAGGTTGCGGCGCATGATGTTAAAATTGAGAATGAGGTTGCCACGCATGATGTTAAAATTGAGAATGAGGTTGCGGCGCATGATGTTAAAATTGAGAATGAGGTTGCCACGCATGATGTTAAAGGTGAGAATGAGGTTGCTGCGCATGATGTTAAAGGTGAGAATGAGGTTGCTGCGCATGATGTTAAAATTGAGAATGAAGTTGCCGCACATGATGTTAAAATTGAGAATGAGGTTGCCGCGCATGATGTTAAAATTGAGAATGAGGTTGCCGTGCATGATGTTAAAATTGAGAATGAGGTTGCCGTGCATGATGTTAAAGGTGAGAATGAGGTTGCCGCGCATGATGTTAAAATTGAGAATGAGGTTGCCGCGCATGATGTTAAAATTGAGAATGAGGTTGCCGTGCATGATGTTAAAGGTGAGAATGAGGTTGCCGCGCATGATGTTAAAATTGAGAATGAGGTTGCCGTGCATGATATTAAAGGGGAGAATAAGGTTGCGGCGCATGATGTTAAAATTGAGAATGAGGTTGCCACGCATGATGTTAAAATTGAGAATGAGGTTGCAGCGCATGATGTTAAAATTGAGAATGAGGTTGCCATGCATGATGTTAAAGGTGAGAATGAGGTTGCTGCGCATGATGTTAAAGGTGAGAATGAGGTTGCTGCGCATGATGTTAAAATTGAGAATGAGGTTGCAGCACATGATGTAAAAATTGAGAATGAGGTTGCCACGCATGATGTTAAAATTGAGAATGAGGTTGCGGCGCATAATGTTAAAATTGAGAATGAGGTTGCTGCGCATGATGTTAAAGGTGAGAATGAGGTTGCCGCGCATGATGTTAAAATTTAGAATGAGGTTGCGGCGCATGATGTCAAAATTTAGAATGAGGTTGCCACGCATGATGTTAAAATTGAGAATGAGGTTGCGGCGCATGATGTTAAAATTGAGAATGAGGTTGCTGCGCATGATGTTAAAGGTGAGAATGAGGTTGCGGCGCATGATGTTAAAGGTGAGAATGAGGTTGCTGCGCATGATGTTACAGGTGAGAATGAGGTTGCGGCGCATGATGTTAAAATTGAGAATGAGGTTGCCACGCATGATGTTAAAGGTGAGAATGAGGTTGCTGCGCATGATGTTAAAGGTGAGAATGAGGTTGCTGCGCATGATGTTACAGGTGAGAATGAGGTTGCGGCGCATGATGTTACAGGTGAGAATGAGGTTGCGGCGCATGATGTTAAAGGTGAGAATGAGGTTGCGGCGCATGATGTTAAAATTGAGAATGAGGTTGCCACGCATGATGTTAAAGGTGAGAATGAGGTTGCTGCGCATGATGTTACAGGTGAGAATGAGGTTGCGGCGCATGATGTTAAAATTGAGAATGAGGTTGCCACGCATGATGTTAAAGGTGAGAATGAGGTTGCTGCGCATGATGTTAAAGGTGAGAATGAGGTTGCTGCGCATGATGTTACAGGTGAGAATGAGGTTGCAGCGCATGATGTTACAGGTGAGAATGAGGTTGCGGCGCATGATGTTAAAGGTGAGAATGAGGTTGCGGCGCATGATGTTAAAATTGAGAATGAGGTTGCCACGCATGATGTTAAAGGTGAGAATGAGGTTGCTGCGCATGATGTTACAGGTGAGAATGAGGTTGCGGCGCATGATGTTAAAATTGAGAATGAGGTTGCCACGCATGATGTTAAAGGTGAGAATGAGGTTGCTGCGCATGATGTTAAAGGTGAGAATGAGGTTGCTGCGCATGATGTTACAGGTGAGAATGAGGTTGCGGCGCATGATGTTACAGGTGAGAATGAGGTTGCGGCGCATGATGTTAAAGGTGAGAATGAGGTTGCGGTGCATGATGTTAAAGGTGAGAATGAGGTTGCTGCGCATGATGTTACAGGTGAGAATGAGGTTGCGGCGCATGATGTTAAAATTGAGAATGAGGTTGCCACGCATGATGTTAAAGGTGAGAATGAGGTTGCTGCGCATGATGTTAAAGGTGAGAATGAGGTTGCTGCGCATGATGTTACAGGTGAGAATGAGGTTGCGGCGCATGATGTTACAGGTGAGAATGAGGTTGCGGCGCATGATGTTAAAGGTGAGAATGAGGTTGCGGCGCATGATGTTAAAATTGAGAATGAGGTTGCCACGCATGATGTTAAAGGTGAGAATGAGGTTGCTGCGCATGATGTTACAGGTGAGAATGAGGTTGCGGCGCATGATGTTAAAATTGAGAATGAGGTTGCCACGCATGATGTTAAAGGTGAGAATGAGGTTGCTGCGCATGATGTTAAAGGTGAGAATGAGGTTGCTGCGCATGATGTTACAGGTGAGAATGAGGTTGCGGCGCATGATGTTACAGGTGAGAATGAGGTTGCGGCGCATGATGTTAAAGGTGAGAATGAGGTTGCGGCGCATGATGTTAAAATTGAGAATGAGATTGCCACGCATGATGTTAAAGGTGAGAATGAGGTTGCTGCGCATGATGTTACAGGTGAGAATGAGGTTGCGGCGCATGATGTTAAAATTGAGAATGAGGTTGCCACGCATGATGTTAAAGGTGAGAATGAGGTTGCTGCGCATGATGTTAAAGGTGAGAATGAGGTTGCTGCGCATGATGTTACAGGTGAGAATAAGGTTGCGGCGCATGATGTTACAGGTGAGAATGAGGTTGCGGCGCATGATGTTAAAGGTGAGAATGAGGTTGCGGTGCATGATGTTAAAGGTGAGAATGAGGTTGCTGCGCATGATGTTACAGGTGAGAATGAGGTTGCGGCGCATGATGTTAAAATTGAGAATGAGGTTGCCACGCATGATGTTAAAGGTGAGAATGAGGTTGCTGCGCATGATGTTAAAGGTGAGAATGAGGTTGCTGCGCATGATGTTACAGGTGAGAATGAGGTTGCGGCGCATGATGTTACAGGTGAGAATGAGGTTGCGGCGCATGATGTTAAAGGTGAGAATGAGGTTGCGGCGCATGATGTTAAAATTGAGAATGAGGTTGCCACGCATGATGTTAAAGGTGAGAATGAGGTTGCTGCGCATGATGTTACAGGTGAGAATGAGGTTGCGGCGCATGATGTTAAAATTGAGAATGAGGTTGTGGCACATGATGTTAAAGGTGAGAATTAGGTTGTCGCGCATGATGTTAAAATTTGGAATGAGGTTGACGCGCATGATGTTAAAGATGAGAATTAGGTTGTCGCGCATGATGTTAAAATTTGGAATGAGGTTGCCGCACATGATGTTAAAATTGAGAATGAGGTTGCCGCACATGATGTTAAAATTTGGAATGCGGTTGCCGCGCATGATGTTAAAATTTGGAATGAGGTGGCCACGCATGATGTTAAAATTAAGAATGAGGTTGCTGCGTATGATGTTAAAATTGAGAATGAGGTTGCTGCGTATGATGTTAAATGTGAGAATGAGGTTGCCGCGCATGATGTTAAAATTGAGAATGAGGTTGCCACGCATGATGTTAAAGGTGAGAATCAGGTTGCTGCGCATGATGTTAAAATTGAGAATTAGGTTGCGGCGCATGATGTTAAAATTGAGAATTAGGTTGCGGCGCATGATGTTAAAATTGAGAATGAAGTTGCCGCGCATAATGTAAAAGGTGAGAATGAGGTTGTCGCGCATGATGTTAAAATTTGGAATGAGGTTGCGGCGCATGATGTTAAAATTGAGAATGAGGTTGCCGTGCATGATGTTAAAATTGAGAATTAGGTTGCGGCGCATGATGTTAAAATTGAGAATGAGGTTGCCGCGCATGATGTTAAAATTGAGAATTAGGTTGCGGCGCATGATGTTAAAATTGAGAATGAAGTTGCCGCGCATAAGTTAAAAGGTGAGAATGAGGTTGCCGCGCATGATGTTAAAATTGAGAATGAGGTTGCTGCGCATGATGTTAAAATTGAGAATGAGGTTGCCGCACATGATGTTAAAGGTGAGAATGAGGTTGTCGCGCATGATGTTAAAATTTGGAATGAGGTTGCGGCGCATGATGTTAAAATTGAGAATGAGGTTGCCGTGCATGATGTTAAATTTGAGAATGAGGTTGCTGCGCATGATGTTAAAATTGAGAATGAGGTTGCCGTGCATGATGTTAAAATTGAGAATTAGGTTGCGGGGCATGATGTTAAAATTGAGAATAAGGTTGCCGCACATGATGTTAAATTTGAGAATGAGGTTGCAGCGCATGATGTTAAAATTGAGAATGAAGTTGCCGCGCATAATGTTAAAGGTGAGAATTTGGTTGCCGCGCATGATGTTAAAATTGAGAATTAGGTTGCTGCGCATGATGTTAAAATTGAGAATGAGGTTGCCGCACATGATGTTAAAAGTGAGAATGAGGTCGTCGCGAATGATGTTAAAATTTGGAATGAGGTTGCGGCGCATGATGTTAAAATTGAGAATGAGGTTGCCGCGCATGATGTTAAATTTGAGAATGAGGTTGCCGCACATGATGTTAAAGGTGAGAATGAGGTTGCCGCACATGATGTTAAAGGTGAGAATGAGGTTGCAGCGCATGATGTTAAATTTGAGAATAAGGTTGCGGCGCATGATGTTAAAATTGAGAATGAGGTTGCGGCGCATGATGGTAAAATTGAGAATGAGGTTGCCGTGCATGATGTTAAAGGTGAGAATGAGGTTGTAGCGCATGATGTTAAAATTGAGAATGAGGTTGCCGCGCATAATGTTAAAATTGAGAATGAGGTTGCCACTCATGATGTTAAAATTGAGAATGAGGTTGCCGCGCATAATGTAAAAATTGAGAATGAGGTTGCCGCGCATAATGTTGATATTGAGAATAAGGTTGCCGCGCATGATGTTAAAATTGAGAATGAGGTTGCTGCGCATGATGTTAAAGGTGAGAATGAGGTTGCTGCGCATGATGTTACAGGTGAGAATAAGGTTGCGGCGCATGATGTTACAGGTGAGAATGAGGTTGCGGCGCATGATGTTAAAGGTGAGAATGAGGTTGCGGTGCATGATGTTAAAGGTGAGAATGAGGTTGCTGCGCATGATGTTACAGGTGAGAATGAGGTTGCGGCGCATGATGTTAAAATTGAGAATGAGGTTGCCACGCATGATGTTAAAGGTGAGAATGAGGTTGCTGCGCATGATGTTAAAGGTGAGAATGAGGTTGCTGCGCATGATGTTACAGGTGAGAATGAGGTTGCGGCGCATGATGTTACAGGTGAGAATGAGGTTGCGGCGCATGATGTTAAAGGTGAGAATGAGGTTGCGGCGCATGATGTTAAAATTGAGAATGAGGTTGCCACGCATGATGTTAAAGGTGAGAATGAGGTTGCTGCGCATGATGTTACAGGTGAGAATGAGGTTGCGGCGCATGATGTTAAAATTGAGAATGAGGTTGTGGCACATGATGTTAAAGGTGAGAATTAGGTTGTCGCGCATGATGTTAAAATTTGGAATGAGGTTGACGCGCATGATGTTAAAGATGAGAATTAGGTTGTCGCGCATGATGTTAAAATTTGGAATGAGGTTGCCGCACATGATGTTAAAATTGAGAATGAGGTTGCCGCACATGATGTTAAAATTTGGAATGCGGTTGCCGCGCATGATGTTAAAATTTGGAATGAGGTGGCCACGCATGATGTTAAAATTAAGAATGAGGTTGCTGCGTATGATGTTAAAATTGAGAATGAGGTTGCTGCGTATGATGTTAAATGTGAGAATGAGGTTGCCGCGCATGATGTTAAAATTGAGAATGAGGTTGCCACGCATGATGTTAAAGGTGAGAATCAGGTTGCTGCGCATGATGTTAAAATTGAGAATTAGGTTGCGGCGCATGATGTTAAAATTGAGAATTAGGTTGCGGCGCATGATGTTAAAATTGAGAATGAAGTTGCCGCGCATAATGTAAAAGGTGAGAATGAGGTTGTCGCGCATGATGTTAAAATTTGGAATGAGGTTGCGGCGCATGATGTTAAAATTGAGAATGAGGTTGCCGTGCATGATGTTAAAATTGAGAATTAGGTTGCGGCGCATGATGTTAAAATTGAGAATGAGGTTGCCGCGCATGATGTTAAAATTGAGAATTAGGTTGCGGCGCATGATGTTAAAATTGAGAATGAAGTTGCCGCGCATAAGTTAAAAGGTGAGAATGAGGTTGCCGCGCATGATGTTAAAATTGAGAATGAGGTTGCTGCGCATGATGTTAAAATTGAGAATGAGGTTGCCGCACATGATGTTAAAGGTGAGAATGAGGTTGTCGCGCATGATGTTAAAATTTGGAATGAGGTTGCGGCGCATGATGTTAAAATTGAGAATGAGGTTGCCGTGCATGATGTTAAATTTGAGAATGAGGTTGCTGCGCATGATGTTAAAATTGAGAATGAGGTTGCCGTGCATGATGTTAAAATTGAGAATTAGGTTGCGGGGCATGATGTTAAAATTGAGAATAAGGTTGCCGCACATGATGTTAAATTTGAGAATGAGGTTGCAGCGCATGATGTTAAAATTGAGAATGAAGTTGCCGCGCATAATGTTAAAGGTGAGAATTTGGTTGCCGCGCATGATGTTAAAATTGAGAATTAGGTTGCTGCGCATGATGTTAAAATTGAGAATGAGGTTGCCGCACATGATGTTAAAAGTGAGAATGAGGTCGTCGCGAATGATGTTAAAATTTGGAATGAGGTTGCGGCGCATGATGTTAAAATTGAGAATGAGGTTGCCGCGCATGATGTTAAATTTGAGAATGAGGTTGCCGCACATGATGTTAAAGGTGAGAATGAGGTTGCCGCACATGATGTTAAAGGTGAGAATGAGGTTGCAGCGCATGATGTTAAATTTGAGAATAAGGTTGCGGCGCATGATGTTAAAATTGAGAATGAGGTTGCGGCGCATGATGGTAAAATTGAGAATGAGGTTGCCGTGCATGATGTTAAAGGTGAGAATGAGGTTGTAGCGCATGATGTTAAAATTGAGAATGAGGTTGCCGCGCATAATGTTAAAATTGAGAATGAGGTTGCCACTCATGATGTTAAAATTGAGAATGAGGTTGCCGCGCATAATGTTAAAATTGAGAATGAGGTTGCCGCGCATAATGTTGATATTGAGAATAAGGTTGCCGCGCATGATGTTAAAATTGAGAATGAGGTTGCCGCGCATGATGTTAAAATTGAGAATGAGGTTGCCACGCATGATGTTAAAATTGAGAATGAGGTTGCCGCGCATGATGTTAAAATTGAGAATGAGGTTGCCGCGCATGATGTTAAAATTGAGAATGAAGTTGCCGCGCATAATGTTAAAGATGAGAATTTGGTTGCCGCGCATGATGTTAAAATTGAGAATGAGGTTGCTGAGCATGATGTTAAAATTGTGAATGAGGTTGCCGCACATGATGTTAAAGGTGAGAATGAGATTGTCACGCATGATGTTTAAATTTGGAATGAGGTTGCGGCGCATGATGTTAAAATTGAGAATGAGGTTGCCGCGCATGATGTTAAATTTGAGAATGAGGTTGCTGCGCATGATATTAAAATTGAGAATGAGGTTGCCGTGCATGATGTTAAAATTGAGAATTAGGTTGCGGCGCATGATGTTAAAATTGAGAATGAGGTTGCCGCGCATGATGTTAAATTTGAGAATGAGGTTGCGGCGCATGATGTTAAAATTGAGAATGAGGTTGCCGTGCATGATGTTAAAATTGAGAATTAGGTTGCGGCGCATGATGTTAAAATTGAGAATGAAGTTGCCGCGCATGATGTTAAAATTGAGAATGAGGTTGCCGCGCATGATGTTAAAATTGAGAATTAGGTTGCGGCGCATGATGTTAAAATTGAGAATGAGGTTGCCGCGCCTGATGTTAAAATTGAGAATTAGGTTGCCGCGCATGATGTTAAAATTGAGAATGAGGTTGGTGCGCATGATGTTTAAATTGAGAATGAGGTTGCCGCGCATGATGTTAAAATTGAGAATTAGGTTGCGGCGCATGATGTAAAAATTGAGAATGAGGTTGCCGCGCATGATGTTAAAATTGAGAATGAGGTTGCCGCGCATGATGTTAAAATTGAGAATTAGGTTGCGGCGCATGATGTTAAAATTGAGAATGAGGTTGCCGCGCATGATGTTAAAATTGAGAATGAGGTTGCCGCGCATGATGTTAAAATTGAGAATGAAGTTGCCGCGCATAATGTTAAAGGTGAGAATTTGGTTGCCGCGCATGATGTTAAAATTGAGAATTAGGTTGCTGCGCATGATGTCAAAATTGAGAATGAGGTTGCTGCGCATGATGTTAAAATTGAGAATGAGGTTGCCGCACATGATGTTAAAATTGAGAATGAAGTTGCCGCGCATGATGTTAAAATTGAGAATTAGGTTGCTGCGCATGATGTTAAAATTGAGAATGAGGTTGCTGCGCATGATGTTAAAATTGAGAATTAGGTTGCTGCGCATGATGTTAAAATTGAGAATGAGGTTGCCGCACATGATGTTTAAATTGAGAATGAGGTTGCCGCGCATGATGTTAAAATTGAGAATGAGGTTGCTGCGCATGATGTTAAAATTGAGAATATAGGTTGCTGCGCATGATGTTAAAATTGAGAATGAGGTTGCCGCACATGATGTTAAAATTGAGAATGAAGTTGCCGCGCATGATGTTAAAATTGAGAATTAGGTTGCTGCGCATGATGTTAAAATTGAGAATGAGGTTGCTGCGCATGATGTTAAAATTGAGAATTAGGTTGCTGCGCATGATGTTAAAATTGAGAATGAGGTTGCCGCACATGATGTTAAAATTGAGAATGAGGTTGCCGCGCATGATGTTAAAATTGAGAATGAAGTTGCCGCGCATAATGTTAAAGATGAGAATTTGGTTGCCGCGCATGATGTTAAAATTGAGAATGAGGTTGCTGAGCATGATGTTAAAATTGTGAATGAGGTGGCCGCACATGATGTTAAAGGTGAGAATGAGGTTGTCACGCATGATGTTAAAATTTGGAATGAGGTTGCGGCGCATGATGTTAAAATTGAGAATGAGGTTGCCGCGCATGATGTTAAATTTGAGAATGAGGTTGCTGCGCATGATATTAAAATTGAGAATGAGGTTGCCGTGCATGATGTTAAAATTGAGAATTAGGTTGCGGCGCATGATGTTAAAATTGAGAATGAGGTTGCCGCGCATGATGTTAAATTTGAGAATGAGGTTGCGGCGCATGATGTTAAAATTGAGAATGAGGTTGCCGTGCATGATGTTAAAATTGAGAATTAGGTTGCGGCGCATGATGTTAAAATTGAGAATGAGTTTGCCGCGCATGATGTTAAAATTGAGAATCAGGTTGCGGCGCATGATGTTAAAATTGAGAATGAGGTTGCTGCGCATGATGTTAAAATTGAGAATGAGGTTGCCGCACATGATGTTAAAATTGAGAATGAGGTTGCCGCACATGATGTTAAAGGTGAGAATGAGGTTGTCGTGCATGATGTGAAAATTTGGAATGAGGTTGCGGCGCATGATGTTAAAATTGAGAATGAGGTTGCTGCGAATGATGTTATAATTTGGAATGAGGTTGCCGCACATGATGTTAAAGGTGAGAATGAGGTTGTAGCGCATGATGTTATAATTGAGAATGAGGTTGCGGCGCATGATGTTATAATTGAGAATGAGGTTGCCGCACATGATGTTAAAGGTGAGAATGAGGTTGTCGCGCATGATGTTAAAATTTGGAATGAGGTTGCTGCACATGATGTTAAAATTGAGAATAATTTTGCCGCACATGATGTTAAAGGTGAGAATGAGGTTGCCGCGCATGATGTTAAATTTGAGAATGAGGTTGCGGCGCATGATGTTAAAATTGAGAATGAGGTTGCTGCGCATGATATTATAATTTGGAATGAGGTTGCCGCACATGATGTTAAAGGTGAGAATGAGGTTGTAGCGCATGATGTTATAATTGAGAATGAGGTTGTAGCGCATGATGTTAAAATTGAGAATGAGGTTGCGGCGCATGATGTTATAATTGAGAATGAGGTTGCCGTACATGATGTTAAAGGTGAGAATGAGGTTGTAGCGCATGATGTTATAATTAAGAATGAGGTTGCCGCGCATGATGTGTAATTTGAGAATGAGGTTGCAGCGCATGATGTTAAAATTGAGAATGAGGTTGCGGCTCATGATGTTAAAATTGAGAATGAGGTTGCCGTGCATGATGTTAAAGGTGAAAATGAGGTTGTAACGCATGATGTTAAAATTGAGAATGAGGTTGCCGCGCATAATGTTAACATTGAGAATGAGGTTGCCACTCATGATGTTAAAATTGAGAATGAGGTTGCCGCGCATAATGTTAAAATTGAGAATGAGGTTGCTGCGCATAATGTTAATATTGAGAATAAGGTTGCCGCGCATGATGTTAAAATTGAGAATGAGGTTGCCGCGCATGATGTTAAAATTGAGAATAAGGTTGCCACGCATGATGTTAAAATTGAGAATGAGGTTGCCACGCATGATGTTAAAATTGAGAATGAGGTTGCGGTGCATGATGTTAAAGGTGAAAATGAGGTTGCCGCGCATGATGTTAAAATTGAGAATGAGGTTGTGGCGCATGATGTTAAAATTGAGAATGAAGTTGCCGCGCATAATGTTAAAGGTGAGAATGAGGTTGTCACGCATGATGTTAAAATTGAGAATGAGGTTGCTGCGCATGATGTTAAAGGTGAGAATTTGGTTGCCGCGCATGATGTTAAAATTGAGAATGAGGTTGCGGCTCATGATGTTAAAATTGAGAATGAGGTTGCCGTGCATGATGTTAAAGGTGAAAATGAGGTTGTAACGCATGATGTTAAAATTGAGAATGAGGTTGCCGCGCATAATGTTAAAATTGAGAATGAGGTTGCCACTCATGATGTTAAAATTGAGAATGAGGTTGCCGCGCATAATGTTAAAATTGAGAATGAGGTTGCTGCGCATAATGTTAATATTGAGAATAAGGTTGCCGCGCATGATGTTAAAATTGAGAATGAGGTTGCCGCGCATGATGTTAAAATTGAGAATGAGGTTGCCACGCATGATGTTAAAATTGAGAATGAGGTTGCCACGCATGATGTTAAAATTGAGAATCAGGTTGCGGTGCATGATGTTAAAGGTGAAAATGAGGTTGCCGCGCATGATGTTAAAATTGAGAATGAGGTTGTGGCGCATGATGTTAAAATTGAGAATGAAGTTGCCGTGCATAATGTTAAAGGTGAGAATTTGGTTGCCGCGCATGATGTTAAAATTGAGAATGAGGTTGCTGCGCATGATGTTAAAATTGTGAATGAGGTTGCCGCACATGATGTTAAAGGTGAGAATGAGGTTGTCACGCATGATGTTAAAATTGGGAATGAGGTTGCGGCGCATGATGTTAAAATTGAGAATGAGGTTGCCGCGCATGATGTTAAATTTGAGAATGAGGTTGCTGCGCATGATGTTAAAATTGAGAATGAGGTTGCCGTGCATGATGTTAAAATTGAGAATTAGGTTGCGGCGCATGATGTTAAAATTGAGAATGAGGTTGCCGCGCATGATGTTAAATTTGAGAATGAGGTTGCGGCGCATGATGTTAAAATTGAGAATGAGGTTGCGGCGCATGATGTTTAAATTGAGAATGAGGTTGCTGCGCATGATGTTATAATTTGGAATGAGGTTGCCGCACATGATGTTAAAGGTGAGAATTTGGTTGGCGCGCATGATGTTAAAATTAAGAATGAGGTTGCTGCGCATGATGTTAAAATTGAGAATAAGGTTGCTGCACATGATGTTAGAGGTGAGTATTTGGTTGCCGCGCATGATGTTAAAATTGAGAATGAGGTTGCGGCGCATGATGTTATAATTGAGAATGAGGTTGCCGCACATGATGTTAAAGGTGAGAATGAGGTTGTCGCGCATGATGTTAAAATTTGGAATGAGGTTGCTGCGCATGATGTTAAAATTGAGAATAAGGTTGCCGCACATGATGTTAAAGGTGAGAATGAGGTTGCCGCGCATGATGTTAAATTTGAGAATGAGGTTGCGGCGCATGATGTTAAAATTGAGAATGAGGTTGCTGCGCATGATGTTATAATTTGGAATGAGGTTGCCGCACATGATGTTAAAGGTGAGAATGAGGTTGCCGCGCATGATGTTAAATTTGAGAATGAGGTTGCGGCGCATGATGTTAAAATTGAGAATGAGGTTGCTGCGCATGATGTTATAATTTGGAATGAGGTTGCCGCACATGATGTTAAAGGTTAAAATGAGGTTGCGGCGCATGATGTTATAATTGAGAATTAGGTTGCTGCGCATGATGTTATAATTTGGAATGAGGTTGCCGCACATGATGTTAAAGGTGAGAATGAGGTTGTAGCGCATGATGTTATAATTGAGAATGAGGTTGCTGCGCATGATGTTATAATTTGGAATGAGGTTGCCGCACATGATGTTAAAGGTGAGAATGAGGTTGCCGCGCATGATGTTAAAATTGAGAATGAGGTTGCGGCTCATGATGTTAAAATTGAGAATGAGGTTGCCGTGCATGATGTTAAAGGTGAAAATGAGGTTGTAACGCATGATGTTAAAATTGAGAATGAGGTTGCCGCGCATAATGTTAAAATTGAGAATGAGGTTGCCACTCATGATGTTAAAATTGAGAATGAGGTTGCCGCGCATAATGTTAAAATTGAGAATGAGGTTGCTGCGCATAATGTTAATATTGAGAATAAGGTTGCCGCGCATGATGTTAAAATTGAGAATGAGGTTGCCGCGCATGATGTTAAAATTGAGAATGAGGTTGCCACGCATGATGTTAAAATTGAGAATGAGGTTGCCACGCATGATGTTAAAATTGAGAATGAGGTTGCGGTGCATGATGTTAAAGGTGAAAATGAGGTTGCCGCGCATGATGTTAAAATTGAGAATGAGGTTGTGGCGCATGATGTTAAAATTGAGAATGAAGTTGCCGTGCATAATGTTAAAGGTGAGAATTTGGTTGCCGCGCATGATGTTAAAATTGAGAATGAGGTTGCTGCGCATGATGTTAAAATTGTGAATGAGGTTGCCGCACATGATGTTAAAGGTGAGAATGAGGTTGTCACGCATGATGTTAAAATTGGGAATGAGGTTGCGGCGCATGATGTTAAAATTGAGAATGAGGTTGCCGCGCATGATGTTAAATTTGAGAATGAGGTTGCTGCGCATGATGTTAAAATTGAGAATGAGGTTGCCGTGCATGATGTTAAAATTGAGAATTAGGTTGCGGCGCATGATGTTAAAATTGAGAATGAGGTTGCCGCGCATGATGTTAAATTTGAGAATGAGGTTGCGGCGCATGATGTTAAAATTGAGAATGAGGTTGCGGCGCATGATGTTTAAATTGAGAATGAGGTTGCTGCGCATGATGTTATAATTTGGAATGAGGTTGCCGCACATGATGTTAAAGGTGAGAATTTGGTTGGCGCGCATGATGTTAAAATTAAGAATGAGGTTGCTGCGCATGATGTTAAAATTGAGAATAAGGTTGCTGCACATGATGTTAGAGGTGAGTATTTGGTTGCCGCGCATGATGTTAAAATTGAGAATGAGGTTGCGGCGCATGATGTTATAATTGAGAATGAGGTTGCCGCACATGATGTTAAAGGTGAGAATGAGGTTGTCGCGCATGATGTTAAAATTTGGAATGAGGTTGCTGCGCATGATGTTAAAATTGAGAATAAGGTTGCCGCACATGATGTTAAAGGTGAGAATGAGGTTGCCGCGCATGATGTTAAATTTGAGAATGAGGTTGCGGCGCATGATGTTAAAATTGAGAATGAGGTTGCTGCGCATGATGTTATAATTTGGAATGAGGTTGCCGCACATGATGTTAAAGGTTAAAATGAGGTTGCGGCGCATGATGTTATAATTGAGAATTAGGTTGCTGCGCATGATGTTATAATTTGGAATGAGGTTGCCGCACATGATGTTAAAGGTGAGAATGAGGTTGTAGCGCATGATGTTATAATTGAGAATGAGGTTGCTGCGCATGATGTTATAATTTGGAATGAGGTTGCCGCACATGATGTTAAAGGTGAGAATGAGGTTGCCGCGCATGATGTTAAATTTGAGAATTAGGTTGCGGCGCATGATGTTAAAATTGAGAATGAGGTTGCGGCGCATGATGTTAAAATTGAGAATGAGGTTGCCGTGCATGATGTTAAAGGTGAGAATGAGGTTGGTGCGCATGATGTTTAAATTGAGAATGAGGTTGGTGCGCATGATGTTTAAATTGAGAATGAGGTTGGCGCGCATGATGTTTAAATTGAGAATGAGGTTGGCGCGCATGATGTTTAAATTGAGAATGAGGTTGGCGCGCATGATGTTAAAATTGAGAATGAGGTTGGCGCGCATGATGTTTAAATTGAGAATGAGGTTGGCGCGCATGATGTTTAAATTGAGAATGAGGTTGCCGCGCATGATGTTTAAATTGAGAATGAGGTTGGCGCGCATGATGTTAAAATTGAGAATGAGGTTGGTGCGCATGATGTTTAAATTGAGAATGAGGTTGGCGCGCATGATGTTTAAATTGAGAATGAGGTTGGCGCGCATGATGTTTAAATTGAGAATGAGGTTGCCGCGCATGATGTTTAAATTGAGAATGAGGTTGCCGCGCATGATGTTTAAATTGAGAATGAGGTTGGCGCGCATGATGTTTAAATTGAGAATGAGGTTGGCGCGCATGATGTTTAAATTGAGAATGAGGTTGGCGCGCATGATGTTTAAATTGAGAATGAGGTTGCCGCGCATGATGTTTAAATTGAGAATGAGGTTGGCGCGCATGATGTTTAAATTGAGAATGAGGTTGGCGCGCATGATGTTTAAATTGAGAATGAGGTTGGCGCGCATGATGTTTAAATTGAGAATGAGGTTGGCGCGCATGATGTTTAAATTGAGAATGAGGTTGGCGCGCATGATGTTTAAATTGAGAATGAGGTTGGCGCGCATGATGTTTAAATTGAGAATGAGGTTGCCGCGCATGATGTTTAAATTGAGAATGAGGTTGGCGCGCATGATGTTTAAATTGAGAATGAGGTTGCCGCGCATGATGTTTAAATTGAGAATGAGGTTGGCGCGCATGATGTTTAAATTGAGAATGAGGTTGGCGCGCATGATGTTTAAATTGAGAATGAGGTTGGCGCGCATGATGTTTAAATTGAGAATGAGGTTGGCGCGCATGATGTTTAAATTGAGAATGAGGTTGCCGCGCATGATGTTTAAATTGAGAATGAGGTTGGCGCGCATGATGTTTAAATTGAGAATGAGGTTGGCGCGCATGATGTTTAAATTGAGAATGAGGTTGGCGCGCATGATGTTTAAATTGAGAATGAGGTTGCCGCGCATGATGTTTAAATTGAGAATGAGGTTGGTGCGCATGATGTTTAAATTGAGAATGAGTTTGGTGCGCATGATGTTTAAATTGAGAATGAGGTTAGTACGCATGATGTTTAAATTGAGAATGAGGTTGGTGCGCATGATGTTTAAATTGAGAATGAGGTTGGCGCGCATGATGTTTAAATTGAGAATGAGGTTAGTGCGCATGATGTTTAAATTGAGAATGAGGTTGGTGCGCATGATGTTTAAATTGAGAATGAGGTTGGCGCGCATGATGTTAAAATTGAGAATGAGGTTGGTGCGCATGATGTTTAAATTGAGAATTAAGTTGGTGCGCATGATGTTAAAATTGAGAATGAGGTTGCCGCGCATGATGTTAAAATTGAGCATGAGGTTGGTGCGCATGATGTTTAAATTGAGAAGGAGGTTGGCGCGCATGATGTTAAAATTGAGAATGAGGTTGGTGCGCATGATGTTAGAATTGAGAATGAGGTTGGCGCGCATGATGTTAAAATTGAGAATGAGGTTGGTGCGCATGATGTTTAAATTGAGAATTAAGTTGGTGCGCATGATGTTTAAATTGAGAATGAGGTTGGTGCGCATGATGTTTAAATTGAGAATTAAGTTGGTGCGCATGATGTTTAAATTGAGAATGAGGTTGGCGCGCATGATGTTAAAATTGAGAATGAGGTTGGTGCGCATGATGTTAGAATTGAGAATGAGGTTGGCTCGCATGATGTTAAAATTGAGAATGACGTTGGTGCGCATGATGTTTAAATTGAGAATTAAGTTGGTGCGCATGATGTTTAAATTGAGAATGAGGTTGGTGCGCATGATGTTTAAATTGAGAATTAAGTTGGTGCGCATGATGTTTAAATTGAGAATGAGGTTGGTGCGCATGATGTTTAAATTACGAATTTAGTTGGTGCGCATGATGTTTAAATTGAGAATGAGGTTGGTGCGCATGATGTTTAAATTGAGAATGAGGTTGCCGCGCATGATGTTAAAATTGAGAATGAGGTTGGTGCGCATGATGTTAAAATTGAGAATGAGGTTGGTGCGCATGATGTTTAAATTGAGAATGAGGTTGGCGCGCATGATGTTAAAATTGAGAATGAGGTTGGTGCTCATGATGTTTAAATTGAGAATGAGGTTGGTGCGCATGATGTTTAAATTGAGAATGAGGTTGGCGCGCATGATGTTTAAATTGAGAATGAGGTTGGTGCGCATGATGTTAAAATTGAGAATGAGGTTGGTGCGCATGATGTTTAAATTGAGAATGAGGTTGGCGCGCATGATGTTAAAATTGAGAATGAGGTTGGTGCTCATGATGTTTAAATTGAGAATGAGGTTGGTGCGCATGATGTTAAAATTGAGAATGAGGTTGGTGCGCATGATGTTTAAATTGAGAATGAGGTTGGCGCGCATGATGTTAAAATTGAGAATGAGGTTGCTGCGCATGATGTTAAAATTGAGAATGAGGTTAGCGCGCATGATGTTAAAATTGAGAATGAGGTTGGTGCGCATGATGTTTAAATTGAGAATGAGGTTGGTACGCATGATGTTTAAATTGAGAATTAAGTTGGTGCGCATGATGTTTAAATTGAGAATGAGGTTGCCGCGCATGATGTTAAAATTGAGAATGAGGTTGGTACGCATGATGTTTAAATTGAGAATGAGGTTGGCGTGCATGATGTTTAAATTGAGAATGAGGTTGGCGCGCATGATGTTTAAATTGAGATCGAGGTTGGTGCGCATGATGTTAAAATTGAGAATGAGGTTGGCGCGCATGATGTTTAAATTGAGAATTAAGTTGGTGCGCCTGATGTTTAAATTTAGAATTAGGTTGGTGCGCATGATGTTAAAATTGAGAATGAGGTTGGTGCGCATGATGTTTAAATTGAGAATGAGGTTGGTGCGCATGATGTTTAAATTGAGAATGAGGTTGGCGCGCATGATGTTTAAATTGAGAATGAGGTTGGCGTGCATGATGTTAAAATTGAGAATGAGGTTGGCGCGCATGATGTTTAAATTGAGAATGAGGTTGGCGCGCATGATGTTTAAATTGAGAATGAGGTTGCCGCGCATGATGTTTAAATTGAGAATGAAGTTGCCGCGCATGATGTTTAAATTGAGAATGAGGTTGGCGCGCATGATGTTTAAATTGAGAATGAGGTTGGCGCGCATGATGTTTAAATTGAGAATGAGGTTGCCGCGCATGATGTTTAAATTGAGAATGAGGTTGGCGCGCATGATGTTAAAATTGAGAATGAGGTTGGTGCGCATGATGTTTAAATTGAGAATGAGGTTGGCGCGCATGATGTTTAAATTGAGAATGAGGTTGCCGCGCATGATGTTAAAATTGAGCATGAGGTTGGTGCGCATGATGTTTAAATTGAGAAGGAGGTTGGCGCGCATGATGTTAAAATTGAGAATGAGGTTGGTGCGCATGATGTTAGAATTGAGAATGAGGTTGGCGCGCATGATGTTAAAATTGAGAATGAGGTTGGTGCGCATGATGTTTAAATTGAGAATTAAGTTGGTGCGCATGATGTTTAAATTGAGAATGAGGTTGGTGCGCATGATGTTTAAATTGAGAATTAAGTTGGTGCGCATGATGTTTAAATTGAGAATGAGGTTGGCGCGCATGATGTTAAAATTGAGAATGAGGTTGGTGCGCATGATGTTAGAATTGAGAATGAGGTTGGCTCGCATGATGTTAAAATTGAGAATGACGTTGGTGCGCATGATGTTTAAATTGAGAATTAAGTTGGTGCGCATGATGTTTAAATTGAGAATGAGGTTGGTGCGCATGATGTTTAAATTGAGAATTAAGTTGGTGCGCATGATGTTTAAATTGAGAATGAGGTTGGTGCGCATGATGTTTAAATTACGAATTTAGTTGGTGCGCATGATGTTAAAATTGAGAATGAGGTTGGCGCGCATGATGTTAAAAGTGAGAATGAGGTTGGTGCGCATGATGTTTAAATTGAGAATTAAGTTGGTGCGCATGATGTTTAAATTGAGAATGAGGTTGGTGCGCATGATGTTTAAATTGAGAATGAGGTTGCCGCGCATGATGTTAAAATTGAGAATGAGGTTGGTGCGCATGATGTTAAAATTGAGAATGAGGTTGGTGCGCATGATGTTTAAATTGAGAATGAGGTTGGCGCGCATGATGTTAAAATTGAGAATGAGGTTGGTGCTCATGATGTTTAAATTGAGAATGAGGTTGGTGCGCATGATGTTTAAATTGAGAATGAGGTTGGCGCGCATGATGTTTAAATTGAGAATGAGGTTGGTGCGCATGATGTTAAAATTGAGAATGAGGTTGGTGCGCATGATGTTTAAATTGAGAATGAGGTTGGCGCGCATGATGTTAAAATTGAGAATGAGGTTGGTGCTCATGATGTTTAAATTGAGAATGAGGTTGGTGCGCATGATGTTAAAATTGAGAATGAGGTTGGTGCGCATGATGTTTAAATTGAGAATGAGGTTGGCGCGCATGATGTTAAAATTGAGAATGAGGTTGCTGCGCATGATGTTAAAATTGAGAATGAGGTTAGCGCGCATGATGTTAAAATTGAGAATGAGGTTGGTGCGCATGATGTTTAAATTGAGAATGAGGTTGGTACGCATGATGTTTAAATTGAGAATTAAGTTGGTGCGCATGATGTTTAAATTGAGAATGAGGTTGCCGCGCATGATGTTAAAATTGAGAATGAGGTTGGTACGCATGATGTTTAAATTGAGAATGAGGTTGGCGCGCATGATGTTTAAATTGAGAATGAGGTTGGCGCGCATGATGTTTAAATTGAGATCGAGGTTGGTGCGCATGATGTTAAAATTGAGAATGAGGTTGGCGCGCATGATGTTTAAATTGAGAATTAAGTTGGTGCGCCTGATGTTTAAATTTAGAATTAGGTTGGTGCGCATGATGTTAAAATTGAGAATGAGGTTGGTGCGCATGATGTTTAAATTGAGAATGAGGTTGGTGCGCATGATGTTTAAATTGAGAATGAGGTTGGCGCGCATGATGTTTAAATTGAGAATGAGGTTGGCGTGCATGATGTTAAAATTGAGAATGAGGTTGGCGCGCATGATGTTTAAATTGAGAATGAGGTTGGCGCGCATGATGTTTAAATTGAGAATGAGGTTGCCGCGCATGATGTTTAAATTGAGAATGAAGTTGCCGCGCATGATGTTTAAATTGAGAATGAGGTTGGCGCGCATGATGTTTAAATTGAGAATGAGGTTGGCGCGCATGATGTTTAAATTGAGAATGAGGTTGCCGCGCATGATGTTTAAATTGAGAATGAGGTTGGCGCGCATGATGTTAAAATTGAGAATGAGGTTGGTGCGCATGATGTTTAAATTGAGAATGAGGTTGGCGCGCATGATGTTTAAATTGAGAATGAGGTTGGCGCGCATGATGTTAAAATTGAGAATGAGGTTGGCGCGCATGATGTTTAAATTGAGAATGAGGTTGGCGCGCATGATGTTTAAATTGAGAATGAGGTTGACGCGCATGATGTTTAAATTGAGAATGAGGTTGCCGCGCATGATGTTTAAATTGAGAATGAGGTTGCCGCGCATGATGTTTAAATTGAGAATGAGGTTGCCGCGCATGATGTTTAAATTGAGAATGAGGTTGGCGCGCATGATGTTAAAATTGAGAATGAGGTTGGTGCGCATGATGTTTAAATTGAGAATGAGGTTGGCGCGCATGATGTTTAAATTGAGAATGAGGTTGGCGCGCATGATGTTTAAATTGAGAATGAGGTTGGCGCGCATGATGTTTAAATTGAGAATGAGGTTGCCGCGCATGATGTTTAAATTGAGAATGAGGTTGGCGCGCATGATGTTTAAATTGAGAATGAGGTTGGCGCGCATGATGTTTAAATTGAGAATGAGGTTGGCGCGCATGATGTTTAAATTGAGAATGAGGTTGGTGCGCATGATGTTTAAATTGAGAATGAGTTTGGTGCGCATGATGTTTAAATTGAGAATGAGGTTAGTACGCATGATGTTTAAATTGAGAATGAGGTTGGTGCGCATGATGTTTAAATTGAGAATTAAGTTGGCGCGCATGATGTTTAAATTGAGAATGAGGTTGGCGCGCATGATGTTTAAATTGAGAATGAGGTTGCTGCGCATGATGTTAAAATTGAGAATGAGGTTAGCGCGCATGATGTTAAAATTGAGAATGAGGTTGGTGCGCATGATGTTTAAATTGAGAATGAGGTTGGTACGCATGATGTTTAAATTGAGAATTAAGTTGGTGCGCATGATGTTTAAATTGAGAATGAGGTTGCCGCGCATGATGTTAAAATTGAGAATGAGGTTGGTACGCATGATGTTTAAATTGAGAATGAGGTTGGCGCGCATGATGTTTAAATTGAGAATGAGGTTGGCGCGCATGATGTTTAAATTGAGATCGAGGTTGGTGCGCATGATGTTAAAATTGAGAATGAGGTTGGCGCGCATGATGTTTAAATTGAGAATTAAGTTGGTGCGCCTGATGTTTAAATTTAGAATTAGGTTGGTGCGCATGATGTTAAAATTGAGAATGAGGTTGGTGCGCATGATGTTTAAATTGAGAATGAGGTTGGTGCGCATGATGTTTAAATTGAGAATGAGGTTGGCGCGCATGATGTTTAAATTGAGAATGAGGTTGGCGTGCATGATGTTAAAATTGAGAATGAGGTTGGCGCGCATGATGTTTAAATTGAGAATGAGGTTGGCGCGCATGATGTTTAAATTGAGAATGAGGTTGCCGCGCATGATGTTTAAATTGAGAATGAAGTTGCCGCGCATGATGTTTAAATTGAGAATGAGGTTGGCGCGCATGATGTTTAAATTGAGAATGAGGTTGGCGCGCATGATGTTTAAATTGAGAATGAGGTTGCCGCGCATGATGTTTAAATTGAGAATGAGGTTGGCGCGCATGATGTTAAAATTGAGAATGAGGTTGGTGCGCATGATGTTTAAATTGAGAATGAGGTTGGCGCGCATGATGTTTAAATTGAGAATGAGGTTGGCGCGCATGATGTTAAAATTGAGAATGAGGTTGGCGCGCATGATGTTTAAATTGAGAATGAGGTTGGCGCGCATGATGTTTAAATTGAGAATGAGGTTGACGCGCATGATGTTTAAATTGAGAATGAGGTTGCCGCGCATGATGTTTAAATTGAGAATGAGGTTGCCGCGCATGATGTTTAAATTGAGAATGAGGTTGCCGCGCATGATGTTTAAATTGAGAATGAGGTTGGCGCGCATGATGTTAAAATTGAGAATGAGGTTGGTGCGCATGATGTTTAAATTGAGAATGAGGTTGGCGCGCATGATGTTTAAATTGAGAATGAGGTTGGCGCGCATGATGTTTAAATTGAGAATGAGGTTGGCGCGCATGATGTTTAAATTGAGAATGAGGTTGCCGCGCATGATGTTTAAATTGAGAATGAGGTTGGCGCGCATGATGTTTAAATTGAGAATGAGGTTGGCGCGCATGATGTTTAAATTGAGAATGAGGTTGGCGCGCATGATGTTTAAATTGAGAATGAGGTTGGTGCGCATGATGTTTAAATTGAGAATGAGTTTGGTGCGCATGATGTTTAAATTGAGAATGAGGTTAGTACGCATGATGTTTAAATTGAGAATGAGGTTGGTGCGCATGATGTTTAAATTGAGAATTAAGTTGGCGCGCATGATGTTTAAATTGAGAATGAGGTTGGCGCGCATGATGTTTAAATTGAGAATGAGGTTGCTGCGCATGATGTTAAAATTGAGAATGAGGTTAGCGCGCATGATGTTAAAATTGAGAATGAGGTTGGTGCGCATGATGTTTAAATTGAGAATGAGGTTGGTACGCATGATGTTTAAATTGAGAATTAAGTTGGTGCGCATGATGTTTAAATTGAGAATGAGGTTGCCGCGCATGATGTTAAAATTGAGAATGAGGTTGGTACGCATGATGTTTAAATTGAGAATGAGGTTGGCGCGCATGATGTTTAAATTGAGAATGAGGTTGGCGCGCATGATGTTTAAATTGAGATCGAGGTTGGTGCGCATGATGTTAAAATTGAGAATGAGGTTGGCGCGCATGATGTTTAAATTGAGAATTAAGTTGGTGCGCCTGATGTTTAAATTTAGAATTAGGTTGGTGCGCATGATGTTAAAATTGAGAATGAGGTTGGTGCGCATGATGTTTAAATTGAGAATGAGGTTGGTGCGCATGATGTTTAAATTGAGAATGAGGTTGGCGCGCATGATGTTTAAATTGAGAATGAGGTTGGCGTGCATGATGTTAAAATTGAGAATGAGGTTGGCGCGCATGATGTTTAAATTGAGAATGAGGTTGGCGCGCATGATGTTTAAATTGAGAATGAGGTTGCCGCGCATGATGTTTAAATTGAGAATGAAGTTGCCGCGCATGATGTTTAAATTGAGAATGAGGTTGGCGCGCATGATGTTTAAATTGAGAATGAGGTTGGCGCGCATGATGTTTAAATTGAGAATGAGGTTGCCGCGCATGATGTTTAAATTGAGAATGAGGTTGGCGCGCATGATGTTAAAATTGAGAATGAGGTTGGTGCGCATGATGTTTAAATTGAGAATGAGGTTGGCGCGCATGATGTTTAAATTGAGAATGAGGTTGGCGCGCATGATGTTAAAATTGAGAATGAGGTTGGCGCGCATGATGTTTAAATTGAGAATGAGGTTGGCGCGCATGATGTTTAAATTGAGAATGAGGTTGACGCGCATGATGTTTAAATTGAGAATGAGGTTGCCGCGCATGATGTTTAAATTGAGAATGAGGTTGCCGCGCATGATGTTTAAATTGAGAATGAGGTTGCCGCGCATGATGTTTAAATTGAGAATGAGGTTGGCGCGCATGATGTTAAAATTGAGAATGAGGTTGGTGCGCATGATGTTTAAATTGAGAATGAGGTTGGCGCGCATGATGTTTAAATTGAGAATGAGGTTGGCGCGCATGATGTTTAAATTGAGAATGAGGTTGGCGCGCATGATGTTTAAATTGAGAATGAGGTTGCCGCGCATGATGTTTAAATTGAGAATGAGGTTGGCGCGCATGATGTTTAAATTGAGAATGAGGTTGGCGCGCATGATGTTTAAATTGAGAATGAGGTTGGCGCGCATGATGTTTAAATTGAGAATGAGGTTGGTGCGCATGATGTTTAAATTGAGAATGAGTTTGGTGCGCATGATGTTTAAATTGAGAATGAGGTTAGTACGCATGATGTTTAAATTGAGAATGAGGTTGGTGCGCATGATGTTTAAATTGAGAATTAAGTTGGCGCGCATGATGTTTAAATTGAGAATGAGGTTGGCGCGCATGATGTTTAAATTGAGAATGAGGTTAGTGCGCATGATGTTTAAATTGAGAATGAGGTTGGTGGGCATGATGTTTAAATTGAGAATGAGGTTGGCGCGCATGATGTTAAAATTGAGAATGAGGTTGGTGCGCATGATGTTTAAATTGAGAATTAAGTTGGTGCGCATGATGTTAAAATTGAGAATGAGGTTGCCGCGCATGATGTTAAAATTGAGCATGAGGTTGGTGCGCATGATGTTTAAATTGAGAAGGAGGTTGGCGCGCATGATGTTAAAATTGAGAATGAGGTTGGTGCGCATGATGTTAGAATTGAGAATGAGGTTGGCGCGCATGATGTTAAAATTGAGAATGAGGTTGGTGCGCATGATGTTTAAATTGAGAATTAAGGTGGTGCGCATGATGTTTAAATTGAGAATGAGGTTGGTGCGCATGATGTTTAAATTGAGAATTAAGTTGGTGCGCATGATGTTTAAATTGAGAATGAGGTTGCCGCGCATGATGTTTAAATTGAGAATGAGGTTGGCGCGCATGATGTTAAAATTGAGAATGAGGTTGGCGCGCATGATGTTTAAATTGAGAATGAGGTTGGCGCGCATGATGTTTAAATTGAGAATGAGGTTGCCGCGCATGATGTTTAAATTGAGAATGAGGTTGCCGCGCATGATGTTTAAATTGAGAATGAGGTTGCCGCGCATGATGTTTAAATTGAGAATGAGGTTGCCGCGCATGATGTTTAAATTGAGAATGAGGTTGGCGCGCATGATGTTAAAATTGAGAATGAGGTTGGTGCGCATGATGTTTAAATTGAGAATGAGGTTGGCGCGCATGATGTTTAAATTGAGAATGAGGTTGGCGCGCATGATGTTTAAATTGAGAATGAGGTTGCCGCGCATGATGTTTAAATTGAGAATGAGGTTGGTGCGCATGATGTTTAAATTGAGAATGAGTTTGGTGCGCATGATGTTTAAATTGAGAATGAGGTTAGTACGCATGATGTTTAAATTGAGAATGAGGTTGGTGCGCATGATGTTTAAATTGAGAATGAGGTTGGCGCGCATGATGTTTAAATTGAGAATGAGGTTGGCGCGCATGATGTTTAAATTGAGAATGAGGTTAGTGCGCATGATGTTTAAATTGAGAATGAGGTTGGTGGGCATGATGTTTAAATTGAGAATGAGGTTGGCGCGCATGATGTTAAAATTGAGAATGAGGTTGGTGCGCATGATGTTTAAATTGAGAATTAAGTTGGTGCGCATGATGTTAAAATTGAGAATGAGGTTGCCGCGCATGATGTTAAAATTGAGCATGAGGTTGGTGCGCATGATGTTTAAATTGAGAAGGAGGTTGGCGCGCATGATGTTAAAATTGAGAATGAGGTTGGTGCGCATGATGTTAGAATTGAGAATGAGGTTGGCGCGCATGATGTTAAAATTGAGAATGAGGTTGGTGCGCATGATGTTTAAATTGAGAATTAAGTTGGTGCGCATGATGTTTAAATTGAGAATGAGGTTGGTGCGCATGATGTTTAAATTGAGAATTAAGTTGGTGCGCATGATGTTTAAATTGAGAATGAGGTTGGCGCGCATGATGTTAAAATTGAGAATGAGGTTGGTGCGCATGATGTTAGAATTGAGAATGAGGTTGGCTCGCATGATGTTAAAATTGAGAATGACGTTGGTGCGCATGATGTTTAAATTGAGAATTAAGTTGGTGCGCATGATGTTTAAATTGAGAATGAGGTTGGTGCGCATGATGTTTAAATTGAGAATTAAGTTGGTGCGCATGATGTTTAAATTGAGAATGAGGTTGGTGCGCATGATGTTTAAATTAGGAATTTAGTTGGTGCGCATGATGTTAAAATTGAGAATGAGGTTGGTGCGCATGATGTTTAAATTGAGAATGAGGTTGCCGCGCATGATGTTAAAATTGAGAATGAGGTTGGTGCGCATGATGTTAAAATTGAGAATGAGGTTGGTGCGCATGATGTTTAAATTGAGAATGAGGTTGGCGCGCATGATGTTAAAATTGAGAATGAGGTTGGTGCTCATGATGTTTAAATTGAGAATGAGGTTGGTGCGCATGATGTTTAAATTGAGAATGAGGTTGGCGCGCATGATGTTTAAATTGAGAATGAGGTTGGTGCGCATGATGTTAAAATTGAGAATGAGGTTGGTGCGCATGATGTTTAAATTGAGAATGAGGTTGGCGCGCATGATGTTAAAATTGAGAATGAGGTTGGTGCTCATGATGTTTAAATTGAGAATGAGGTTGGTGCGCATGATGTTAAAATTGAGAATGAGGTTGGTGCGCATGATGTTTAAATTGAGAATGAGGTTGGCGCGCATGATGTTAAAATTGAGAATGAGGTTGCTGCGCATGATGTTAAAATTGAGAATGAGGTTAGCGCGCATGATGTTAAAATTGAGAATGAGGTTGGTGCGCATGATGTTTAAATTGAGAATGAGGTTGGTACGCATGATGTTTAAATTGAGAATTAAGTTGGTGCGCATGATGTTTAAATTGAGAATGAGGTTGCCGCGCATGATGTTAAAATTGAGAATGAGGTTGGTACGCATGATGTTTAAATTGAGAATGAGGTTGGCGCGCATGATGTTTAAATTGAGAATGAGGTTGGCGCGCATGATGTTTAAATTGAGATCGAGGTTGGTGCGCATGATGTTAAAATTGAGAATGAGGTTGGCGCGCATGATGTTTAAATTGAGAATTAAGTTGGTGCGCCTGATGTTTAAATTTAGAATTAGGTTGGTGCGCATGATGTTAAAATTGAGAATGAGGTTGGTGCGCATGATGTTTAAATTGAGAATGAGGTTGGTGCGCATGATGTTTAAATTGAGAATGAGGTTGGCGCGCATGATGTTTAAATTGAGAATGAGGTTGGCGTGCATGATGTTAAAATTGAGAATGAGGTTGGCGCGCATGATGTTTAAATTGAGAATGAGGTTGGCGCGCATGATGTTTAAATTGAGAATGAGGTTGCCGCGCATGATGTTTAAATTGAGAATGAAGTTGCCGCGCATGATGTTTAAATTGAGAATGAGGTTGGCGCGCATGATGTTTAAATTGAGAATTAAGTTGGTGCACCTGATGTTTAAATTGAGAATGAGGTTGCCGCGCATGATGTTAAAATTGAGAATGAGGTTGGTGCGCATGATGTTTAAATTGAGAATGAGGTTGGTGCGCATGATGTTTTAATTGAGAATGAGGTTGGCGCGCATGATGTTTAAATTGAGAATGAGGTTGGCGCGCATGATGTTAAAATTGAGAATGAGGTTGCCGTGCATGATGTTAAAGGTGAGAATGAGGTTGCCGCGCATGATGTTACAGGTGAGAATGAGGTTGCCGCGCATGATGTTAAAGGTAAGAATGAGGTTGCCGCGCATGATGTTAAAGGTGAGAATGAGGTTGTAGCGCATGATGTTAAAATTGAGAATGAGGTTGGTACGCATGATGTTTAAATTGAGAATGAGTTTGTGACGCATGATGTTAAAGGTGAGAATGAGGTTGCCGTGCATGATGTTAAAGGTGAGAATGAGGTTGCCGCGCATGATGTTAAAGGTGAGAATGAGGTTGCCGCGCATGATGTTAAAGGTGAGAATGAGGTTGCCGCGCATGATGTTAAAGGTGAGAATGAGGTTGCCGCGCATGATGTTAAAGGTGAGAATGAGGTAGCCACGCAGCTACGTTTGCAACAGCGAGTACAGGTTGAAGACCTCCAATCGTTCATAGGACTTTTTGTTATGTTTATGGACCATCCACATCGCAAGCCTCTGAACTCACTCAAGGTGCTGGATATTCCGAACAAAATAAGGGGATGA
>OY744516.1:84936972-85231972 GCA_963556195.1 Sepiola atlantica
CTATGGGTGCTATACTTAAATTTACGTTTATGTCTGCAACTGGAGATAAGTTCATTCTTAGAATTAATAATATTTTTAGATTTAGTAGCAGTAGCTATCATAAAGGTTTCCAATATACAAAGTTGGCAGTGGGGTGCACCCGGGGTATATGATTTGAACTTTTTAAGTATTGACCAGTGAAGTGAATAGGGGGTATTTTTAAGATTGAGGTTTCTAATTAAATTGGAGAGTGAAGTGCCAGTGCTATTATCGTTGCTATTTTAACGGAGTAGATATGGTTAGAGATCCAGGTCATAATGGAGAAAACGGACGCCCCAATGTATGTGTGTATCTTGAAGGGTGGTGCTATAGTTGCATTAAAATTGCTAGTGGTATTAGATGAGATTTGGGTTTGGAGATTCAGGTTATGTGAAGGAGATTGGTTGAAGTTGTAGGGCGGAGCGGATATGGGGGAAATGTCAGTTAGCCCAAGGACACTATCTATTATTGGGGGTGCTTGGTTAGAAGTATGGCTGTATATGTGGGGGTCTTGAGGAGAAACGGATTGGGGTTGTGGAGAGATGTGGAATCCAGGTGGAGTGTGGGAACTGTGATTGCTCACAATATTGGTGGAACGGGGGAATTGTTTCACAGTACAAGCGTATATTACGTCCTTCTGTACACAATCGTTGTTTAAGGGACAATCTCTGGGTTTACGGCAGTTACAAGGGGTGCGGTGGGTGGTTGTTGTTGGATATGTTTGATTTTCCTATTGTTAGAGGTTATGATAGTTTGTTCAATATTGGGCATTGTAGAATTAGATATTTTAATAGGATTTTTGTTAAGAATAGTGCTATATCTGTGGGGGTGCTTAAAAGATCTGTCTAAAATTTGGAAAAATTCCTTAGGTATATTACCGCTGAAAGGCGGATTGAACCAAATGTTGTTCTTTCTTCTAAGTTTTTTTCTTTGTCTGTGCGTCTGTGGGTCTTTCCGATTATCAATATTGTTACTTCCTATGGGCTTATTTGCGTGTTTTTTGATTTTCTTGGGTGCAGATGCGTTAAACTTTTTCCCGAGTTAAGATCTAATGTAAGGTCCAGAAAGTTAGATATTCTTTTCTCAGGTTCCACTGTAATGGTCAAACCAAAGTTTTTGAAGAAGTTATGCAAGGTTTTGATAGTGTTGTTATATTGTCTCGATCTCTCCCCAGACACAAACAAGACATCGTCCCTATACAACCAACTCTGTAAGTGCCCAAAATTAAATCCCAATTCTCTCATCAAGTACAAACCTGGGCATTCTAATTACTGTTTTTCCCCCCTGTTAAACTTCTAAATAATTCTTCTCACTCTTTTAATAGCCTCGATTATTCCCCCCTCGTTCACCTCGCCCCTCGCTTACTTCTCTCGGACCCTGCTCAATCCCGACCCCGCCCTCATTCTACATCTTTTAACCCCATAATATTTACTCTTAACTGCCATCTCCATTCTCACTCTGGTTTAAATTATTGTCACTATTTTAACCAAAGTATGTCTCAAATTCTCTCTGCCATAATTAACCTATTTAATAATTTTCTTAATTAACTTCCATATATCTTATTCTGAATTTTTTTTGATTCAAAGTTTAATTTTCCTACATCCAAAAAGCACTAGCGTCCCGTAACAACATATTTTATTTCAACCCAAATCTTAACCCACTTTGGGGATTTCCATTCCGAGTATTTACTCGAGGTCAAATTACCTTTTCCTTATTCTGATACTCACTCCTGGATTCCAATTTTATCGACTATTCCCTTATTTATATATTTTTTATCGGTCAATCCATAATTTTCCTTGCGAGCCTAAGACTAATTTTATTATTATTTTTTAATTTTTTTCATTTAATTATTTTTATTTTTAATTTTTATTTTTACTATTAATTTTTTTAGTTCTACCCTTCAAATATATTTTGCCTCATTGTTTATAAGTAAGGTCATCTGATTAAACACCTAACCCCATACCCCTGTTCATATCCCCCCAACACATTCTGGTATTTTAATTCTCCCTCCCCGCACTCATTGACTTGCCCCCACACCCTTCTATCCCATTTCTAGTTGAACCCTAATTCGCGCTAACGTCCACTTTCAACTTTAAGCGACCCCCCACATTCACACTCTTAGTTTTAAATCGCACTTATTCATCGCACCCGCACTCTTCTCCTCCTTCACTCCCCCTGCACCTTCCTTTCCTGCCTACTGGTCGCATATGTGTTTTTGCCTTTCTTCAGACTAGTCTTGTTTTTCAACGGGCAAGCCTTCAATATTAATCAGCTGTCTTTTTGCCAATTTAAACCTATTCCATGATTTTTAGCCCAGGAAGTCTTTTTAAATGGCGAATACTTTCCACCTCACGTTTTACTGAGCCTTGTTGCATCCACGAACGTACCTTTTATTGGACCTTTTACCCTCTGGATTCTTTCTATCTTCGCCGCACCTGAAGATGTGGTTTTTGGAATTTAACTTTGAATCCTCTCTTGTCACTTCTCGTGCCTTTTAACGACCTACTTATCTACATTTCACTTTCTCCGCTGGACTTTTTGACACCGGACTTTTTTGCAATCGGACATTTGCTTGCATTCGGGCAGAGTTTTGCCTTGCGTTTTTTCCCCTACAATTTTTATTTTACTTTTTCAAATTTTAAATCTTGGCCTTTGCCAACTTATCTATCCCAACGACTTCCTCTGATGATAAGATTTTGATCTTTGAAAAGCCTGGCTTAAGGAAAAATTTAACTTGAATAAATTGCCTTTTTGTGGAATATACCTTGCTCTGAACAACTGAAAAATAAAGAGGGACATTTGAAACGGACATTTCAATAGAAAAGAAAAAACTAGTCCAGACTATGCCGGAGACGATACGCCAACCAACTGCTACGGTCCTGTATATTTTTAGTTTTATTTTATTGTTATATGCCCCTTTGAGACCCCTTTGTTGAATTTATAAGAAGATTTCTTTAGTCTTTATGGTATGTTTTTATATGAAAAAAAAAGGAATTAATTTGTTTCCAGTTCGCTGTGCCAACGAACTTTACCCCTATGTGATCTTTCAGGTCATACGTTTTTTTTTTAAATCATGGTTACAAAGGTTAACGTAGTTAACCTAGCTTTGGGGATTAAAAGCAGCCAACCCCATTTTAATGTTAATAAAACTCTATTTTAACACTACCGAACCTCTTATTTTATCTTTTGCCCTAGCCATGTTTTCTTTTAAGCTGTGTTTTTAACCCCACGAACCTTTCGAATATTCGGATTTTGCTAACGACCACAAAATTACGAAACTCTGCTTTTAATATCTCAGATCGTTTGCAATGTACACATTGACAACGATATTCCCTTCTTACTTTTTTCTTCATAATAGATAGTTTTTTTGTTTTTTTTAATTATTTCCTAAGTTCGCACCAAGTATAATTACAATTTAAATAGTGGGGGAAATTTCGCAACTCTGCCTTTATTGTTACCGATTCTCGTATGTGTGAACGGGTACATCAAGATTCTCCTTTTAATATTCTCTTTTTCGTGTGTGGCTAACGCTTAAAAATTGAATATTTTTGCGTATTTTTCCCCCTAAATATTTGCGTTGGGTGGCAAATAAATTTGATTTACATTTCGAATTAATTTGGTAAACTGTAAATCAGCATTTCCCCCCTTTTTTTTAAGACTTGTGGACCTTTGATATTTTCCCCAGCTTCCCTTTTTCCTGCCATTGTGAGGACATTTTCGCTTCCTTCCATTCTTTATCCCCTGTCTTGGACGCCATCTTGTATTTTCGCCACAATGTCGTCTACCCCCACGATTAGTCTCATTTTGGAGAGGCAAGATTGCGAAAAGATGAAGTCCTTGGGGCTGGCGAAAGGGTGAATCGTAATTTTGTTTGTTCCCAAAGGGCTAGAGTGAAGGAGCTTTTTGCTTCTATTGATACATTCAATGAACATTTGTTCCTACATCGAAAGAAATGTTGAATAACTGGCGGAGCGAGGCATTGTATCGTATTCATGTGGAGCGATGTTTTAGTGAATTTGAGAGCTCCCCTCCTCGTACTGCGGTGGTGGAGGATTTTAAAATGTCACATTATAATGTGACCCCCAAGCTTACATGTCCGGTTTTTGACCTTGCAACATTGGATGGCGACAGGCTGGCATACCTCAACTTCTTTGGGGAATTTGAAAATTGTGTATCGAGCGTTCCGAGTAAGTCCACGAGGCTGATAATTTTTAAAAATCACCTCAGGGTCTATGCTCACAGGATAATAGGGCATCTCTCTATTTCAGATGCCAATTTTGATGCGGCTGTGGAAATCCTGGACCGGGAGTTCTTAGATAGGAAATTCATAGTGAACTCTATTTTTAAGGATCTTAATGCCGCTAAACCTCTTAGGGAGTCTGAAGTTGACTCCGTGAAGATGTTTTTAACTAAAGTAAAAGCTCAGGTATACGAGCTTAAGAATTCATTTGGATTGGATTTCCTAGAAAAGGATGCCCCCGGCAACCAGTTGTTGAGTTGCATCATTTTTGGAAAGCTCCCTACGTCGTTGAGGTGTGAGCTTATTCATGTAGTTGGTAATAACTACCCCTCTCTGGGAGAGATCCTGGACCATTATTCCGATGTGATGTGTACATTGGAAATCACAAGACCTGTGGTGGTTAATTTAGTAAAGCCTGTCGCCAAACAGAGAACCTCTGGTTCTTATAGATTAAAGCCCACTAATGTTGGCAGGAAGCCCTCCACATTGGAGAATGTTTTTGTGAAGCTTGAGCCTGCTCGACCTAGGTGCTTCCTCTGCAGTGGTGACAGTCACATCGCTTACTACTGTAAGAAGTACCCGTCACTTGAGGATCGTTTGCAGCGATGCAAAGTGGCTAAATTGTGTGCCCGTTGTGTTAGCCCTTTTCATACCGCTGAGTCTTGCCTGGGTAGAAAAGGTCGCCTCCGTGAGCATGCAGGTGCATTGTGCCCAGACTTAGACAAGTCTCGGCTGGATACCAATCCTTGCCTGCAGATGAGGGATGTGAATCTTCTATTGCCGATAATAGAAATTGGCGTAGTCAGTGGTGGGGTGGAGAAGACATTTAATTGTCTATTAGACTCGGGTGGCCAGCGCTCTTATTTATCGGATGGAGTGCTGGATATTTTGAATTGTCGTTCTGCTCCGATGAAGAGGAGAGACTGCATTATCAAAACCTTCCTCGGTTCTGCCCGAAGGACTCTGAATGAGCTCGAGTTATGCGTCAAATTGCCAAACTCCGAGTGTGTGATACCCTTTCTGGTGGATGAAGGCTTGGACCTTCAGTTTCATGTCAAGGGTCTTTCTACCACTGTCGAAGGTATTCTTGCTGGTGGTGGGAAGTTGGCTGCTGAATTTTAAGGTATTCATAATGATTGCATTACGGTACATGGATTGGTAGGTGTGGACCTACTGAAGTACATGGGACCCATGAAACTGTCTCCCTTTATGAATGGGTCTGCTTTTGAGTTCCCTCAAGGTGCCTTTTGGTGATATGTCGGATTTTGTGTGCCCAGTTGTGGAAGAGACGGATGCCATCATTGGTGGCGTTGATTATAGCAAGGTTGTTTCCGAATATTCTCAGTGACACATGTTTATTTTGTCCTCGACCCGAAGTCTGAATACTTCGATCCTTTAGATGGCTTTTCTGATTCCTCTGTGGAGAGAGCTGTAGATAAGCTCTTTAGTTTGGAAACGTTAGGTGTTACGGAGGACTCTGTTACTGATTACGACAGAGATAAGATAGCTTCATTACGCAATTCAATCTCGTACCGAGACAATTGCTATTATGTTAATTTGCCCTGTGATGAGGACAAATTACCTTCTGTCCCCTCCAACCATCAAGTAGCGTTGAACGTGCTTGATCGAGTTGTCACCCGTTTGACAAAACAGGGTCTGTATGAGGACTACTGTCAGGTTTTCTTGGATCAAGAAAGGGAGGATATCATTGAAAAGGTGCAGGTGAATCCAGAGGATTTTACCCATTATACTTGGATTCCTCACTAACCGGTTGTTAAAGCCGATGGCCTGAGTACCACCAAGATAAGGCCGGTGTTCAACTGTTCTTTGCGAACAGGTGGGCACCCCTCTCTGAACGACTGCGTTTATCCAGGAATTAACTTCTTTACGGATATGCTGGAGTTATTATTAAAGTTCAGGATGGATCGTTATGTCCTTTTGGCAGACGTCCGTAAGGCTTTTCTCATGATTCGGTTGGAAACCGACAGAGACAAGAATCGGTTTTGCTTTTTTGTGAAATTTGACGATAAGCTTGTGTGTTATCGTTATAAAACACTAATTTTTGGGTTTGTTGCCAGCCCATTTATCCTCAACTTTGTTATTAAACGCCATGTTGAGAAGTACCCCCCTAGTTTGTGTAAGGATATGCTCCTGGGAAATCTTTATGTAGATAACCTTATAAGGACCCACAATTCCTCTGATATTTTGCTGGACCTATACCAGAATGCTATGAGCATCATGCAGGAAGGTAATTTTTCTCTGAGGTCCTGTAACTCAAATAGTGAAGTTTTGACGGCTCGAATGAGGGCTGACGGCAGTTTTGTCACCCATGATTCTCCCTTGGAAAGGATGCTGGGATATTTATATGATCCTGCATAGGATGATTTACATGTGGCAGTCAATTCCTTAGATGATGCAGCTGATACTAAGAGGGGCATACTGTCTCAGAATTCTTCCATTTTTTACCCATTGGGGCTTTGTTTACCTGTGACTATTAAGAGGAGAATACTCCTCAGTGAAATTTGGAGGACCCAAGTAGCTTGGGATCAAAAGATACCAGTGGAGTTGCAGCTCGTTTGAAACAAGCTGTTTCCAGATCTAGTGCGTCTGCACAGTTTGAGGGTTCCCAGATGTGTTGTGGACTCCTCTGCACCTGCATCGTTGTTGACCTTTTGCGATGCTTCTCTTTGGTTTTGCAGCCTACATCTTTCAGAATAGGGCGGCTAAACTGATATTTTCTAAGGCTAAGGTGGCTCCATTGGCAAGGAGGACCTTGCCTTCTCTTGTTGTCCATCTTTCTGGCGATAAAGTGCATCCCTAACATTTTGAAGGTGTTTCCGCGGGATGTGGTGAAAAAAATTGTAGTGGCTGTAGATGCTCAGGTGGTATTATCATGGATTTTGTCGGAAACTATTAAGACAAAGTGCGTGTTCACTCGAAATCGTTTGAGGGATATTCGAGAAAGCGTTGACAAATAAAGTGAACAGGGATTCGAAGTGGTGTTTAAATATGTAAATACTACTGACAATCCAGCTGATCTGATCACGAGGGAAATCACTTTGGAGAGGTTTAGGTCCCAATTACAATTTTGGTTGTCTGGGCCGGAGTGGTTGGTCGGTGAAGATTATTCCTGGCCCTTGAGTGATCTGAACTGTCTGAGTTCTGACAGTCAGAGGATGGTACTGACTAATACCATCACTGGCTCTCCGGTGATTCGGGATGTGATTCCGGTGATAAATTTCGAAAAATTTTCGTCTTTGGGAAAACTCATGAGAGTTTTGTCCTATGTGTTCAGATTTGTGTTGAAGTTACGGAGGTCTGTGGAGGAGCCTGGGCTGGTGGCCAGAGTTTATTTGATTAGGTTGGAGCAGTCGTTGCTCCTTTCCAAAGAAAAATCCTTTCTGTTGAATTCATCCAACCATGAAATTCTTCCACTGGTTGCGAAGTTAGATCTATACCTGGATGATAGAGGTTTGATTAGGTCTGGGGGAAGGATTGGTAAGTCCAGCCTCTACCCTCAGGAGATTTTGTACCCTATTTTGTTACCGCGATATAGCCATGTCACGGATTTAATTATTATGGACTGCCACTTCAAGTGCAAGCATTTGGGCATTGCGGCTACCCTCAGTAAGCTCCGTTTGTCTGGCTTCTGGATACACAAGTCCAGGCAGGCAGTGAAAACTGTTATTTCTTCCTGTGCTCTGTGCAAGAGGTACAATGCTTTCAAGTACCCCAAGGTTACGAACTTACCTAAGCATAGGGTTAACTTTGTGAAGCCTTTCCACCATACAGTCATGGACTTCACGGGTCACCTGTGGGTTGGGGAGGGTAAGGAGCTGAAGAAGTGTATATCTTGCTTTTTACCTGCTTCAATGTGAGGACAGTCCACTTGGAGTTGGTGAGTGATATGTCCACTCATTCTGTGATACTGGCGCTGGTGAGGCTTTTAACATATATGGGGTGCCTTCCCATATATATTCCGATAATGCGAGGCCATTCATTGAGGCACCTTTTTCCTTTAGAGTTATCGATTACTCATTTGCATCAAACCTCGGATTCCTCCGAAGAATGTTCCAATTCAGGAGATCCTGGAGAAATTCCGTCTGACGCTGTTGTTGGAGCCTCTGCCGCAACCTCCAATTCTAGGTCCATTAGAACCCGTAGGAGGGTTAGTGATCAGAATGAGGACTATTTGTGGTATTGAGATGAACAAGGAGGATGTAAATAAAAACAATTTGTTTTTCTTGTCCGGAGAGTTTCGGAAATTTATTTCTATTTTGGGCATGAGGTTGGGGGAGGTCAACATGTTGCCACTGTACAAATATGTGTGTCAAGGTTAGCCGTCTGGTTGCGTGTTGTTTTCCTGGGTCTTTTTTTATTCAGCAGTATCATCGTTGTAATGAAGTCTAGAGGTGACGTCATAGCAGTGTAGCCTCGGTTTGGATATTGTTCCCTATGCGATGACACTATGCTTTTCCCACTTTTTATTCAGTGCCGACCTGGGAGCAGAAGCGAACAGTTCAGTTCCAACGGACTCCGTCTGTTATGAAAATGGACATAAAATATTTGGATGTTTTCTACTCGTTCTTAGAGTAAGAACCCCGCCTAATAAACTGGTATTGTTCGGCCTTTGGGTCTGAATTTACGCCGGTCTATTGGGGGTTGCCGGTCCTGTGCAGTTCTAGGAGGTGCACCCTCCCAGGCTTTGCCTCCCCTCTTTGGGGAGGAGTAAGTTTATTGCTTACTGTCTGAGGCGCCTCTACCGGGGAATGCCGACGGGGCTGCCCAGGCAATTTTTAAATGGCCAGAGTGCTCACCTCTCGAGCTCCGGCTTATCTAATCCCACTTTCCCGACCTTGTGTCACATCTTACCTTGTGGGAGGTAGATAAATAACTTCAGGGTATCTGAGAGATCCTATTTTTAAAGAAATATATTTTCCCTTGAAGGGATAACCTTATGACAAGGTTTTTTTGCTGTGTAAAGACAAACGTCTTTATATTTGAAGAAAATTCCTAAATACTGTCCTTTGGAGGAAGGACGTTTCAGGAGAATTTCATTTGAGAAGTAATTTCAAGAACTTAGAGATCCTTGGAATGAAAAGTGTCGAAAGAAAAATAAAGAGGGACATTTGAAACGGACATTTCAATAGAAAAGAAAAAACTAGTCCAGACTATGCCGGAGACGATACGGCAACCAACTGCTACGATCCTGTATATTTTGAGTTTTATTTTATTGTTTTATGCCCCCTTGAGACCCCTTTGTTGAATTTATAAGAAGATTTCTTTAGTCTTTATGGTATGTTTTTATATGAAAAAAAAAAGGAATTAATTTGTTTCCAGTTCGTTGTGCCAACGAACGGATAAAGTTCGTTGGCACAACGAACTGGAAACAAATTAATTCCTATGTGATCTTTCAGGTCATAAGTTTTTTTATCTTGGTTACAAAGGTTAACGTAGTTAACCTAGCTTTGGGAATTAAAAGCAGCCAGACCCATTTTAATGTTAATAAAACTCTATTTTAATACTACCTCTTATTTTATCTTTTGCCCTAGCCATGTTTTCTTTTAAGCTGTGTTTTTAACCCCATTTGTTACCACCAAATTCGGATTTTGCTAACGACCACAAAATTACGAAATATTCTTTCCAATTCTCTTTATTCAAAGTTTCTTTTTGTCATACTCTGTCAACTGCTTTTTACTCTGAATTTCAATTATGCTATGCAATTAAAACAACTAATATAAGATGCTCGTGCAAAGAATAACATTTTTGTTTTATTGTTTATTCATCAGAAATGCAAAAAGACCCACATTTATTTTGAAAGAGTTTTTTCTTTTGTTGTTGTGGCCAGCCGAAAGTCTAAACTGTGACAATCCTTCATTTGCTCATGTTTTTGTCAGTTTCCCCAAGTCTTTATTGCTGCTAATTTTGATGATATTTTTTAACTTTAATTGTCATTTAATCCATAGTCACCTGCCTAGTCCTTTCATCTTTGTTGTTTAATTTTTATTCCTCAAAATCGATATATATCTATGCTATCTGTCTGTCTCGCTTCTATTGAAATTCAATGGTTGTATTCATTTTATATTATGAGGGATCTGCATCCGCACCAGACAACATTTTACTTTATTTTGTTTATAACAAAACTCTGTAACAAGATTAAACAGATTTTACAGTGATGATAATTCTCCTTCGATTTAAGCCGTTGACTTTTGTTGACTTTCAAACATTTGCAATAAAATGCACTATAAGAATAATCGAGTCAAAACTGGTTTAGCTTGTGCAATAATTATATATCTGGTATTATACAAAACCTGAGTTTATCAACGTTTGTTTCCCTTAGGTGTTTTATGTTTGAATCAAACAAAATCCATGATACAACATTTCTCAGTTTTGGGATTGTTGAAAAGATTACATTTTAATTGTTTTACTTAGCCGCAATTTGACCCCTCCCCCTCTTATTTTATATCCGTCTCTCTCTCTCTACTTCTCGAAGAAAAGAAAGAATAAAAATATGTGAATAGTTCATAGATAGTAAATACTATTTAACCCATAGTTGAGGAGTGAAAGAGATATAGCGAGCTAAAAAATGTAATTTTTAATTTTTAATTTTTATTTGTTATATTTAACTGGCTTTCCAAACTTATTTTTTCTGATTCAAACAATCTAACCTCAATGGGTGACCCAACGTGACACATTTTTCAATATATATATATATATATATATGTGTGTGTGTGTGTGTTCAGCATATTTGATACCGGGAGATCAGCTGACAAAACATTTAGAGTCACTAATCCGACTGATATTTTAAAGTTTCAATGTACTTCTAATGGAACGAGATGTTGATACCCATGAAAGAGTGACTGCATTTTATATTCTATAGACCCCCCCCCCTTATTAGTGGAAAAACTGAACAGTTGACATGATTTTTATTCTTGAATGCCGCTTTATTCCAATCGAAAATCTGGTATGTTCTATCGGAAACGGAGGCTTGGCATCGTTAAAACAGGATTCTCTTCTCGTTGATTCTGAAGTCGCTGCAGAATGATTAAAAGTTGCTTTATCAGTTCTTTCTCATTCGTCTGACGTTTGTGCACTAGAAAAAAAAAATGAAATGATGAAATGAGATGTGTTTGAATGTAGAATCGCCCGCAAACTGTTCAGCTCTTTTTACGTTTTTACAAATGGAAATAAAAGAAAGAAAAATGCATCTTTTCCATCTTTTAGTTTTATTTTATTCAGGATTATTAACTATGCATCTTTCAACTTTATGCGTCTTCTGGCAATCGTTGGAAATCGAGTGCCAGCAAGGTCCATTAAAATAGCAACCCCTTTTTTTTTTAGTTTTTTCAAATCTCAAATGAATTACGAGAAAACTTCACGTGTGACTTTGATAATTACACATTGAATTATTGTATTTTTATTTACTATTAATCGAATATTTATTGAAATCAAATTGCAATAGCGTAAACTAAAACGAACTTTAAAAAAATCCTTTTTCGAACTTCATTAGACTGACACCAGTTGACCCCTCCTCGTTGTATAATCAAAGTATAAAAATAAAAAATATTGGAAACATAAATGTATTTGTAAGAAAAATGATGACAATTTTTGCATTGGTTCAACTCAATTTTTTTTGCTGAAAATATTAAAGAAAACTCACTTAGTACATCTTAAAGAGTATTTGCGTTTGAGCTTTAATTAAGAACCACACACACACACACACACTTGGAAGATTGGTTCTTATAATCTTTCTGTCACACTTGATACTTAGATTTAAAACATTTCTATGCTGAACCGTAATAATTTGAAGTCATTTGCTTTAAAGTATTCATCATTTCCCCTAGTGGCATACTTAACTTCTTTTCAATTTCTTTACAAAACAATAACTTAAAAACAATAATTTAAAAACAATAACTTAAAAACAATAACTTAAAAACAATAACTTAAAAACAATAACTTAAAAACAATAACTTACAAACAATAACTTAAAAACAATAATTTAAAAACAATAACTTACAAACAATAACTTAAAAACAATAACTTAAAAACAATAACTTAAAAACAATAACTTAAAAACAATAATTTAAAAACAATAACTTAAAAACAATAACTTAAAAACAATAACTTAAAAACAATAACTTAAAAACAATAACTTAAAAACAATAATTTAAAAACAATAACTTAAAAACAATAACTTAAAAACAATAACTTAAAAACAATAACTTAAAAACAATAATTTAAAAACAATAACTTAAAAACAATAACTTAAAAACAATAACTTAAAAACAATAACTTACAAACAATAACTTAAAAACAATAACTTAAAAACAATAACTTAAAAACAATAACTTAAAAACAATAACTTAAAAACAATAACTTAAAAACAATAATTTAAAAAATATAACTTAAAAACAATAACTTAAAAACAATAATTTAAAAACAATAACTTAAAAACAATAACTTAAAAACAATAATTTAAAAACAATAACTTAAAAACAATAACTTAAAAACAATAATTTAAAAACAATAACTTAAAAACAATAATTTAAAAACAATAATTTAAAAACAATAACTTAAAAACAATAATTTAAAAACAATAACTTAAAAACAATAACTTAAAAACAATAACTTAAAAACAATAACTTAAAAACAATAATTTAAAAACAATAACTTAAAAACAATAACTTAAAAACAATAATTTAAAAACAATAACTTAAAAACAATAACTTAAAAACAATAACTTAAAAACAATAACTTAAAAACAATAATTTAAAAACAATAACTTAAAAACAATAACTTAAAAACAATAATTTAAAAACAATAACTTACAAACAATAACTTAAAAACAATAATTTAAAAACAATAACTTAAAAACAATAACTTAAAAACAATAACTTAAAAACAATCATTTAAAAACAATAACTTAAAAACAATAATTTAAAAACAATAATTTAAAAACAATAACTTAAAAACAATAACTTAAAAACAATAATTTAAAAACAATAACTTAAAAACAATAACTTAAAAACAATAATTTAAAAACAATAACTTAAAAACAATAACTTAAAAACAATAATTTAAAAACAATAACTTAAAAACAATAACTTAAAAACAATAATTTAAAAACAATAACTTAAAAACAATAACTTAAAAACAATAACTTAAAAACAATAATTTAAAAACAATAACTTACAAACAATAACTTACTTTGGGACTTTAAACCTGCCTTCCCCGATAAAATCATGTAACTTTGGCGCAATTTACTCAGAAGGAAACGTTTGAAATCTGAAAGAAAAGGTAAAATTCAAAACTTTTCTCAAGTGTTTCAGAATCTTTTTAGATGAGGATTGATAATTTGAATTCTTTGGATTATTCGGACTACTATTCTTGGTTGTTATTTTCACAAACGTTTCCAACCTTTTCTAAGTGAAATTAATGACTTGGATTATTTCAGTCATTGCCTTGTTTAGTGCCTTCGTAAACAAGGTAATGGCTGAAAAGGTCGGTTTTTAATGCAGGAAATATCAAGCTCCCAAAATTGGATTGAGACGAAAAAAAAAAAATTGCCTACGTCTAAAAAGATTTCTCCTTCACTGACAGGAAAGATGAAGTGTAGTCATTAATGTCATTAATTTAACTGATACTGTTGAAAAGATTCACTTGGAGGTTACATCGACCGAAACGTTGTAAAAAAACAACATGAGAATTAGTATTCTCATCTTGTTTTTTTTACAACGTTTCGGCCGATGTAACCTCCAAGTGAATCTGAATGTTCTCAAATGATGTTTATTTCAAGCCTGTTCTCCTTTCACTTTCATTTTACAAAAATTTCGCAAAAGTTTCTTCATCTTTCAAAAACGACACAGCTATAGACTGGAGTCATTAAGAGATGCACCTTTTTAAAAAGTAAATCTCCAAGACAAATTCGCACATGCAAACAAATTATTTATGAGCAAGATTGCAGCTGTAGAATGCATATCTTCAAACATTGTTGCACATCACAAGATTCTCTTTTTTAAGAAACGAATCTCTTGTGTTCAGATATTGATGAATACGTTTCACCAAATGATGATGGAACCTCAAGTTTAACTGTAAAAATCCTCCTCCTCCTCCTCCTCCTCCTCTTCATCATCAGTTTAACGTCCGTTTTACATGCTGGTATGTGTTGGATGGATTTTAGAAATTTAATTCCAAACTAACTTATCTTTGACCAGGTCTTTACTTATCCCTCTTTCTCTCAAGTCCATGTTTTCCTTGGGGGACCCCTGTCAACTGACCTCACTATCTTAACCCAAGAAATCTCGTCCATTCTTTCAATGTGGCCATACCAGTGAAGTTCTGCACACATCTCTACAGATTTAATCTTCCTCTGAGCCTTGTTTCACATTACACATCTATCATATTATCCTCATGCCGCGCATGTCCTTGTGCCATTTTGACTTAAATGATTAAGGATTAAGAAATATTTTCAAATTAGAATTAATGGAAATTGTGAAAACGTGGACTTACCATAATCACCTGGAATGGTTGGGTTGATTATATTGACCTCAGATGAATGTTGCGTGGCTCGGAAACGGTTTATACCAACTCTATCCAAATATAATTGGGCTGGGAAGCCGTGTGCGACTGCATATTGACTTCCACTGTACCTAGAGAGACCAGCTAAAGATAGAAACACCACAACTGACCACAAGGACATACCACGTGGGAAAGGCACCATGATGATAGGGAGAATGGCAATGGCAGCAGCAAGTAGTAAAATTCAGGTTCTGGAAACTCTGAAAACAAAAGGAAACCGATTTACTTTCAATATTCTGCATATAACAGTAATAAACTTCAATGTAATTTTTATAATCAAATCATTAGTAAAACATTTTACATTCTATGGCCAGTGTCAACGTGAAATTTTCTATACCCATAATAATGACGAAAAGCTTCTTTTGAATATTCTTTCTTTTTTATAAAGTTGAGTTATTTGTTGCACTGACATTCATATTAAAAACCCACTTTTCTATTTAATAAGTAAAACCAACTTCGTAATATACTCAGCCATGGATATGCGAGTGACTTAAAAAAGGATAACTAATTTGCATATTCCTTTAAAAAAATCACTCGTTTATTCTGTTTCCTTATTGGATGATTAGTTTCATTTAACTATTATGCACAGTTCTATTCATGCATAGTTTCTACATTGTGCATGGCATTTGGGTTGGAAAAATTCTAGCACGCACACACATGAGTATACACATGAACGAATCATTGTGAATTGTGGAATATATATTAGGCAATACGGTGAGCAATATAAGCACATTATTTTTTTTTTTTCAAATTTTAACATAAAGTTAGGTAATATATTTCGTTGTACAAGATAAATTATTATTTATATTTATTATTTTTACTAGCAAATATATGCTCCCTCCTGTCGCCACGTCAGAAATGAAAGCTCACCCATAAACCGATGGAGCTCCAGTCATATTTCTTGGGTGGTTAGACATTGATTTTCTTTGTTCTGACCAAGAATAATTTTAGTTAAAAATAAATTTTTAAAAAATTTCAACCCCACCCCAATTTTTTTTTACCTTCCCCATAGTTTTAGTTAAAAAAAGAAACAAAAGAATTTTTTTTGCCCCCCCCCCAATTTTTTTTTACCCCATACATAGAAATATTTTTAGTTAAGAAAAAAAAAAGAAAAAAACATTTTTTGAACCCCCCACTTTTTTTTATCCTCCCCCATACATAGTAATATTTTCAGTAAATAAAAAAAATTTTTTTTATCCCACCTCCACAAATTTTTTTTTACCCTCCCCCATAGATAGTAGTATTTTCAGTTAAAATAAGAAAAAAAAACATTTTTTTACCCCCTCCCCCACAATTTTTTTTACCCTCCCTCATACATAAGAATATTTTTAGTTAAAAAAAAAATAATTTTGACCTCCCCCCTAAAAATTTTTTTTACCCCATACATAGTTAAAAAAAGGAAAACAAATTAAGAGGCGCCTCGGTCATATCAAAGAACTAATGTTTAAATATGCTATTGAAGGCGCCTACGTCATATCAAACAACCAGTTTTGTTATTCTTCCAAAATGGTTACCCATTTAGTAATGACCGAGATATTTGTTGCTTAACTTCAATTTACAACAAAACACCATGTAATGAAAATAAAGTACCATTACTTAACAATGTAATGAAAATAAAGTATGATAATGTGAAAAAATCCTCTCACAATGACGTCACTTCCGGAAGGATGAGTCAGCAATTAATTCTTCCAAAATGGTCACCCATTTACTAATGGCTGGGATATACCTTGCTTAATTTACAACAAAACACTTTGTAATGAAACAACGTAATGAAAATAAAGAATGATAATGTGAAAAACTCCTCCCACAATGACGTCACTTCCGGAAGGACCGGAAGGATGAGTCAGCAATTTATTTTTCCAAAATGATCACCCATTTACTAATGGCTGGGATATGCCTCGTTTAACTTTAATTTACAATAAAACACCTTGTCTTAACAACGTAATGAAAATAAAGAATTATAATGTGAAAAAAATCCTCTCAAAATGACGTCACTTCCGAACTTGCTATTCAAAGTATGGTGTAAAAACACGCTGGTTTCTTAATGAAATGTGTTTAATTAATTGTATGAATAATTTTTATTAATATCACCTTATCGGAAAATATTGTAAATACATATGTAAATTTGATAATAGCAGTTATAAGTGTATATTTGTAAATATGAATTTAATTGAAGTTTAAAAGGAATGAATTATGTAAATGACAAAACCCGTCATTGTACAAGCGACTTTTTGTAACAGTATATAAGGAAGTTGAAAAAGTATTAGTTTAAGTAAGATTCTTAACACGTTTTCTGTTCTAATCGCAGTCTCGTCTTGAAATTTCTTTCTACTTTATTTATATATTTACGGCGGTTTTTGTAGTACTATATATAGAAGCTGGCAGACTAAGTAAATAGTAATATTACTCTGATGGAGTTTCGGCTTCAGACATACATAATCTCCATTATTAATAGATTTTATTTTATTTCACTTATTTTATTTTATTTTTTCCTTTGGTTTTTATTTTTTATTTTTATTTATTTTTAAATTTTATTTTATTTTATATATTTTTTATTTTATGTTAATTTATTTTTATTTTTATTTTATTTTGTTTTTATCCTAGTTTATATAAATAGTCTATATAAATATGTGTTTAGAGCCGAATGCATGTTGATTGAATTCAATGCGTTCGTTAGATTCCGTTTAAATGTGCTGCTTTGTGATTGCCTCTTTTTAATTATTTTGAATTGCTCTCTTTATTGGAAATCTACTTATTATAATAAGTAAGCTAGTTTGAATTTTCGACGATGTTTGGAATACTTATCCACATTCTGGGGTGATGTAAACAATAATAACCCCGAATTTTGAAATTCCATGGATTTTCTTAATGACTTTCACTTTGAAGTGGCAATGATATATCAAGATAAGACTAATAATCGTCTAATGACATGCTCTGATAATTATTAATTAATTAGAAAAACGTAAAATAATAATGATAGGTAAATTTCAAATTTCAAAAAGAAAAAAGGAAAACTTCTAATTAGAAAAATACAAAGTAGAAGTAAATTATTATTTAATTAAAATTAAGCAAAATGTAAAAAAATTTTAAAAATAAAAATAAAGAACATATAGAGAGAAATTCATATTTAAATAATAAGAAAAATGATAAGAATTATATTTTCTCGATATATCCCTATTTATAGATTTTTTATTCTATAATTATTTTATTTTTTCATTAATTATCTTTTTTTCTATTAAAAATAAAATTACTTCTTATTTAGTATATTTATTTATTTTATTCTTATTTATCCTTTATTATTTTATTACTCAATTTTACTTTCTTATATACCTTATCTAGTTGTATTTTATTTCTTTTTTATTGTCATTATCAGTATTTTTCTTACAATTAATATATATATATATATATATATATATATATATATATATATATATATATATATACATATATATATATATTAGAGAGAGAGATAAATAGATAGATATTATAATAATAATAATAATAATAATAATAATAATAATAATAATAATAATAATTATTATTATTATTATAATAATAATAATAATAATAATAATAATAATAATAATAATAATGATGATGATGATGATGATGATGCTTACATAACACCAAATGCATTTCAATAAACATCTGCAATAAACCTCAGACACTTCATCTTGTGCATAAAATACATAAGCGAAATAAAATGAGCTTTTAAACTCAAATTTATTAAGACAAACACCCTACTTGAAACACCATACTTCCAAGTAACCAAATACTTTAACCAAACCGAACATACACCAAATGCATTTCAATAAACACCAAATTCCTGTCCATGTGCAAACAAAAAGAAATAAAATGGATCTTAAAATGAAACACAAATCTGGTCTGATATGTTTTTTACAAACTGGGAAATATCTATTTTTACACAAGTAAGTTAAAAATTATATCTATTATGATAATAAGAACAAAATAGACGTGTGCATGTTGATATTAACAAAGAAGCATACTATTTCACATGGAGCCGACACCACATACGGAGAAACATTATCTAAGATTGGAAAGTTTTGTACAAAGTTGAAAATATCCATTTTTCATAAATCAATTTTTATCAAAAAAGTAGTCTTTGATAAAGGACGGAGGACTGACCGAAATATTAAAAGGAAAAATTCTAACACCTATAATTTACATAATTTTCCCTAAGGTTAGTTCTTATTCGTCAAAATGAAGAAATTCATCATTTTTAGCCAAGAATCTCTCTCTCTCTCTCTCTCTCTCTCTAATTTTCTCTAATCTTTCTAATTATAAAGTTGAACCATTTATCCCACTGGCAGTAAGATTAAAACGCCATTTTCATATTGCAAATGGAAGAACATCTTTCAACTAATTTGCATATTGCTTTTCATTTTATTAATTCACTTCGTTCTTAATGTTTTCTAATTCATTATAATACATAGTTTTATTTATGTATCAAACTTTATATGTGGATAGAGACTTAACATTTTGAGTGAAAAGAGTCAATTTACTTCTTGGAATGTTCGGTTTCCTCAACATAATGAAAGAGGCAAAATGCCTTAAAAAAACAATGTGTTAGATGCAGATATTTTTTTATTAAAATCAAAATTCTGAAGATGCTTAAAAAATGAACTTTCCCAAATTTATACCTACCAGCGACCATGCACGATTTAAGTTCAATTTAAAAGAGACATTTACACCGGTAAGTCCACACAACTTCGGACGTGACTTCTAAAAGACCAGGAAGGATTATTACGGAAAAAAAATAAGGTTAATACCTTTTATTTGTCTAAAGCTCTGACGAGGCTTATTATATCAAGCGAAATATTAGATAAAAAAGTCAAGATGAAAAAAAAAAAATTGTTTTTATTTTTATTTTTATTTTAATAAAAATATCTACATCTAACACGTTTTTTTAAGGCATTTTGCCTCTTTCTTTATGTTTAAAGTTCTAAAGATGCTTAAAAAAATGAACTTTCCCAAATTTATATATATATATATATATATATATAATATTTATAAATAAATATTAATTATTTTAATACCTACAGACATTGATGTCTAACGCAATCTTCAGTGCAGGAAGCTAATTCTCAACGGTCGGCGGGCACGAACCCTGATCACAAATCGCCACTGATTCGTAGTTAAGAGTCTTAACCCCTCGGCCATAGACAATTAGTTAATAATTAGTGAGGAATTTAACTTTGTAAATAGCGAATCGGCGGCTAAATTTACACAACCAGTTAGAGTGATCAACGAACGTATTCGGATCGTGCATATAGCTATTTGTACTGCTTGTTATTAAAGTCACTCAAGAGTGCCTGACCTTTGGTGAAGGGGGCTAATAATAATATTTATAAATAAATATTAATTATTTTAATACCTACAGACATCGATGTTATTTTGGACCTATCTGCCAGGCGTAAGAGTGGGTAATGTGGGCTTAGTTAACTTTAGTTTTATTCAATGACAAAATTCAAATACCTCTGATTCTTGTCAAATTTTAAGAATGGGTGTCAGCCATCAATTAATAAATATTCCCAAAATTTCAATTTCTTTGGAGTATTTCAATAGGTTTTTAGTGGGCATAATATGGGAACAACCTCCCATTTGAAAATTAAAATATTTCAGATTTGCATTAAATTTTATCCATAGCCATTAGACACCAATTAACTAAAATTCACTGAATTTTAATTTTTCAAAATCTCTTAAGCCTTAAATTTGATACATTTTCTAGATCAAAACCATGCAGCGTCTTGTTGACTGCTTTTCAGCTGTATGCAACGAGTTTGGACTGTCCATCAGTCTAAAGAAAACAGAGGTAATGTGCCAGAACGTTAGTGATGCTCCATTGGTGAACACACCCTCATGGTTGTGGACGAGTTTACCTACCTCGGCTCGAAAATCGTAGGCAGCCTTTCCCTTGACTCTGAGCTTAACACAAGGATCGGCAAGGCAGCAACAGCAACCCACCTGACCAAACGAGTTTGGGAAAATGGTATGCTGACTACCAACACAAAGATGCAAGTATACCGGGCAGTTGTGCTGAGCACCCTCCTCTATGGTAGTGAGGCATGGACACTCTACTCTCATCAGGAGACTGAACGCCTTCCACTTTTGTTGCCTCCGCAGACTCCTCGGCATCACCTGGCAGGATCAACTCACCAACATCGACGTCTTGGCCAAGGCAGGATTGCCCAGCATGTATGCTATGCTGCGAGCTAGACGCCTCCGCTGGTTGGGCCATGTGCTTTCCATGAACGACGGCCGCATCCCCAAAGACATGCTATTTGGAGAGCTTGCCACTGGCACGAGGCGTACTGGACGCCCCGCACTCCGCTACAAGGACGTCTGCAAGCGGGATCTTAAAGCTGGCGGACTCAACCCCTCTCAGCTCGAGACCACTGCCTTAAACCGCCAAGGTTGGCGAACCGTCATCCGGAACATCATCAGTGCAGCTGAGGAGAGGAGAAACACCCGATGGAGGGAGAAGCGATCACGCAGGGCACAAAAGACAAGAGTCGCCCCATCACATGCTCACTGATAAAAAAAACAGAAAGATGAGAAAAAAAGAAAAAAAAAAAAGACTACACAGCCTGTTGCAGTCCTGGGCACGATTCTGACCAAGACCACGACGCGCATCTCCCATGATCTCCCGAGATCGATGGAGCCAACAATATATATATATATATATATATATATATATATATATATATATATATATATATATATATATATATATAATCACGTTGATACACCGGTTGATCACCAAAGTTAAGCAACATTGAGCCTGGTCAGTTGTAGATCGGTGCCGATTTAGGAATACCAGGCGCATGTATGTAGACACCTAGCTATTGGCAAATAGCGTCGCAATTCTGCAGTGCTTAGCATGGCGACTATGGCAAAAAATCCTGAATGACAGTCACCAATAAGGTGTTGGAAACCAGGGAGAGGTTCCTCCCTCAGGAGTGATAAAAAACCCTGATGGTGATGATGTATATATATATATATATATATATATATATATATATATATATATATATATATATATATATATTAGTAAAAAAAACGCCCTCTGAGCAGCAATTACTGTAACAATAAACATAGTCAAATTTTATTTATTTTATAATTGATATGGTCTGTAAGAGATTCAAAGTCGGGGAATTTTATTTTGTTTCAGCATAAAAATGAAAATGAATTCCCCATTAGAAACTGGTTATATAATTAAATGAATAAATGAATAACTGGAAATAAAAAAATTAAAAAAAAAAGGCAAATGGGAAGGACATAGAGGGACGCTGGCTTCCGGTGAAAAAAGATTGAAGAAAGTGTGTATGGATGCCTGAAAGTGATACAACAATTTTTTTTTTTATTTCAGCATTTAATTTTCGTAGTTTTAAATTTTCCGCGAAAAATAAATAACAACAAACTTATTGTTTAATGTTTTGTTTACAAACCGGCGTTTCACTATTTTTTCCAAATTACGAAAAAAAAAAGAAGATTCATAGTATAAGTGTAGATTAACATCCTCTGTTAAATCACCCCACCTTCCACAAAATATAACCAATAATAATAATTTCAGACTTTTCTTTTTTTTTCATATTAATTTCAGACTTTTCTTTCATCATATTCTAATAATTAACATAATACAGACTATTTGAAAAATAATTTATTCGATTGTTTCCAAAAATTAAAAAAAAATTTTCATTGAAGAAAATAAACAAAATAGAATAATCTTTTTTTTTTTCAAGAAATAATGTTTTTGAGCAACGGAAGGTGTTTTTTTTTAATGTTTTTTTTGAAATATTTAGTGAAAATAATGTTTTTTGGGAGGGTTTAGGGTTAGGGTTAGGGGTTAGGGTTAGGGTTTAGGGGTTAGGGTTAGGTTTAGGGTTAGGTTTAGGGTTTAGGGTTAAGTTTAGGGTTAGGGCATTTCTATTTCTAAGAAAAAAGTTTGATTCCGGAAGTTACTCCATTTCCAAGAAAAAAAGTTTTCACTATTATTAAAAAAATGTTTTGAAAACAATCAAATAAAAACAAATAAATTATTTTTCAAATATTCTGTATTATGTTAATTATTAGATTATGATGAAAGAAAGTCTGAAATTAATATGACAAAAAGGAAAGTCTGAAATTAATATGAATAAAAAAATTGTTGTATCACTTTCAGGCATCCGTACACACTTTCGTCAAGCTTTTTTCACCGGAAGCCAGCGTTCCTCCATGTCCTTCCCATCTGCCAAAAAAATCTTTTTTTAAAGCTGCTATTTTAGGAAAAACTACCCTTTAAAAAGAAGGTTTATAAAAATAAATAGGCAAGTTAAAAAAAAACTTGACGATTGTTGCTGAGGAAAATTTGAAATAAATAATTTGTCGAAATTTGCAGGATGGTGGGTGAGGGCGCACGTCCTTTGAACATTAATGAACATGGTTTCGATTTTTTGTGATTTAAAAAAAATTAATTACTGGTAATATCGCCAAAACTATTCCATATATATAAGCAAATAGGACAATCAAATTATAATCGAATAACAGCAAATTTATTTTGAACGGTTTAAAAATATAATTATGTAAATTAGATAAACAAAAGATTGCATTTGTAAGGTGATAAAAGGGGTTATCCTTTTATCTTCTCGTAAAGAAACGGAACAACGAAAAGTATTTCTGTAACTATAACAAAAAGGGGTTTAATTAACTCAAGGTTACTTATACCGTTTGGTATAGGTAGAAGAGAGTGGGACGGTGTCCGTCTGAGGAAGAGGAAGAATATAAGAGTTCTTAGGGCTGCCCGTGGATTTCTTCAAGTGAAGATGGTAGTAGTCGTCGAGTGGTGATAGCGACGGGAGAGAGAGCGTTTCCTCGTTCCTCGCTGGTGGGCGACGGCGGCGGAGAGAGCGTTTCCTCGTTCCTCGCTCATGTGTCCAAGCTGGTGCCAGGAGGTCGTCTGATCTTTTTCTTCGAACCCTAAAGGAACACAGGTAGTCCCTTAGGGAACTAACGATATTACTGCACCCTGTGATTTGATTGGACAAGCCAGCTCACAAGGACAGTGATTACGCATTCAAAAGTAGTCCCTATTGGTGACTGCTACACATTTGCAACTTTGCTTGACTATAAATAGAGTATTTAAAATAAACCTATTTTTATTATAAATAAGAAAATATTTCGCATTTATTCATATATATATATATATAACAATATTAATTTTAAGTAAATAATATTAAATTATTTTTATCTACATACACCGACATTTCAAGCTCTCATCAGTGTAGGGATCTTGGACGATCGCATTGTTCAAACCCCTGTCAAAGAGTTAACCTAGACTCTGTAAGCAAGCTCTGTAACCATTAGGTCACGGGACATTACCACATTCAATAAGGGAATTTAAGTTCTATTTATGTGAAGGACGGCATATCAAGAAAGACTGACTAGAGATTCTACGAACGTTGTCAGAATATGCATTAGAGCTACTGTCAGTCTATTTTTGACTTCCCCGAACAGGGAATTTAAGTTACTCCTGAGCCGTTCATTGTGATCTATTCCAACCAGACATTGGCTAGCCAATATCAGATCGAAAACAGAAATAAGGAAATTATATTCAACTCAGAATCTTGTACTTTCTGTTGCACATTCCCATCATAATTTACATGGAAGGCATACGTCAGTTTCCATAACTTTTAAAATTTTTTATTATTTAGTCAGCACTTATCAAGATAAAAAAAACTCGAAATTAATAAGATGGATTTGACAGTTGAATGATGAAGAATACTATGAGAAGATTGAAGAGTCCTTTTATAACCAATTTCAGTTCACCCGGAGTAACCAGCTGGGGTAATCTGTTTCTAGAATTAATGACACGTTCTACCCCCACCCCCCCACCCCCCACCCCACAACCCCTCCACACACACACACACACACACCGTAACAGCTTCCTAATGTTAACATCTTTTTCTTGAAATCGGCATTTCATCATTGAATGATGAGAGTAGAAAGTGACTAACTCGGCTTCACTTTCAACAACTCTCGCTTCCCCCTATTTTATCTTTTACTGTTTCCATGAGAAATGTTTCTGATAAACAAGAAAGAATTACTGTTTTCTGGATTGGTAACAAAATTTTCAATCCTCTCATAGTATTCTTCATCATTCAACTGTCATAGAATGGATATCTTATTAACTTCGAGTTTCTTTTTACATTGGTAATGATGATAAAAAAATTAAAAAGTTATGGAAACTGCCTTGCTGACAAAGTTCTATTTGCGAATATATAGTTTTGTCAAGCACTTTTTTTTTGGCTTGTCGCATGATTCAACAAAAATGACTGATTCAACAAAAATGACTCCAAGCTTATTCATCCAATATTATTCATCATCATATGCGGTTTAACATCTATTTTACATGCTGGCATATGTTGGACGGCTTTTAGAAATTGACTTCCAAACTAACCTGTCTCTTGCCAGGTCTTTATCTCTTTTTCACTCAAATCCATCCTTAGCCATGTTTTCCTTGGTCTCCCCCTACCAACTGACCTTGCTACCTCAACTGTTCTACATCTACTAACCCAAACACTATTATTATTTGTATGTACAAGAAAACAAAAGCTGAACTTTTTACGAATCGACGAAACGAAAATAACAGACAGAAAGTGTCGTACTATTAAAGGAATTAATAGTGTTTGGGTGGGGACGATGGTGAAGTTGACCGACACAAACCCTAACCCTAACCCATTGCACAAACTTTATCTCCCATTGCGACTCTATCCCCAACCACACAGCCCCTATCACCCATTGCACAGACCCTATCACCATCAAACCCTAGCAACATCAGGGATTGTTGCTACTCTTGCTGCTAATCTCATGCTGATCGAACTGGAAGAAAAAGTAATTTGCATAATTTTGGTTATTCGGACTACATTTCTCATCTTGAGTGTTATCATCACAACGTTTCGGCCGCTGTAAACTCCGAACTTCTTCAGGTGTAACTCGGGAATAATTCTGTCGAACTCGAGAATTTGGACGAAATTTTGTTATTTATTTTATCCACAAGGGTAGTATGCTCTTGTTCCGTCAGCCATGACTGGGAGAAGTCTTCAGTAATTCGCAATTCTTCGTATCGCCCGCACTGAGGATTGAACCTTCAACCTTCAGAAAACTATCACTTGGAACTGAATTTAACTTTGTACTATATCCACTGCGAAGATACACCTAAAGAAGGCCGGAGGTTACAGCGGCCGAAAGATGAGAAATGTAGTCTGAATAACCAAAATTATGCAAATTATCGATTGATACATACAAATAATAAGACAAAGTAATTGTTTACACAAAGAACAACATGGTTCCAGCTACAATTATTTTGAAAAAACTGCATGAAACGGAAATGCAATCCATAATAATCGGATAAAATTGTGTGCAGAATTAAACCAAAATGTGGGTGATCGTCACCTGCAGTTAAACAATATAAACACACCAGGAAAACTAACAAGGCAGATTTCTTTTTATTATTATTATCGTAATTAATCTCTTTTTAAGAATGAAGTCTAGGCCCGCACCGCAAACCGAAATGTTCTTATTGGTTTAGGTCGGCAGGTTCCTCTGTAACAATTCTACCAATAAGGCCATGTGTACCAACGGACGAGATATACATTAGTATTGATGAGCTCTCATTGATATTGACATTCCTAGATCACCATTGATTGAGATGGACTTTAGTTGTTGATGAAATTGCCAACCTACGTTTAGGTGCTGTCTCCCTCATGTTAGAAGAAGAGTAGGACCTTAACTTCAATCATAGCGACATGCTACCCCCCCCCACACACACAAATCGTATGGATTCTCTTTCTATCAACATTTTCTTATTCTATTATTAACTGATTAATTCATAACAACTGGCAGGATTTAAATAACAATTCAGTTTAATTTGTGTGTGTGTGTGTGTGTGTGCGTGTGTGTGTGTGTGTGTGTGTGTGTGTGTGTGTGTGTGTGTGTGTGTGTGCGTGCGTGCGCGCGATTACAACCACTTTTAGCAACTTCTGAGGCTCGAAAGGTTTCAGATAGTCGAAACCTACAAATATTTACCTTTTTGCAAATTAAAATTGTATTACATTTCCGGAAATGGACCTAGAATACCCTGGCCATTCGTGCATAAAGAGTAACTCTCGTCCCACCTGTCTGTCAAAGTTTATGTTGCCTCGCATGTACAGGAATAGGCCAATACTCCCCCACCCGCTCCTGAAGCATCGAGATTTGCCAAGCACTAAAATACCAAATCAGCAATCACTAATAATCGTGATATGAGATTCACTTTCAACTTCGATCTTCTCCTTTCTGTGTGCTGACGAAGAGAAGAAGTTGATCGCAATAAGCTCAACTCGATTGCTATTGGCCAACATCAAAGGCTTTCTTAATATGTTGTGCCGCCGGGAAATGTACATAAGTATCTGTTTAGTTTATTTGTGTAAACAAATTCAGCTAAGAAAACATCAGAGCTATTTTTCATTCCTGTTAAGAGAAAAGTGCCTAATATCGATAAGTCCGCCTTTCGTTTTGCGTACGGATTTCATTGCAGATGTGCACGGTTGGCCTAATGGATACAACCAAAACCTATGGAATCATTTGTCGGGTCGATTGTGGCCATTTACACACTAATACTCGTGTATGAACCCTTAATTTCCTCCTCAGCCATTGGCGAAAGGGCAACTTGTGTTGAATAGTTTACAATGGATATTGTGTTTCAGTATTAATATTAATATTAAAGAGTAAAAAATCATTACTCATAGTAAATGTTTGGTTTGAAAATCTGTCTCACAAAAAGAATCGACGATTTTGTTAATGTTATCGTTTTAGGAAAAGAAATGCAATTTAAATCTAATCCATTTACCGTTTGAATAAAACATTTGGTTGCAAACCTAGTGTGAATTACTGACGAGAAGAAAGTGATCGCAAAAAGTCAAAGAACTTGGAGGGGGCGCAGACCTTAATAGCGACAAGAAAATGAAGAAGTGTTGACTTACTTGCAAAGAAGAGTTGTCTGTCTGATGGCTGATGTCTAACGTCTGGGACGGTCAAAGAAAAGCGACGTTAATTTATGCAAAATGTGTGACGCGGTCGTTGACTGCGCTCACAACCCCCACCCTTACTCCACACACGCGCATTTTGGCAGGGAGAGGAGCTAAGTTATTTGAAGGACAAGGAGAAAGGAATTTGGAAGAAAGGGACATGAAAAAACGGCTCCAGTCCGTGGTTGTGTGAATGAGAATGTCTCGTGGGGAAGTAGAGAAAAAGAAATATGACGAAGGGAAAGAAGAAAGTTGGGGAAAAGAAAAAGAGAAAATCGAAAATGAAGTTACAAAAATGTCAAGGATAAAATAAAACAACATTTCAAAAAAGGGTTCATTTTTGCCATTTTCAATTTCAGACTCAGACGAATGCAAATAGATAAGCGAGGCGCAGCATGTTTTGAAATGATTGAAAGAAGTTGCCTTTTTTGTTTTTCTTTCTTTTAACTTTGTATTTTTTTCTTTCATTTCGGGGTTGATTGGCCTAATGGGTTTCTACCACAGACTTTGGAATCAGCGATGGCGAGTTCAAATCCCATCGGATTTGGGGAATGTTTTAATTCGTAATTTCTCCTTTCCTACGTTGTGAGTTATTTCACAATCGCCACACCCTTGGTAATCATCATCATTAGTATCAGATTCAGTTTAACATCCGTTTATATAAAACGTGTTGGGCGGCTTTTAGAAATGGACTTCCAAACTAACCTATCTCTGGACAGGTCTTTATTTTTCCCCTCTTTCTTTCAAGTCTATCCTTATCACTTCTTCCCATGTTTTCCTTGGCCTTCCCCTGTGAACTGAACCTGGTACTTCGAACTGTTCTACATCTTCTAACCCATGCACTCTCATCCATTCTTTCGACATGCAAAGTCTGTTCTGCACACATCTCCCTATACTTTTCAGATTTAATCTTCCTCTGAGGTCATCAGATCTAAGACTGTCTTTAAACACTCACATTACATAGCAATCGTATCATTCTCATATCATTTCTCTCTCCATGCAACGCATGTCCTCAACCCTCACTGACCAGGTTTTATACATCATCGCACTTTGTACACATAACCTTAACTTACTCAATCCCTAAACTTACTCCATTCACTCCTAACACTAGCACCTGTTCCTCTCTGTGCTCCAATTCGCTATCCAAATATACTTTCTCCATATTTGAGTTCTCACCCGTCTCCATTGTCTTCCACTTCCGCAAAATTGGGATCCTCTCACAACCTACCAGTAATTCCACTGCAATTTTTGTGTAACCGATGTTTGCAGGTACCACAAAAATTGAGTTGTATCTGGCTCCCTTTCTACGAACTGAACAGGGGAAGTTTCTTCTTTCTGGGGGCTTACCAACACTACAACCACTGATTATCACTTTCGTCTTGGGTACGTTCACATTGATTTTCATAAAATTCCTCCGAGATTTTTAACTTGACAAGTAGGCCTTCCATTGTTTCACAAGCAAGTATAAACATGTCAACCCAGACTTTGTCGTATACCCATTTGAACCTCTGCTATCTTTGATACCATCCTCTGTTGTGTTGTCGTCCCTGGCAGGAACAGCAAATTCTTCATCGTTTTTGTTAGTGCTGTGATTTGTCTAGTAATGGTGTATATCTCACTGCTTTCCAGGAAGCCATCAACTGGACGAGGTGGTTAGAGTTTATATGTAGAAATAAAAAAATACACATGGAATCAATAAAGTCCACACAGCATTAAAGAAACACAGCGTGTTTTTAAGATAAAAATATATTCTCGTATTTACAGGAAATTTGAGTTTTCTTCATAGACTGACGTGTAGTGTCTCTTGTTTTCTGGATGCTGCATGTAAATCATTAATTAATTCAATTTGCGACCTCTTAACTATAGTCGGCTTTTCGACATGCTTGATTATAAAAACAGTTGCGCCAAGAGAATTTTTCAGTTTAGAGTGATTTCGGAGTAAGTTACAGCCAGACTTCTTATCACATGATATTGTGGTACAACAATGAGTGACCTTTTCTGGGGAGCTGATGCCAGACTCGAACGAAGCAGGTAAAATCAGACGCGTATATTTGAAATATTACGTAACTCATTTGAATCTGTCAATGTTACATCAACCAGCTAGGGCCGGCAGGTTGACGAATTTAACTAAACATTATACTCCGTGACGACCAATTCAAAGATCAACGAGTTGACTTATCAACCTGAAAACAAAACATACGACATCTGCCAGTGACATGGTTTAGCTATGTATTTCTTGTTTCTCTCTCTCTCTTGTGAAACTATACCTTTCTCTCTCTCTCTCTCTCTCTCTCTCTCTCTCTCTCTCTCTCTCTCTCTCTCTCTCTCTCTCTCTCGTCCTCTTTCGCAAGGAGATGGAACACACAGTCGACATACGCATTTTTAGTCGCGCTCTGGCTTCGAGTTTTTTTAATTATGTTTCTTTTCGAGTTATAATAATAAATTATATTTTATATTTAAAAGTAAAAATGCCTTCTGTCACAGCACGGCCGTCCCAGCTAGTTCAGCATGCAAGTCGACCAAACAGTCAGCAAGCTGACGAAATACTCGTTTAGCCAGACAAACGGGGGAGCTTGGTACCGTGCCAGGACGCTAATCACCCTGTGTGGACACACGAAATTACACTCCCCGACCGTGACTATTGCCCAAACGATGATTGCTCACATTTGGATGCAGTTCCCCACACACCCGACAAACGATAGTATCACATTGGTGCCGGTACCAAAATCATTCCCACAAGATCGCCCGTCCAAACCATTGAGTCACATTGATGCCATGCTCAAGATACCCCCCCCCCCCCCCCGGCGAACGGTCGTGCCCATACAACTTCTAACCGGAATAGAAGCCTGTCCATATCGAAAAGCCGACTGTAGTTGAAGAGATCGACAATTGAATTAATCAATGATTTACACCCAACATCCAGAAAACCATAGACACTACCTCTACTGTAAGTTTCCTGTAAATACGAGAATATATTTTTATCTTAAAACACACGCCAAGAACTTGTTTTTCCTTGATGTCATTGATGTTGTGTGGACTCTGTTGATTTGATGTGTATTTTTTTATGATGATAATCATGATGATGATGATGATGATGGAAGTGTCCTCTGGTCTTTCACTGGAAGTTGTTGCTTTTGGATGCAATTGCTGCTATCATTCATGGATTTTGAGCTGGCAGGAGAGAAACTGAACAATGATGTTGATGAATGGATCGATTGACGGCTTATAACAGTTACCATTATGATGATAGTGGTGGCATGGTGGTGGCAGGACGAGCTGCTGTTAGTTCATAGGAAAAGAGCGGCTGTGATGATGACACTCATTATTATATGAAAATATTAGTAAATACAGAAAAGGGATATTTCATTTACAACTGATTCTTAACAATAAATAGTCAGCAGCCAACATTGTTTCGGCAGTGAGTCAGATAATTCGATAGAGAGATCAGTTCCAGTTTACTTGATGGAATTGACCATCAACGATCGTCAACAGAAACAGCCATCACAGTCGGTTGAAGAACTTTTGGCTGTCTTAATATCAACCTCTACTCATTGAAGTTGTTAAACTTTGACCTTGAAGATTATTGTACTTTCTTATCTTTTACTCTAAATAACTGGATAGCACCTTTTCCCACAATTTATGAACAGTCAGACGTTGAGATGTCATATCTCTTTCTCGCCTCATGGCGAGATAAAAGACCAGGACTCAACCTTTCTTGTATAGTACATACATGTCTACGGACTCAACATGTTTTATATTCCTGTTTTTCATAACTCTTTGCAGATCATTTGTTGTGTTGATGAAATTGTTTGAATAAAATTGATTTAAATTGTAGAAGTTTGTCCTTTTAACCAAAACTTGGTGACCCATTTTCTTCATATCCAACAAGGCCAGAAGGATGCAGCGACCCGACTACAAAATGGCGATCCCAACATCTTTTGTCGTTTTAGCTGCCTCCTTTTAAAAATGTTAATACTAGTGTACACCCTTCGTCAAAAATGATGGGGGAAAAAATGCTCTGCCAGTGTTCGCATTAATATTCAAATAAACTCACAGAATTACATCAGTAATTTAATTTTTATGTATAAATTATTATTAATATTTAAAGAAATAAACACCAACTTTTTATTTTAGAGTGGGAGATTTCTTTTCAATTTCATTTCAGATAGCGGGGGTTGTCTGACTTGCTATTTGAAATGCTTTTGTTCGGGGGTTAGAAAACACACGTTTTTTACTTTCTAACTTTTGTGTGACAAGAAGGATTTATATTTATTTATCTATAAATAAATACACATTGGTTTTTATTATAAAAAGCATTCCGGTCTCACTTTCAGGATCTTTTCCCCAGGGAGCCCGGTTTGTCTTTAGCGCATTTCGACCCCTATTTAGCTAACTTTTCTCGCCTTGGGGCGACCGAAGCGACTAGGTGCGAAGGTTGCATAACAGAGGATGAAGTCATGGAAGCCCTAAAGGGAGTCGGCCTGAATAGATCTCCTGGGATCGATGGTTTGCGCTACGAACTGTATTTGAGGTTGTTGCACATTTTTGTACCCTTGCTGCCAGTTTTATTTAACGCTTGGTTTAGGAACAGGTCAATACCTGAGTACTTTACACAAGAGCAAATATGGTGGGGATGAGATAAATAATTTTCGGCCCTTAACTATGCTAAACACAGAGTTAAAGATTTTGGCCAAAATTTTAGCAAATCGCCTGCAGGGTGTTTTGGCTGGTCTAATTAGCCCCGAACAAACTTGTTCTGTGAAGGGTAGGACAATTCAAGATAATTTGCACGCGATACGCTTAATCGTTGAGAAAGTCGACACAGAAGCCACGCTGATCAATTTAGATTAGTCCAAAGACTTCGATAGGGTGGACCATCGCTACTTGGAGGCTGTTTTGTCATCGGCCGGTTTTGGCCCGCAGTTTTGCTCCTGGATTCGCCTCCTTTATGCAAACCCCGGTGCGCTGGTGGAAGTGAATGGTTTGAGGTCAAAGCCCTTCAGATTATCCAGATCTCTTCGTCAGGGTTGTCCGCTTTCACCGATGCTCTATGTTGGAACCCTTCCTTCACAGGTTCAGGGTGAACCCGGTCGTACACGGGGTTACTTTGCCAGGTGCTTGCACCACATTGAAGTACTCTACCTATGTCGACGACGTAACAGTGCTTGTAACGAGCAGTGCCGAGATTAGTGTCGTCGATAGAGAAATTAGAATGTATGAAACGATAACAGGGGCCAAAATTAACTGCGACAAGTCTGTGGGCTTGCGCATCGGTGCCTGGAAAGGTGTATCCCTACTGATGGCCTTGCAAGCTACTCGGCGTCTGGTTTGGTCCTGATCTTCAGCTGGAGAAAAATTGGTTGGAAGTATTGAAAGCAATGCGGGCTACAGCTGGTCTGTGAATCCGTAGAAATCTTTCATTAAAGGGAAGATCCGAAGTATGTGTTTCACACCTCTACCCGATCATCTTATATCGTCTATCAGTGCTTCCACTCCTGTCGGATACACTACTTGAATTGCAGGTGGCTCTTTTAAAGTTTTTATGGCTTAATAGATCCCCTAAGGTCCGTTGCGAGATCTGTTATCTACATCCTTCTGAGGGCGGTCTGGGTATGCCAAGTGTTGAGATTCGTCAACACACGCTTCGGCTATACTACTTGGATCGAATGTGTACACCAGTTGAAACGGTGGCTTCTGGAAGGAAGACACTAAGAAAGCCTTTCCGGCTTTGAAAACTGTGCACTTGGATGACCCGAGGTAAGTGTCGACGGCTTTGATGTTCCTCTTACGGGTGAAGGAAAGCCTCTCTGACACCCAGCTGTTGTCTCGAAAGGCATTGTATTGTGAGGGGATATGTTCGAGATGAAAAGATTGAGGGGCTCGGTTTGACGGGGGGGGGGGGGGAGCTACGCTCAATCTGGCCTTGGGCGTCTGATAATGATAAGGCATCTCTGGCCTGGCTGATTATTAGAAATGCTCTTTGGGTCGGCAAAAAGCTTCATTTAGCTGGCATTAGGAATTAGCCTATTTGTCTTTGTTGCGGTGACGAAGACGAGACTGTTAGTCACGCCTTTGTTTATTGCCGCATCGTTGTGCCGCTGATTAAGTTAGTTGCAGGTCTCATGGTCCGTATACTGAACGTAACGTCTTTCGACCTGGAACCTATTAATGTATGTAGCAATTGTCGGATTTTTCGTGGGTGTTAACGAAAACCACTCTAAACAAAAGTCATGTTACCTAGGAGAATTATCACAAAAAAATTATAACAAGAGAGAAGGAATGGACGAGTACAAGATGTTCATAAAAGTTAAAATAAAGTTTTATTTACAAAAAAAAGGTAGCTTGTACTGCTTTTTTTTCCAGAGCTGGAATAAATAAATTATTCCTAGATAACGTACAAAAAAAATAAAAATCAAAAAAATTACAACATCAGGATTTCTTAACATTAAAGTTATATACAACAAAAATATACACAATCTTAAAAAGGCAGTATTCTTACAAAATCAATCAAATAGTCTCTTTTTTTCTTTACATCAAAAGTAATAAAATTGACAAACCGTGCTGAATGCCGACATAATTTCCATGGTAAAATTAACCTCTTTTTTTTATTTCATCTGTCACAAAGTTCCTTTTTCCCTTTCCTTTTCTTTCCTTTTCTTCTATAATTTTCTTATAGCAAACCCAACGTAAGAAATACGTCACTAGAACAGTCCAAATTTCAAATAAACATAATACTTGATTTTTTCACAAAACCCAAATAGCATCACACACGATCATGTGAGGATCCAATTTTCAAAGTTATCTCTTTCAAATCGATCTGTGTTGCAAGGACGATCACACTTTACGATTCTTAATCTCTGATTCAGAATCTTCTCAACTGCAAAGTATTCCAGTTCCTGGGAGCTAAGCTCTTCAATATGTTGAAGAGCTTAGCTCCCACGAACTGGAATACTTTGCAGTTGAGAAGATTCTGAATCAGAGATTAAGAATCGTAAAGTGCCCGGAGATATTTTTATCTCGTTCAAATTCTCCATAATTCTTCATTGCAAGTCTCTGACCTGAAACATCTTCAAAGGGAAATATTCGTTGACCGAAGGAAGAATATTTCATACATAAAAGGCAATTCTTGCCAAGAGATACTCTATCTCTTAAATTTCTTCAAGTAGAAATTCTTCTCAAAATTTAACGTCCCAACTATGGACGGAGAAACAGTTTTAACATGTGTCGACTCTGGCGCCCCAGTCTGTTCTGATTAAACTTCGCGCCAATATCAATCGAGACAGAACTAATGCATCATTTCTAAAAATAGAAACCACGTGACACAAAATGGCGTCAACCTAACCCAACTCCTACGCAAAATAATCCATGTGACCTTCAACCTGGCACGTAAGCAAAAACTGAAAGCCTTCACCCTCAAACGGTTTCAAACAAAGGGAAGTAACCCATGACTTACTAGAAAATATACCGAAATTTCCACACAATTGGGCTCTGACAAATGATAGACAAAGAGGTTTTGTGTTTTATCGCTTACTAGCATTGTTAAGAAGTGTGATATGGCAGACACGTACGAAAGTTGTCTACGAAGGTGAGACCTTCGCTGCTCCCGACTGTATTCGAATTTTCAAATATCGTCTGAAGATTCGCATTAAGGCTGAGAAGGTGAAACTCCCTTCAGCAGATTTTGGTGAAAGGTGGGTGACAATTGCACGATTGTGTCGAGTGAGAGGGGCTAGACTTGAGTGGTATTTGGACATTGATTTTGTCCCGTTTAAGACTACATGAGGAGACCTGTTTTTGATTATTTTTTTGTTCATAACTTAGCTAGTGCATGAATTAGGCCCCCCAGCTTTATTTTTGTCCTTGCCTCCCCCCAGGTTTTTTTTGTTTTTGTTTTTTCCCCATTTTTGTTTTTTAATTTCCCAATTACGTGACAGATAGCCTGATTTGCCAGAGATGCAGGTCACCTTTCGAGATTTTCAAAAGAGGTGGTGGCAATAAAACGTTCAGGACTGCATCACGTTTCGACTGGCAAATCCGCATATCTGCCACAAGTTAGAAATGGGGGATCCTTATACTAACACTGGGTTTGTTATTCATTGTACATTATTACCATTTTTTTTTTTGTATATAAAATTTTTATTTCCCAAATCCCCCATTACATATTATATAAGTATTGGTTTTAAGTAGGGTAGTCATGGTATACATTCTTTTGGTGCAACATAGTGCACGAATGTAGTATGAATGTGGTATTTTGGTGAATGATGGTCACGAATGAAACTAGCCAAGTTAGACAAGTTAGTGAAGACCGATCTTTTCTCACCCCCTTTTTTGGCCTTGTGCCACATTTTTGGAATATTTTATTGCAAAATAAATATTTTCGAGTTAAGACACATGCAGTCTTAACATTCTGTCTTACGTATTCTTTAGTCGGTCTGCCCTTTACATATTCTGTATTCTGTTAACATATCTTGTATGTATAAGATCCGGAAATAAATTTTAAAGACTTTCCACTCGGGTTATTTGTCATTATATCTTCAACAAGATATATTAGCTGGTGTAGCAGTTATCCCCTCCTTTCAAAACATAACGACACCTACCGGCCGGTTAGTGCAGTTATGTTTTGAAAGGAGGGGATATCCGTTCTTCATCCGAATAATGTTGGCACCTTTTAGTAAAAACGTCTGAAATATGCCAGAATCAGGTTCGTATACAAATTCAGATAACGAATTTGCAATTCCTTCGGCAGAAAAAAACCTGTTTTTTTTCTTTCACCAGAATTTTTTCGAAACTTTTTTGGTGTTGTAGAATTTGTCGTTGCAACTCTTGGTGTTGTTGTTGTTGTGGTAATTTTTGCCGTTGTTGTTGTCGCAAACTCGTACACACAGCATTTTAGTCATTTTGCCTAATTATTCCATACTGAAATATCCAAGAATACGACACACAAAAAAGAAAAATTTTCTTTTCTTTTTTTAAACCCACACAACGACAAAAAAAAAATATTGGGAATCTTTTACGAGACTCAGCAGAGTAAAAACGCAAAAAAAACAAATTACAACAAATAAAAGTAACTGTAAGCTGTAAAAGTTAGTTTCAAACTTGCATGTGCTATTTGTTTGTATTTTAAACCCGTTTGAAGTTCTATTTATTAGAAATCAATAGTTTTGACACCGTAATTTCCAAAAAAAACATGGCCGATTTGGGGGGGGATTACTAACGAAATCACTAGGAGCGACCATATTGTTTTTGTGAAAACGTTGGAAAAAAAAACAAGACATTTTTTTTTTACATCTAATGAAAACCCATTTATAATACGTAAAAATAAAAACAAATTACATAGGTAAGTAGAAAAATATCTATTCTCGTCGTAGGTCAACTTCACTTGTTGCAAATTTATGTTTTTAAACCCTTTCTCGTTCTTTTTTTGGACCCCGTTCGCGCCTCTGCTGAGTCTCGTAACATATACCCAAAATATTTATTTATTTAATTATTTTTTTTTAGAAAAAAAAATAACAGCCGTAGTATTACTTACTAAAAGTATTTTTAACTTGAATAGATTGTAATGTTAGTGTTGTAGTATCAGCAATAGAAATCTAGCTAGCCCTCCTCCCACTCCCTTCCCATATCCCCTCTTCCGGTTTCGGGCTCACCGTCAGCAGTTCCGGTTTGTACACCTAAGTAAATAAACGTGTTTCACTTCAGCCTCCTTGTATTTTCGTCTAATCGACATCAATCAATGTATACGGATATCACAACATGGTGTCAGAAGTGGTTGCAAATAAGTTATAGACATCTACAGTTATCGTAGAAAAGTCGAACAACAACAGAGAAAAAAAATAGAGAAGATAAACAAAAAAAAAAAAAGAAACGGGTCACGTGGAGACGGTAAAAGAGGAACTCAAAACAAGTAAGTCACGGTGTAAAGTGAATCTACAAAGTCACGGACATAGTACCAAAAAAAAAAAAAAAAAAAAAAAAAACAAGCAAACAGAGAAATGCTGTCGAAAAACGCCAGAACAAGACCCTGATTCGCTATTCATATCCATATTGTTATTGTTATTTTTCTAAACCAACAACAACAACAACAACAAAATAATTTATATACAAATACCGTACGCTAATAACTCAAGTTACACAACAAAAAAAAAAAAAATAAAAAAAAAAATAATAATAATACGTATTCTTTTTCATTTCTTCTACGTGTACAATGGCCTGTCAATTACCTCCCCCGTCTATGGATTGGCAGAGTGCTAATTTACCAAAAGATTTCGACAGATTCGCTCAACAGGTTATGTTGCACTTTAACGGACCTCTCAAAGATGCAAGTGAAGACGTAAAAGTGAATTATCTGTTGCTATGGTCGGGAATAGAAGGCCAAGATTTGAGTGACACATTTGAATTTGAGGCAGGTGAAGCGTGCAATGTAGAACACTACATCAAGAAATTTCGCGCATTTGAGCCGAGGTCAAACTTCCGCGTCGTGAGATACCAGCTCCTACAGTGCCGGCAACAACCTGATGAAGCAGCCCACGGATTCTTGAAGAGACTAAGGCAAATAATAAAACAGTGCGAGTACGATCTCCCCGTCGAGAAAACCCTTCTGGTCGACCTTTTTATTTTTGGACTGAACATAAAGTCCACACAAAAGGCATTACTCAAAGAAGGAAAGAATCTCAGCATCGCAGAAGCGCTACATGCTGCAGAGACAGAAGAGGCAACACTGAAGCAGGTGGAGGCAATACAAAACACACATAGAGAACCAAAGATCCCCGAGGAAAGAACAGAAGATGCCCATGCAATAAAGACGGGGAAGGAGCACTATAATAAATGTTACTTCTGTGGAAAAGGCCATTACAGGGGTGAATGCCCAGCAAAAGGAAAAACCTGTGGGAAGTGCCGGAGGACAGGACATTTTGCAGTTGTTTGCCGCACCAGAGACACAAAAGACTCCATTAATAAGCACGATAGACCTCCAAGATCGGCAAAACCCCCAAGATATAGAAACGCTCACAACATAACAGCACACAGCGACGAAGAAAACGACGACTTGCCAAAAGAGGCATATTTCCATACCATATCAGCAAAATCGCATACTCCAACAGATGCTAGAGAGGCATATGCGGAATTAAGAATAGGGAACAACAGATCCCAAATAAAAATAAATGCAAAGGTGGACACAGGCGCTATGAGCAACCTTATCCCTTGGGAATACTTAAAAAAACTCAAGCATGTACACCTTCAAGACACTCCTATCCGACTATTAGCCTTTGGGGGTGTTCAAATCGACCAAGTGGGCGTATGTCACCTAGGAGTCAGATATGGTGACAAGTTCACAAGTACCAACTTCCATGTAGTAAGAAGTGATGGACCCGCGCTACTTGGCCTCCAGACATCTAGGAAACTAGGACTAGTGACCCTCAATTTTACAATAGGGACCAATATATACCAAAACAAGACCACACCACTTTACAATCAAAACCAGAAGGAGATACGAAAGAAAGAGAACGGATACTCAAGGAATTTGCTGACATATTCGAAGGCATTGGCTGCTTGCCAGGGGAGTACAGCATCAAGATTGACCCGTCAGTACCCCCAGTAATACACCCACCCCGTCGGGTACCAATAGCCTTGAAAGAGAAATTCAAAGCAGAGTTAGACTCCCTTGTAGCTCAAGATATAATAACCCCTGTAACAAAACCGACAGCCTGGGTCAACTCTTTTGTATGCGTCACAAAAGCCAATGGATCTGTCAGACTATGCCTGGACCCTAAGGACTTAAACAGGGCAGTGTTGCGGCCACACTTTGTTACACCAACATTTGAGGAAATCATCTCCAGACTTCATGGAGCAAAATGGTTCTCAATAGTGGATGTGAAATCAGGCTACTGGAACATGAAGCTGGACAAAAAATCAAGAGAACTTACAACATTCATCACTCCTGAGGGACGCTATATGTTTAAGCGCTTCCCAATGGGGGTCAAGAGTGCGCAAGACGAATTTCAGCGAGCCATGTTTGAGACCTTTGGGGACATAAAAAATGTCCTCTCAATATCGGACGACACCGTTATCGTTGGATTTGAGGAGGATGGCAGCGATCATGACATAGCACTCAACAAACTCCTAGAAAGAGCTCGGTCTAAGAACTGCAAATTCAACCCGGATAAATTAGTGGTCCGCACGCAAGAAATCTCTTTTTTTGGCCACATTATATCAAGGGATGGAATAAAACCAGACCCAAAGAAGACAGAGGCGATCGTCCAAATGAAACCACCAAAAGACGAAAAACAATTAGCAAGCTTTCTTGGGCTAGCAAATTATTTAAACAAATTCTCGCCACAACTGGCAATGCTGACCAAGCCACTCCGAGATCTTCTGTCAACAAAAACTCAATTCATCTGGACTGAACAGGAACAGATGGCTTTTAACAGCATAAAAGACGAAGTAGGGAAAGCAATTGTGCTTAAATATTTTGATCCAAAAGCGCCAATAAATATACAGGTTGATGCATCATCAGCTGGATTGGGTGCAGCCCTCATCCAAAATGGAATGCCGGTCGCTCTAGCAAGCAAAACCCTGTCGGGGCCTGAGACAAGGTACTCGAACATAGAACGCGAAATGCTAGCAGTGGTTTTTGGGCTGGAAAAGTTCCATCACTATGTATGGGGCCAAGCAGTGACAATAATAACTGATCACAAACTGCTAGAATCAATAGCCCTAAAGAATCTTGCTAATGCACCACCAAGGTTAGCGAGAATGTTATTTAAAATCCAAGGCTATGATTTCACAGTTAAATACAATCCAGGAAAATCCATTCCCATAGCCGACTGCATGTCCAGGGTGTCACCAATCCCAGGGGAACCAATCAGGGATGTAGACATCAACATACATCTACTTAACGCACACATGAACGCATCCCCAACTCGCTTGCTAGATATCAAGGCAGAAACACCCAAAGACCCAGTATTAAAACAGCTCACCAGCACAGTTATGTCTGGATGGCCAGAAAATCGATCCTGCTGCCACTCTCACGTACAAGCTTTTTGGAATTATAGGGACGAAATTGGCCTCCAAGATGGAGTACTCCTTAAAGGCAACAAAATCATCATACCTCGCTCACTTCAACCAGACATCCTACAACAACTACATTCATCCCACCAAGGGATAGAGAAAACCCGCTTACTGGCCCGAACAGCAGTGTTCTGGGTCGGTATCAACAAAGACATAGAGGAACTAATTAGAGACTGCTCCACATGTCAGAAGTACCAACCCAGTCTCCCATCAGAAACACTATTCCAGCACGAGACCCCTTCTTACCCATGGCAGTATGTCAGTACCGACATCTTTACCATGGAAGATAAGGAATTTTTACTAGTGGGGGACCATTACAGCCGCAGCCCTTTCATACGGCGTCTCCACTCGACGACATCAGCTGCAGTAATCCGACAAATGAAGCTCCTGTTCGAAGAACGAGGTGTCCCAGAGGCAGTATTCAGTGACAATGGGCCCCAGTATTCCAGTGCAGAGTTTGAAGATTTTGCCAAATCGTACAACTTTAGGCACACTACCTCGTCACCACTCCACCCCCAGTCAAACGGGTTCGCAGAAAGGATGGTGGGCGTCTGTAAAAAGTTGTTGTTGAAAGCACGAGAAACGAACACAGACACCCACCTAGCAATGATGGCGTACAGGGCCACACCGCTATCAGCTCAAATCAAATCCCCAGCAGAACTACTGAATGGAAGACCCATGAGGACCCCACTAGTGTCGAAACAACAACTAGGGGATGAACAAACAAAGCTAGAGGTGGAGAAGAGCAAAGAAGAAACAAAAAAGTGGTATGACCGAAAGAATAGCCATCAACACACACAGTTACATACCGGCCAACAGGTTCATGTTCAGGACAAAAGAACCAGACTCTGGGAACCTGGAAAGATTGTGCAGATCGCAGCAGAGCCAAGGTCATATGTAGTAAAATTCGCCAACGGTGGAATCCATCGCAGAAACCGGCAGTTATTAAGGCCAACAAAGGGAAAGGCGGACAACACGAAATGCCAGCACTAACGGAAAACTTGTTGTGGCACACACCGAGTCCCTTACCCTCACAGCACTATCCCAGCACAGGGACCACGGCCAGCTAGTGGTCAACCATCAACCATCTCAAGCACACATCCACCAGTTCCATCAACACCTGCCAAACTACGTAGGTCGAACAGGACGAGCAAACCCACCCAGCGGCTCGACCTGTAACAGAACAAAATGAACTATCTCCCCCACCCCACAACCTCTCCAGCCCATCACAGCCCAACGTACTTCTCCTTTAATACAGAAGGGGATGTTGTAGTATCAGCAATAGAAATCTAGCTAGCCCTCCTCCCACTCCCTTCCCATATCCCCTCTTCCGGTTTCGGGCTCACCGTCAGCAGTTCCGGTTTGTACACCTAAGTAAATAAACGTGTTTCACTTCAGCCTCCTTGTATTTTCGTCTAATCGACATCAATCAATGTATACGGATATCACAACAGTTAGTAGACCGCGTTTCACGGTTTAATATACATTTCATTTTATAATTTAAACAGTAAAAGTTTCTTACTTTAAAAAAAAAGTCTTCCCTTTGAACGACTTTTTTAACGATGTACAAATCAGAAATCCACTGCGTTTGACTTCGTTTTTTGAAGTGTCGTTCGTTTTACATGTTAACTTCTTTGAAGTGTGAATTCGTTTTCGAAATCCGTCGTCGCCAGTGTTAGAATCGGGTCGTGTTCCCGACTATAAGCGAATTCATAAAATCAAGCAATTGTTGCATGCAAAAACATTGACGTTGGCTTGCACGAATTTCCAGACGAAGTTACGGTGGAGTCCTAAGTGTAGGGTGAGTTCCTTAGTGCCGTATGTCTGGATTTGTGAACCGTTTGCTGCCTGTAGCTTGAACGTCGAAGGAGTTGGTTTTTGTCCGAGTTGTGGTGGGATAACACTTATCTCAGCACCGGTATCCACCAGGAAGGAATAACTGCTGTTGCGGTCCTTTACGTAAAACAAGCGACCTCTTCTTCTCCCTCCAGCTGCAGTCGTCGCTATTACTGGCTGGGATTGGCGTTTCCCTGTGGCTTGTAGTTACAGGGGCTGTTGCATTTTCTGGCATTGTTGCCAAATGTGTAGTGGTACCAGCAAATACCACCCTGGGGTTGGTTGTAAGAGGACCTCTCCCTGCTACGGCTCCCACGGTGCCTGCCTCGGGACTGTGAACGACCCCTTGGCTCCCTGCTTTGAGTTTGGAAGGCCTTTAGCATAGCCTTGAGTTCGCCCATCTCAGCTTTTAACTGCTGCATCTCATTGTGTTCCTAAACATTGTCAGTATCCGTAGTAGCCATAGTGATATTTGGGGATGAAAGACAAGTTTTTTAAAGTTTTTTTTTTATATGTATATATTTTCAAAGGAGAAAAAAAAAAAGGTGGAGTCGTAATTTGTTTCACTCACGGAAAGAAAAACGAGAAATGACGTTTTTGTTTTTGTTTGTTAATTTCCACGTGGTCAGAGAAAAGATGACGGCGTCTTTTTGAATTTTTCCATCAACACGTGGTCAGGAAAAAAATGGCGGCATTTTTGCATTTTTTTTTATCTCCACGTGGCCAGAAAAAAGATGGCGGCTTCTTTTTCTTTTGCTTGTATATTTCTACCACGTGGGTAGAAAGAAAAAGATAAAGATGGGTGCGTAATTCGTTTCACACATGGCAAGAAAAAACGAGAAATTAATTTTTTTTGTTTTTGTACGAAATTAATTACTCTGCCCCATACAACAAAGCTTGTTCGTCGCGGTCACCAATGTTAGAATCGGGTCGTGTTCCCGATAAAATCAAGCAATTGTTGCATGCAAAAACAGAGTAATGATTAACAAACAAAAGGAAGTAGTTCAAATAAGGTTTATTGAACGTGTGTGTATGTGGGATGATGACGTGTGTGGTGTCTGTATGTGTGTCGATAGAAAGCAGTTCTTGAAAAGAGTATGTGAAGAAATGAGTCCGGCGTGGGAAATTCCTTGAAAACCATATACAAAGAAAAACTCTTACCGTTGTTGAACACATGTTGACGGAGCGCTGGTGTCTTAGCGTCGTTCAGCGAGGCCAATTGAATAGAGAAGAGGCATTTTTCCGGTGTCCCTTGGATAACCAAGGGACACCGGAAAAATGCCTCTCCCTAAGGACAGATAACTCCTGGTCGCTTTCAGCAACACCTGACGGTGAACAGCGACACCTACCGGCTGGTTAGTGCAGTTATATTTTGAAAGGAGGGGATAACTGCTACATATTACAGAAACTAGGGACAGACGAGAATACTAAATATATGAACTTGATATTGCCCAGAAAACCAGAGGAAGTTTCATTTGATGAAACTATAAATATACTGTCAAAGATATTCAATGAAAGAAATGTTCTTTTCCACACGCCTAAACATCGTTAAAATGGATAACGAGGATTTTGTTTGCATACGCAGGAACAGTAAACTCCTTGGTTGAGCAATTCAAGATAGATGAAATCCCCAAAGATTTATTCAAGTGCCTAATTTTTCTTCAATGACTAACTGCACCTAAGTACAAAGAAATTAGGTCTAAAATCTTAACAATGGTGGAGCAAGACACGAAAATAACGTTACAAAGAGTGACAGAAGAATGTCAGCGTCTCATAAATGTTAAAAGAGATAATACCCAAATTGAGGAAAAAAGTGTTGACAAAGTTCAACACATAAAACCCCAAAAAACTCCTAAATTAAAAAAGACAGGAAAATGTGAGACGTGCAGAAATAATAAACATACTAAAGACGTATGTTCGTATCAGAACAAATTCTGTGAATCTTGCGGAAGTAAGGGTCATAAATGGTTTGTTTGCCGCAAGAAAAAGAAAAAGAATTTTGAAAATGTAAGCCTTGTGTTGTCGAAAAAAGAAATTCAAAACAGTAAAAATTGAAAATACATAGATGTACGTATAAATGGTCATACAATGTCGTTGGATTCTGGTTCAGACATAAGCATTATTCACAAACAAATATGGAAAAAAATTGGAAAACCCAAATTATCTGAAACCAGGAAAATTGCTAAAGGGGTTTCAGGAAAAAAATTAAAGGAGAATTAAAATGCGATATTTCTTTCTGTGGCAAAACTGCAAAAACGAAAGTATATGTGTTCAAGGGATTAATTCATGCCTTTTTGAAGTAGACTGGATAGTTCTCTTTAATTTATTTGAACTCCCGATGAACTCTTTTCGCAAAGAAATAAACAGTGCAGAAAAGAAAAAAATTATTAAAAATAGAAAATTCATGAATGAATTGAAAGATGAATATCCCAGAGTTTTTTTCTGAGGGGTTAGGTTTATGCTCAAAGACTGAAGTCAAGTTTGAACTCAAGGAAAATGTCAATCTAATTTTTAAACCTAAGAGAAACGTCCCTTTTTCCTCCTTAGACACAATCAACAAGGAACTGGAAAGATTAGAAAAAATGGGAGTTATATCTAAGGTAGACCATGCAAACTGGGCACCGTCTATGTAAAAAAGAAAAACAGAAAAATAAGAGTGTGCACCGATTTTTCAACCAGATTAAACGATTAGCTTCACCAAGACATTTTTCAAAGCTAAATGGAGGTAAGATTTTTTCAAAAATCGATTTGTCTGACAAGTATATTGTAGGTTAATGGAATGCTCAAAATACTTGTGCATAAATACACATAAGGGAATTTTCGACTTAAAGGTCACCCCAGCTTTGTTCTAGCAGATTATGGACACTATGCTGGCGGGTCTTGAGTTTGGTATCGCCTATTTAGACGATATTCTAGTCAAAAGTAAGAATGTTCACGAACATAAAATGCACATTAGAGCTACATTCAAACGACTAGAAGAATTTGGTTTCAAATTAAGTCCCGAGAAGTGTCAATTCTTCATGGAAAGAATTAAATACCTCGGACAGGTGATAGACAGTAAAGGCAGAAAACCAGACCGACAGAGGACCGATGCAATCAAAAATATGTCTACACTACAATCGTTTCTTGGGTATGCAAACTATATTCCAAAAATATACGATTTAATAGAGGAAAAAGAAATCTCAGGTCTGTTGTTAAACACTATCAGAAAATTACCTGTAACTTTGGAACAAATAAAAAATGAAGCCGAAAAAGATGATTTTATATTAAAAATAAAGGACCAGACGAGATTGAACGAAAGAAAGAAAAAGGGAACCCAGATTTCTCATTTCTCAATTTGCGACAACACTTTAATGTACGCAGATAGAATTGTAATACCTTAATCTCTACGTAAAGTTATGCTGAAAGAATTTCATACCGGTCATCCTGGCATGTCCCGGATGAAATCACTCATGCGATGCTACGTATACTGGCTAGGAATGGACAAGGAAATAGAAAGTTTTGTAAAACTGTGCAGAGTTTGTCAATTGGCTGCAAGGGCGCCTCCGGTCAAAACGAATCCTTGGCCAAAAACGGATTTGCCGTGGGCACGTCTACATATAGATTATGTTGGACCGATTAATGGATATTACTACTTGATCTTGGCATTCACAAGAAAGGAATTTAAGGATTTCTGTATTTCCTTGGACATTGAACACATTACTACACCAGTATATCATCCTAGATTGAACGGTCAAGTCGAAAAATTTGTTGACACTTTTAAGCGTGCTTTACGAAAAATCAATATATGGACACGGAAAAAAAAAACTATCCAAAATTTTTTAGCGATTTATGAAAACAACGACTCTAAGTTGTTAATATGAAAATCTTATATGAAATGTATTATTGTGGGAGTTAGTATGAGAGCATATTTAATGCCCAATTGTAGTGGTCTATTTACATACGCCAATAGTCACACAAAACCGGTAGCCTAAGGTGAGTAACTGCTGCCATTGATGATCCAGTTTGCAAGGAAATAAGTCTTGCTGTGCAGGTATATCATAAAAATTTCCAACAACGTTCAGACAAGTAGCTGACGATGAGGTGAAGTTTTAAGATACTCAGCTTTTCGATAGTGCATAGGTTACAGTTTTTTATTTGGGAGTGTATGCTCAGATAAAGAAATGGGACAAATTCTCAGATAAAGCTTCACTGAATAATTAATCTAAAATCAGAGATACATATTTTGTGCAGTTTTATTCAGATACAAAATAAACCAAATCCCAAATTAGCCTCTTTATGCTCTCTCTCTCTCTCTTTCTCTCTTTTCCCATCTCGAGCTACAGTAGTACTACTACTCTTTTCTCGAACAGCATATAAATAAGTATGGAGTGTCAAATATTATACAGTGAGAGGGCTTAAAAGAATAGACAGGAAATTAGTAAGACATGAATCATTTTGTGAGTTAATTGCAAATTACGGCTATTTAGAACAATTAAAGTTGAAGGGTTTTTTTTCAAATATAATTCAAGAAATATTTTAACAAGTATTTTATGTGATTAAAATATATAGGGAAAAAGACTTAGGGAAATAAACGTTGATTAACTCAGCTTTAGTATGATAATAATAATAATAATAATAATAATAATAATAATATATATATATTTATATATATATATATATATATATATATATATTAGAAGAATAAAGTAAAGTAAAATTAATTCCTCGAATAGGACAGTTTTGTACCACTTTTATGTCCCATTACTAAGATTAAAATCAAGATATAATGATAATAAGCTTTATGTCTAAAATCCTTATTCTAATTTCGATCTAATAATCTATTACATGATTTGGATTCTAGAAAATGTCTAAAATTAAGAGGTCTTAAGAAGAAATTGGAATTCAGGGAATCTTGCTTAATAACTATGGATCAAATTCAATGCAAATCTGAAATATTTGAATTTTCTAAATGGGAGGTGGTGCCCATATTATGCTCCCTAAAAACCCTTTAAAATACTTCAAAGAGAACATTTGGAGAACATTTTATCAATTAAAATTGGAGGTATCTGAATTTTCATGCCCCCTTTGCATAAAACAAAAGTAAACTAAATATATCCCACATTACGACCCCTTGCGCCTGACAGCCATGTTCCAAAATTCATAATGATCGATTAATTGGTTTAGGAGTGAATCCTGTGCATGCAAATATATAAACAGATAGACATATCTAACTTATATATATATATGTGTGTGTATTATACGTGTTCAAGTATAAAATAAGTTCTCGTCACATGCGTGTCAAACTCCCCCCCCCCCCTTCCTCACCCCTGTCACCCGCCACTTTCTAAGAACTAGAAATGTCACTGCTCCCAAAACAACATTTTTTTTGTTTTTTTTTCAGATAAAGTCAAAATTTGGGGGAGGATTTCTAAGGAAAAAATTATTTTTAACTTTTGCTAAAATTTAAATTATTTTCATATTTTCTTTTCTTTTTCAACAGATAGACACCGAAAGGACCACCCTGAAGTTATGTTACTAAATACATAGAATTACGACTTGACAGAGACGAAAACAACTTCTGGTTGATAAAGTTAAACATAGCGAATCAGTCGGCCAATTAGGCAGAGACTTGAAATGCTGCAAAAGGCCTTTTTTTCAAGAAATAAACAAAAAAGATGCAGAAAATTGAAAACATCCGGATTCCATGTTGAGTTTAGAAGCCATATGGACTTGCAGAAAGGGGGTCTTTTTTTTCTCATGTCATATTTCTCTCTATTTTTATCTCTATTATTTCTCTTGTTTGTTTCAGGTCACAGTACATCACAAGTATTATTAGGTAAGAAGAAGAAATGTTATTCCCGTGGGATGGTATCTTCCTCTTAGCTGTGAAAGCTGACATTACAGAACACGATTCTCTCAAAAAATGCATAATAAACAAAAATAAAACCTAAGAGACAGCGTTCTTCATGACAGCTAGTTTGACACAAGGCCGTTTTTAATGTGGCTTAAAAGGGCGGATTTCAAAGTTAAAGGTCGTTAACAATAATAACATCAACCCCACCCTGGATTTTTCTCAGGTAGAAACGACGGGGATTAAACTCCTTTCACACACACATGGGTGCGCTCATGTTATTTCGTCCTGTAGCAGGGGATGAGGGTTAGCAATTACATAATTACGATCTATTTTCTTTTGCACTTGCATGTGCTTACTCACAAAGCGATTGATACATTATTCGGCCAAAAAACTTTTATGTGGGATAGCACTTCAGCCCAAACCTTTCCCCGCGATTTATGAACAGTCAGACTTGTACGGTTTAACTATATCCACATTGACCTAATTGGACCATGACCGGTCAGCCAAGGTTACTTAACTTGTATTGATCGTTTTTGTCGTTGACCTGAAGCCATACCTGAGTGATATTTGTGCTGAAACTGGGGCGCGTGCCTTAATCGTGAGCTGATTTTCACATTATGGCATCCCTGCAACAATTACCACTGAATCCTATTGATTTCAAGAACTTCACAAAATTTGAGGTACAAAACGCACGTGGAATACCAGTTATCATCCAGCTTCCAATGGTGTGATTGAACGCTTTCATCGTCAATGGAATGCAGCCCTGATCCTCAACGATGGATTAAATATGTGCTCAGTGTTATCCTTGGCTGCCATGTTGCTATCAAGGAGGATTTAGGATTTTCCCCAACAGAATTGGTCTATGAAATGCCATTACCTGGTCAAATGTTGATCCTGTCAGAGGTGCTCTTCACAATACCTTACACCTGTCCTTATCGTGTACTTATATGCGTTCACTTCACAAACTGTGATCGTCTGCTCGTTGTGCCAGCTGTGTGGTCAGTGATACAACAGAATAATTCTCCCTCCAAATAAAACCCCAACTCCAATTGACCTCCTCTGCCCATTTGCTAGAATATATGTACTTTCAACCGGAAATCTTAGATGTCCGGTCTTTTTCTCAATCACTCTCAGCTGGTCATTGATCACCCAGAAACTGATTGTTTGAGATAATGGGCAGCCTTATCTATGAACACACAAAAATCTACTGTCCAAGGGTTCCATATCTGGACAGCCATCTGAAAGTCCCGAATGAGTCATAACCACAGAAGGGAACCTCTTATCTGCACAAACATTATTTTTTCAGAGACACTTACTTTTTTTTTCAAAGAGAAAACAAATTCTAGTGCATGTTTACACTTGCACGAATGGATAAATTTTTCACTCTGGACATTGGGGGTAAATATGAGACTGTATCTGTCGATAGGTTGAAACAAGCCTTTTTGGACACCCAGGAGCCTCATGTTCCCCCCGCATTCAACCTTTCTGAACCAACTGAGATTATACCTCCAGAGCCATTCAAACCTTGTTTTCCAACACAAATCACCATTACATGCTCTGCTAGACATGTTCATCAGACAAAAAATACTGCAAGACTATATATCTGAGCTGATATTCAGAGCACGACACTATAAATTGAAAATGTGATATTTGATATTTAGTTACCTTTTTTCTCTTTCTCTTTTCAGCAAAACAAACATTTTTTACAAATTGAACATTTATTTTCCCTCTTACATGTTTGTTTAAATTATTCTTTTAAACTCCAATCATCAATAAAGAATATCTCATTTTTTTTATCGGTTAGGCATGGGGTAGCAGTTACATGTTCATGAACTATTTTCTTTCCATGTAATCTTTTCGTAACCCTTTTCTATTGTTGGTGGAGTGAAGATGTGAAATAAAGCTGATAGAAAAAAATGTAAGAAGAGTTTGCCATTTTAATTCACTTGTGGTGAGACATATCTTCTCCTGTTTGGAATGTTGTTGCCAAACGTTGTAGGAACCTTGATGCCAACAAGGCAACTGGCCGTGACAAGATTCCAATCATTATGCTTAAGAAGCTGCCAGTGGAACTTACCCCTATCTTTTAAAAATTATTCAACCATTGTTTAAAGTAGAAATGCTTCCCATCTACTTGAAAAATTTTGTCGGTTTGCCCAGTATTTAAAAATGATCAGTCTTTTACATCTCAGTACAGACTGATTAGTCTCCTGTGAGTCATGAATAAGTTGTTTGAATCTGTGATAAATTAAGAAATTGTCAACCACTTCACTAAAAGCAATATACTTAGCAACAAGCAATATGGATTTCGTCTTGCAAGGTGAACGGTTGATGTTCTGATTGTAATATCACATAAGATCAGTTAATCTCTTGAGGGTTTTGTTTCTAGAGCAAAAGCCTTTGACATATCAAAGGCCTTCGATAGGGTTTGGCACAAAGGGTTGCTTCACAAACTTGATAACTATGGAATATCTGCACAATGTCTTTGCAACCATCACATCCTTTCTCTCTGATAGATATAAAAATATGATATGATATAAAAGTAGTTGTTGATGGACAAAGGTTGGAAGAATACCAGCGTGTCCCAAGGATCTATTCTTCATTAATGATCTGCCAAATCGTATCCTGAGATCATTTGTTGACATCTCACAGACGACATAATTGTCTATGGCAGCATCATGAAGAGCACTGGTGACCAAAATCTCACTGATTCTGATTCTGATTTTCTCTCTCTCTCTCTCTCTCATGTGCTGCAATGAGAAAAAGTGGCTTGTTACTTTCAACAGCTCTAAAATCAAGCTTCTCTCCTTTCACCACCAATGAAGGGTCCCAGTCGAAATAAATGTCTCTTTCCTTGAAGAAGCCCCTTGATTTAATAAACTCTTAGGACTGACTTTCACTCCAGATCTCAAATGAAAGATGTATGTTTAAAAAATTTTTGTTTTAACTTGAATTTACCCCAGACAAGGCACATTGCCACTGAGACGTACGGGGCCAGAAATGAAGGGGGCATCCTAAGCGAGGAGTTGTGCCGCGAGATATTTGTTCACATTACATTTAAATTTCTGCATGTCGGTAGAGTCAGGCAAACAGAGAGCAGGGAGGGAGTTCAAAAAGCTGGCAGCTCGAGGAAAAAAGCTATTAGAGTAGAAAGCCCTCCGGCATTTGGGGCTCTCCACAGTGAATGGATGGAATTTAACTGATTGGCGAATTGGTCGAGTGCATTCACGTCAAGAGAGCACCAGAGCAGATTCCATTGAAGTACTTGTAAAACAAGCACAGGGATGCAACATTTGCGGCAATAGGACAAGGGCTGGAGTTTGGTGGATAGTGAGGGGGCCTATTAGATTAACGACTCTTTTTTTTAGACCTTGTCCAAGAGAAAGAGACTAGTGGATGGTGCACTAGCCCAGATGTGGCAACACTACTCCATGCATAGGCGGATGGTGGCAGGTGTGAGAAGTTTTCTAGCACGGCCTTGGCAATGCCTTCTATGTATTTGTTTGAATTCATGTTACCTGTGAATGTGAACATTGAACTCTCAGGTAGTGTGTTATTAGAATTGGTAATCGGTGGTTTAAAGAAGCTTTGTCTTAATGGCATTAAATGTTACCATGCATTTATGTCCCCATTCAACTACAGACTGGAGGTCATTTTCTAAGGATTCGGCCATTGCCTTGGATATGCGCGCGTCTACTTTCCCTACATGTCAAGAGTAGAGCTTGGTTTCATCAGCAAATATACCCATCTCAGACTCAATTCCATCAGGGAGGTCGTTTATGAAAACAATAGAGGTCCAAGGATCGCATTTATGTCATATTGCCTAGATGAACGGCCATCGAGGACAACCTGAATATTTCATTTGGATAGGAAGGCGCGAGAGCGCTCTATCCCTTAATAGACTCAAAAATGGCCTATGCTGGAAATCTCATTTCTTTGATCAATCATAACTCAAAAACCAAATTAGTTAAAACTTTGCACAAAATTTTTATTTGATAGTGTGTAGAATTTCAGCATCATTAGTCAAGGCAACCCAGAGATCCAGAAAGTTCAATCATGAAATCATGTTATCTGTGTGTACGTACGTACGTATGTGCCACTCCGTATCTCATCAACTATTTGATGGATTCAGCTGATTTTTGGCAGAGATAGAGGTTCTAGGGTCTAGTTGATGGCATTTTAATTTCAGTTTACCAGTTACTTTAGTTTTCCAGAAAATTCCAAAAAACCTTATGAGAAGGCATTGTATTGAGGCATCACCTTTACAAAAGTAGTGACATTCCATGATAAATGCCAGTATACTGAAATCATATGCCCTTAATAGGGTTAAGATGAAAATTCATATACACTTAATGTACAAAAGCAAGGAAATTCCCAAATTTTTACACTTTTATTGTCATTAAGGGTATGCGAGCACAACAGGGCTATGTATTTTACTGGTAGGAATTTTTCTTCAGCGCACCTCACACACTTCATCCACTCATGCATAGAGATTTATACTGTAGTGATGTGATAATGAAATGGTTTGGTTGATATGTAGCCATACCCTTAATTAATGACAATAAAAGTGTAAAAATTTGGGAATTCCCTTGCTTTTGTACATTTAGTGTATATGAATTTTCATCTTAACCCTATTAAGGGCATATGATTTCAGTATACTGGCATTTATCATGGAATTATATTAAGTATTCGTCCTGAAATACCATACAAATTAATTTTCATGAGAAGACCTTCCTGCCAGGCCTTGTCAAAGGCTTTGGATATATCAAGGGCTACTGCCCTAGCCTTACCTGCCTTGTCCAGTGTATGGTATATGCGTTCAGAGATGACTGTTAGTATATCCGCTGTAAAACGTGCTTGCCTAAATCCATACCGATGGTCAGAAAGAAGTTTAGCATTAACAAGATGGCAGACTATCGCTTGATTAAAATTCAAAGATTTTGGCAAAGAGCAAGAAGAGAGGGCGATAGTTATGAGGGGCAGTGTTGTTAAGGTCGTTGGAAATATAGTTAAATCATTCCATAGCATTAGAAAGTACCCGACTCCAGATGCAATTCTCTACTTATATAAGAGTCAGATACATACTGCTGCCATATCTGGGAAAGTACCGCTCAGAGCATTCTTTCCTGCCTTGAGTACAAAATTGACTTTGAAATGTAATTGGGGATGGTCTCTTTTCCCTAGCTCTGTAGTCCTCCTTTTTATTTTGTGTCACTGTTATTAAATTATTGTCATAAGAAATGATATACTGTGAACAGCAATATATTTTCACAAGATGCACCCAAGCCAATACTGGAATGTAAATTTATATAAATTCACTTAGCAACTTGTTTTTACGAGGTTCCCCAAAAGGGGTAGTTTTGGCAGTGTTCTGGAGGCTGCCTTAATATTTTAAGTATGGTGACTAAAAAAACTGAAGTAAAATTGTCTGCAGACAAACTGAAGTAAAATTAGCTTTTGATTTGATTGTTTGGTTTAACGGCATGTCAAACCTTGTTAGGTCATTTTATGCCAAGAAAATTCGATTGAGCAGTGGTCATAAGATGGCAAAGTTCAGTTAGAGATTTTATTCAAATTTTTTTTTTTTTTTTTTTTCATATGTTGGAGTATATCTAAATTTCCTTAAATTTTATTATTTTATTTGGGTCAATCTAATAAATAATTTGTTTACATTGTCTATTTGGTAATATTCTTTACGGATTAGGTAAACATCCATACATTTCACAGTATATGTTCTACTGTAAGTCTTGTATCACATGCGCAGCACATAGGTGGGTCTTCCCTTCAATATGTATCTGTGGGTGATATGTGTGTGGCCAAGTCTGAGTCGGACCAGCACCGATTCCTCTTTCCTATACCCATTTTGCCATTCTTTGATGTTTGGCTGGATATTATGGAGTTTATTGTTTGTCTGCCTGCTCCATTCCTTTTGCCATGATCAATTTCTTTATAGTTGATCTGAGATCAGTGTGTGGTATTTTTGTACTTGATGGATTCATCTCTAGTGCCCTCTTTGCTTCCTTGTCAGCGGCATTACCACGGATGCGAGTATGGCCAGGTATCCAACATAATATTATGCTTTGTTTTTTTTTTATATGTATTGTATTTTATTTATTACTTTAGCGGTGAGCGGGTCTGTAGTTTTTTAAAAAGTTTTTATTGCCATGTGTGCTGAGATAGAATCCGAGAAGATAATAAATTTAGTATTTTTGTTTTCTCTTATTAAATCAAGAGCTAGGTTGATGGCTGTGATTTCTGCTGCATATATTATTATTATTTGGTAGTCTTTTTGCGATTTTGTTATTGCCAAGTATGGTAGTACATCCAACTTTTTCTTTTTTTGATCCGTCTGTATAAATTTGGATGTGATCTGGGTGGCTGTTTATTATGTCAAGCATTTCATCTTGATATATCATTGGGTTGGTTCTATTTTTGTAGTGTCTTGATAAGTCTAATATTATCTTTGGTTGTTCAATTAACCATGGCAGTATTTCTGAAATAATGGAATTGTGTATGATGTTAGTGTTTATTTGGGTTCTGAAAGGATTTCCTTCATTCGCAGATTGAAAGGTTTTATAACCCTTTCCTTTCGGTTAAAAAATCTCTGTATATCGAGCATATAAAGTACAATCGTGTGTTCGATTTGAAACGAGTTTAAGATAGTATTGTAAGCTTAATTTTTACCTTCTCAGATCCTTGGGCATTTCATATATGCCTCTGTATATAGACTTTCCACTGGTGTGGTGTTATAGGACCCAAGTACCAATCTCAGGCTTTGGTGATGAATAGTATTTAGTGTTTTGAGGTATGTTTTTCTAGCCGATCCATATATAAAGCATCCATAGTCGAGCTTTGCTCTTACTAATACTCTATATAATTTTATCAGTGTCTTTTTGTCAGCGCCCCAATCTGTATGTGCTACCATTCTCAGCAGTTGTACGGCTTTGTTACATTTTTCTCTTAGTTTCTTTATATGCGGTATAAACAACAGTTTTTTGTCGAAGGTGATACCCAGGAACTTATGTTCCTCTACAGTAGTAGAGTCCCCAATTATACGTACTGTGTCATTATGTAATTTTCGTAACTGACAGAAATGTATGGTTTTGTTTCTTTTCTTGGAGAACTTAAAGCCATTCTCTGTAGCCCATTTGTTTATTTTGTTAATAGATTGTTGGAGTTGCCGTTCTATTTTGATTTACAACATTAAAAAGTCATCTACAAAGAATGAGCAGTCCTTTCTGTGTTGACGTTTTTAGCAATATTATTTATTGTTATGCTAAATAGTGATTGAAAGTATACTTCCCTGTGGAACTCCCGTTTCGTGTTCCTTTAATCTGACAGTGTGGATCCCACTTTCACTGTGAAATATCTTTCGTTTAGGAAGTTTTCTATTATAATTGATAGTCTACTATTTAAGACTAGGTTTTTTTTAAGTCCCTCATGATGCCATATCTCCATGTTGTATCATATGCTTTTTCTATGTCAAAGACTGCAGATACATGTTTTGTATAAATGCCTTTCTTATGAAGGTTTCTAATTTAACTATATTATCCATTGCGCTTCTTCCGTTTTTGAAACCTGATTGGTATTCAGGAGATTGTTAGCCTCTAAGTACCAGATTAGTCTTTTATTAATAATTCTTTCCAGTTTTGCAAGTGCAACTGGGGAGTGCTATTGGTCTGAGATTTGAGTGTTTAATTTGAGATTCTTGGTTAGATTCTTCTGTATGGCTTTTTGGAATAGGTATGGTGGCTTGTTTCCAGGATAATGGGATCTTATCATTGATGCATATTTCATTAAATATCTTTGTGAAATATTTCATGGATGCTTGGGGCAGTTGCTTTAGAAACTCGTGTTGGATTTCATCATTTCCTGCTGCTGTGTTGTGTGCTTTAGATATTGCTTCCTGTAGTTCTTCCATGGATGTAAAAAAAATGTTTTCTCTACATTTAGCTTAATCGTTTGAAATATCTATTTTCTGTGGATGAATTTAGTTTTGCCACATGTTGATCTTTTATTGTTCGTATTGCTATGGCTTGAATATTTTTTTATATTGATCTAGGTTTTTTTGGGTTGAATATGTTTGGAATCTTTTCAAAGCTTTGTATCGATTTTTGACAGCTTCTCTACATTTTTCATTAAACCAAGGTTTATTTGGTGTATTTTGGTATGCTCTCTTCTGCAATTTCTATTAGTGTTCTCATGAAGTAGGTAATGTGATCCTCTTGACTGCTATTTATTTCTATGTTTGAGTCTAGAACAAGTTTATCAAGACATAGATTTTTGTATTTGTTCCAGTCAACTTAATACAACAGCTCCCAAGACCCTTCATCTTGATGGGAGACATGAATAGCCATAGCCATCTCCATAAGTGGCTATGGCAACCAAAAAAGGAAAAATCATTGAAGAATTCATTGATGCAAACAATCTTTACTTGTAAAACAATGCATCCCATACACACTTTCATCCAGCAACAGATACATTCACAGCCATAGATCTCGCACTGTGACCCATTCTTAGCACCAGAATACAATTGGCAAATCTACAAGGATACTTGCAGCAGCGACTATTTTCCAATAATACTAGAACAAATATCACCTGATCCTGAAGACAAAGCACCGGGATGGCACCTGCAGTGGCTTTTAATGTTCACAGGTTTACCTAGATAGATGGTTCCGGCAGCACCCTGAAGGCCTCCTTTATTTAATTTTTTAAATTTCCATTTTATAAACAATTAAAAGATGTTAATAGATAAAAAGAAAAGAAAAAAAAATCAACACAAAAGAGAATGATGAAGTGAAGGCATTTTTATTGTAGATAAAAATAGCAACAAATCCAAGATTCCCTGTAAAGATTGAAAAAGTTCTTCCACATATTTGATTCTATCTCTCTTTAAAGTGTGTTTTGGGATTATAAGAAGAAAGAAGTATTTTATTAGTTTGACGACAGACAGAGAGAAAGAGATTTTGTTTTCCTGCTCCTAGCATACACAAGGAAGGAAGTAAGTGAGGGAGGACCTATTCCCTCCCCAAAAGAGACACCTTGGACCACCAACATGCACCAACAGTGTCCAAGGTTTGTCAAACTAAACTTAAAAGCAAGATGTAGAAGCAACTCATAAAAGAGAAATGTTACATTTTATTCCATCCAAATTTATTCTTAGAAAAATCTTACACAGATGAAAAGCTGGCAAAAACGTATGACAAAAAATGTCAAAGCAAATGTTCATTTCTATCAAATAAATGAGAAAGTTTGAGTTTTTATCCTTCACCAAACGCTTTGAAATACTTAAAAAAATAGGGTTTTTTTTTTGTTTAACTTTATATTTCTGCAATAGGCTCACTTTTTTTATTTGTTCTTTCTTCTCAGTATCCCAGTGGGTTTCCCTTGAAGAGAAACTGAAGTCGAAGCAGAGAGAAACAGATTATTATAATTATAAAGACGATAAAAAGATAGAAAAAATAAAGAATGGAAGAGACAACTAGAAAGAAGCGGTTATTGTGGTGGTTGCAATTATTGGAAGGAAACAGAGGAAGGGTGAGAGGAAGGTTCTCGTAAGAAGGGGGAAGGGGAGAGAAAGCTAGTTATTGCCACAGGCCATCTACAACAGTCAAACAACAGCGATGACGACAACAACAACAGACATAGGCTAATTGATGAACAACGATCTTGTGAAATCAATGAAGTCGTATGTATCTGGTATTGATCGACCGGTCTTATCTTGGTACGGTTTCATACGACTGATACAATAATCTGCTTGTTCTTTTGTCAGATTCTGGAAAGGAAAAAGGAAAAACAATTTAAAAGAATATGGTAAATTAAAATCTGTGGGTTACACATGTAATCAGGGAAAGTGAACAGAAATTCAGTTATGTTATTAGTCAAATCAGAAACTGCTGATTAACTTGTGACATTTTTAAACTCCACAACATTTTTATTTTTCCTTAGAGAAAATAAGAATATACCATCAATAATAGTTTTTATTTAAATAATAAAACTATTGTTAATGTTTTTTACTTAAAAGATGAAATCTGCTTATGAATCCATTAAAGAATTTTACATTTTTAAATACAATGTGTAGAGAAATGAATTATGAAAATAAGAAAGAAAAATTAAATAGTGAAAAACACTTAAGAAAAAGCAATAATAAAGCTTACTGCATAAAGTTCTTGGGCTGTAATGTATGGTTTTTCTCCAGAGGTCAGGGCACGGAAGGCTTGTTCTACTTCGGAGCTGGATTGTACATTCTCAGTTTCTCGACTGATCATGAACGCCATATATTCTTGGAGACTGACATGCCCATCTCTGAAACAAACAAGTTTTTTTTTTTTTAAATCAGCAGCAGTCATGATAGAGATGAAAAACATGCAAGGCTCATTAATAAAGGCTTCCCTTTTGAAAGAACAGATTTTAAATCTTAACTCACAATTATTTATTTATCACATGTTCACAATTATTTATCACATGTTCAACAATTTCTTTCATGAATCCAGGGTAAATTGTGAGCTCAAAGGTTAAAGAAATCACATCAGAAAAACATACCTGTTTGGATCTACACTATCCAAAATGCCCTGGAACTCGTGGTCTACCTGGCCTTCCTCCACCATCGGGAGATCATAACCCAAGGCTCGGAGACAAGACTTGAATTCTTGATGGTCAAGTTTACCACTTTTGTCCTTGTCAAAGTGTCTGAATAAGAAAGATTGAACAAGAAAAAATATAATAAAATGACATAGAAATAGAATTTTTTTTTAAATGATAAAATTTCAAATCAAATGAAAACAAAAACTTACCTGAACATCATGCTGAACTCACGCAGAGCATCTTCTGAGACTCCACTGCGGTTCCTACAAGAAAGAATGAAAAAGTAGATGCAAAACAAAAAAATCTTAAACGTTTTTATTTATTCAAATTTCAGTTTTCATTAGAAAATTATAAAAATGTTTAAATGTGAAACTTTTATTGCATAATAAAACGTAGGTAAAGAAATAGTGAAAATAATTAAGTGGAGCATTTATGGTTATAAAGAAACTAGCAACTTTTAGAATTTTCAATAAATGGTAATGTATGTCAATATTGAAATCCATTTCGCTTTCTTTTAAAGAGAACAAAAGAGAAAAATGATTTAATTGCAAACAATTTAGCAAAAATTCAACAAAAATGACAATTATCAATTCTTGTGCAACAGCGTGTGTATTTTACCACTTTTTTTCTTAGTCATGGCTTATCTGAAACTGTCTCACATGTGTGTGTCTGCCATCTGTAAATAGCACACTACAGTGTGCAGTCCAATATCGTCATAAAATATTACACAAAAGTTTGAAGTTGGATTCTTTTATTTAACCCATGGCCAAAAAAAAAAACATTTTGTGAACCGTGGCACTAATTGCCATTAAGGTGTACCCAACCTCCCCAGGCAGAGGGGGATTATGAGTACAAGATGCCTGCTCTGTTTGAAAACTTGTTGAGGCAAGAGACCATTTGAGCCTCTTACTTCTTGACCGTGACATCATAGCCACACAAAACTTCCTCTCCCACCTTAATATACAATAAAGCTATTTTGAAAGGATTGAATTTGAGCTGGTCTTTTAATCAAATTGAATTTAGTCACTTTAAATTGATTAAAGAAATGAAATATCAAATTTAGAGAAAAAGTTGATCCCTCCCCGTTTAAAATTTTTTTTTTACCTTGCTTGAATTTGCTGTTCCAAATTGTGTTGCATTCTCATTCCTAACTGGTCAAGTTGATCCCATTGCTGGGCCAGACCCACTGTACTGTGTTCAGTGTACCTATTAAATAAAATAATACAGATTAAATAAAGAAATTCTCATTCTTTAAAAGAAAAGAAAAAAAAAGGTACAAAAATGTCTATACTGTTATAGTTATTAGCAACAAAAATAAGTGGAAAAACGAAATGTCTTTACCTGTTGTCCAAAATTAATCTCTCTTCCATGGCAGCACCCAGATCTTCAATTCGTTTTAACTGACCTTTCTGATTTCGGACTTCTGATGCTTTACGCTGTAATAGAAAAAAAAAAAAAAATTTTTACATGAAAAAAAAATAAATTCTACAATTGTGAGGAGCAACAATTTATCATAATCCCTCTCACAATTTTATAAATAAGAATCAATTATGTAATTGCTCACCTTTACAGCTTCTAACTGATCTTCTAAGCTTCCAGAACCTTCCATCATGGCAGCTCTGAGAAACAAAGAAAGAAAAACAAATTATACATAATTAAAGCCACTAAGGAAACTCAACAAGATTGAAGAGCTCATTTTTTGGTTTAAAAAAAAAAACAAAAAGAATTAAGAAAAATTGTTTATAAAAACAATAAAAATGGTATATAAAAACAATAAAAATAGGAAATAATGAGAGAAATAATTAAAAACGAAGAGTGTGAAAATAAATATAAATGCAATTGTATTTAAAATTACAGAAAAAATGTTTAACTAATTCAAATTAAGCCATACAAAAGATTTCAAATTGTTAAAAAATGTAACTGTAGATGCTCAATGTTTAAAATTGACCCAAAAACAAAGAAAATTCAGAGGCAGACATTTGACATTTTCATCAAAAGTCAACTTGTAAGGAAATCTGAACATCTGATGAAAACATATTTTTGGGGGAAAAAAGGGGGTGGGTGTGTGAATAATACTACATATTTAAATAATTTTATAAACATTTCTAAATTAAAAAAATAAAAACTAGAGTTCTCTTCAACATACTGACACATGCAACTAAATTTTTATTAGATTGAATTTATTTTATAGGTATGATGGTGTAGAATATTTTTAAAGCTATAAATGGGAAAATAATTGTAATTGAAACATTTGAATCTTTTTTACAGTGTATGTATTTTTATAGTTGTATATAAACGCTTGTTCACATCACATTAAACTTGTTAATTCCTATTTATTGTTCTATCATTTAGAATATTTGAATTTATAGAAATTGAGCTTTTTTTTTGTAACTTTATAGTCCCTGTTTACCCACAAGATCAGTTTTTAATGTTTGGGAAAATCCAGCTCCCAAAAAGGGGCACGCTGGATTGGGACAAAAATTAAAAATGCTTCAGTCTAGGATTGATTTTACACTTTGCTCCTTATTCTAAAGCACTATGAGACAGTAAATAAATTCCTAAATCTTTTGAAATTCAGTATACAGGGTGACCCCCCAAAAAACGGGCCCCAAATCTAATTAGGCCCCGTTTCTTAGTGTTTCGTCCGAATGAAATGAATTTTGGGGCATAACTAGTTTATTATATTCACAACATCATATCAAAAACACTAGGGTATTTGGCCTTTTTTTCTCCGTTCTACAGCATGTGTTCTAGATGGACTCCTTTTAGCTCCCTGCATTTCTTGAGGCGCAGAACGAAGTTGTCTATGACGTTCTTACAGACTGAATTGGGAATGGCTTCCTTGAGTTCCGTGATGGTTCTGGGTTTCCTTAAGATAGCTCCAAAGGAAATAATCTGGAGGGCTTAGGTCCGGGCTATGGGGTGGCCACTCAAAATTAGTCTTGAGACTGATCACTCGGCCTCCGAAGTTCTCTTTCAGCCAATCTCAGGACAGGTTTGAGGTGTGAGAATTTGCTCCGTCTTGCTGGAACCAGAACTTGCTCATGAGCGACGGGTAGAGGGTCTGGAGCTCACTCTTGAAGGTTTTGAGAACCTCCACATACCGCTCCTTGGTGACTGTCACTGCTGCGCCAGATTCTTCGATGAAGATTGGTCCGATGATGCCTCTGACCGAGATTGCAGGGGCTTGGTGGCTACTTTATTGGGTCTGGAGGACCCCCAGAAGACATTTGTCTTGGAGTTCGCCTTTCCGTCAAGATGGAAGTGGGCTTCATCTGAGGTCCAAAGGAGGTTAAGGAAACCTGGTGTCTCCTCGATTTTATCGAGCATCTTGACTGCCATAGCGCTCCTCTGCTTCTTGTCTGAGGCTGTAAGGGTCTGCAGCGTCTGTATGGGTAAGCTCTGATATTGTTCACCAGCACTCTCCTGCAAGTCTCACGGGAGATACCGAGGGACTGACTTCGCTTACTCACAGAGCGTTTCGGACTCTCCTGGAGAGACTCTCACACTTTCGACCAGCTTGGCTGTCCACTTCTTGGGACGGGCCGAGTGGCTTGGACGGTTCTCACTGGCAGCGTTGAAGTTCTCCACGGTCCCATACTTCTCGAAGTGGTCCACCCAGTTCTGAATTCTGCTTTTGGGTGGAGCCTTTTCATCTTCGAACTGATGCATGAAACTGTCCTGGGTTTTCTTAAACGAGCCTGTCTTGTAGTAAAATTTAACACAGTGTATTCTTTGTCCCAGCTCCCACTGAGGTCTTGGTGTACTCACGGTTGTTGATTCTGCCATGTACTGTAAAATAAGGGCAATCGGTGAATAAATAAAGGAGATATCACATAAAGTGTACACGGAGCCCGTTTTTTTTTGAGTCACCCTGTATTTTTTTTAAGTAAATTAAAAATGTCAACTGGATTTTTAAAGATATTATTTGCACCAACATTTTAAACAATGTCTTAGTAGTTCAATATTTAGTTTTAATATGACTTTTTAAAACAGTTAAAAAGTGTTACTTTATAGTAATTACATTATTTGTTTTATTATAAGTTTAGAAAGTTCACTATAAATTTCTGAGTTTTATTTAACTTTGACATTAAAAGCTGCAAAGTAATTGATGACATGCAAAACATAATCCGAAGAATAAAACCACATCAATTTGAATTCAATAATTCACGAAGAGAGATGAATTCCAATTGATGCAGTTTTAATCATCCATGTTAACCCCCTCCCCCCAAAAATCAAACCTATAAAATGTAGTATATCATTATTTTAAAATATGATCTCAACCGAAAAAATTTTTGATTATAAAATCTCACTTTAATTTTTCATTAATAATACGATTTTAGCAACAAATAATAATTTTCATTTATAGCATTACATAAAAATGCATATTTTATTAATGGATAAAACTCGACAAAATACTTTTGAGTTTTTAAAGATTCCATTTTCAAGTATCATGGGTTTCATTATTTATTTTACATTAAAACGTTGCAAAATCAATTATTTTTATTTGGTAATTATTCAAGAAAATTGTAATCTTGTTTATGTAAAAGTCCAAGCAAAAAAAAAGATAGTGGATAGGAAGGTGCATTTTTGAGAGATGATAAATAAAAATTTAAAAAATGGGAAAAGCCAAAATTAGTTAGCGGCAACTAAAGGAATATGAACATGCAATTCTTCTTATTCTTCTAAAAAAAAAAATTAAAAAGAAAAAAAAAAAAATGACATCAAATCAAAATCAAATTTTTTCATCCAAATATATACTTACAGGTTTCTTATGAACAAACTATGTTAGTCAAAAAGAATCAACATACACAATCACTTAACATGAAATTATCAGTGACCGTTGCAATTGTTTAATCATTTTAAAATATATCAATTCAATTTTTATTTGTAAATATTCGCTAAAACTGTGAGTAGAAATAACCATACAAAATAGATTAAAATATATTTACATCAAAACGATTTGTACAAACCATAAAGTGACTTTCAATGAAATGCAAACAAAATGGTTTTGTTATGTTTTATGGCAAGTCAACCCTTCTTAAGTCATTGAATGCTGAAACCGATAGCAATTGAAAATAATATTCAGCTTCAAAACCCTTTAAAAAATGTTACACAAATACAACTTATGTATGATTATATTCATATTTTTTGGTCTGGTTCATTCATGGATTGGGGTGGGAGGATCTTCATAAGAAGACTCAATCTCAGTTCATTTATGAATCTTTGCCGATCATTTAGTCCTACTAGACACATGATTTGTTTTCATTTATTTGCATTTTTTCTTTTTCTCACTTTTTGAGATTGCACCTCCATAATTTTCCTGACTTTTGAAAAGGAGAAGTATGTTTTCCCTTTTTGACATCTTTGCACAGTTTGTACATATATGTTTGGTGCAGTCATTTTGATCATGGTCTGGAGATTTTTCACCTTATCCTTTGAATATGTATTCACTTTTGCTTGAGGTTGCTCAGGTTTTTATGCAACCTTGTATACTAGTTTCATAGAATGTTTGTATATTTCTTACTTTCTACCTCCACTAGTAGAGTCCTATCTTTTACTTTACATTTGTGGGAGTCATATTCGTAGATATCACTTTTTATATTAAAAGGGTGACATACTTGTTAGAGAAGTGTCTGTCTCTCTTACTCTAGCATATCTTGGGAAGCGGTCAGTTTTCTGTATTATATGTTTCTCATCCTGAATCAACATGTGGTCCCTAGCCATGACAGGGATACATAAATGGTATACTCGTTTTGAGAGGAACTTCAAGCACCTGTAAAAGTCAGGTGGTAAAACAACCATGTTGAAATCCTTTTCTTTTAAACAGATTCAACCGTAACCACTGCTTTCTATCATACATGTAAGTTTGGTGTAGATTATATATGATTGAACTTGACATGACCAGCCGACTGGTCAGATCATGCCTCTCCGATCAGCTGTTAGTCTAAATTCGGCCATATGGACCTCATTCTCTTTGCGATGAATGACAACCCTTGATGTCTAACAGGTAGCCACATAGAATGGGGAGAGGCATCCCTCTACAGATGTGTAGTCAGCGTATTCTACAGCCCCAACAAACAAATGTTAAACAGTCATTTTATAATTTTTGTTTAATTTGACAGATGACATTCCCATGAAGGCACAGCAATTAAAATATGCTAAAACTAACCGAACCGTATGCGTCATCTTTTCCTCTGGAATGATCTGCAGCAGTCGACTGAAAAGTACAACTCTAAATGAATGTTTTGAAATTGATGCTTTTATTTTTAAATAAGCACAGGATCAGGTTAAGGGACAAACTTGTTAAAAAGGATCGGATTAAAAAGGGACAAACTTGTTAAGGGGAATCAGGTGGTCTGTGGTTAGTTTCATTTTGCCATGCGAAAAATAGGTAAATTCTGCTGTCAGTAAAAAGTTGGACAAAATTCAGGCATTTTAAAAATATTGACGATAATGTTAGATAGAACTTAATCAAGTGTTATATTTGGGCATTTCATTTTTTTTTTCATTAAAAAGAAAAAAAAAAATATTTTCTGTTAACAGTCACATTTAGAACGTATTTTTATTAAAATCCTTCTCTCAGGCAAAACATGCTAAGAAATAAACAGTAATAACCCGTCCAGAAGCCAAAGTCTAGTAGTTTGCGCACCAACGATGAATGAAAGTGTGTGCAATGGTCAAGTACATCATTTGTACAAGAACAAAACCAGAGGGGAGAAAAAAATAAAAAAAATAAATATTAGTGGTGAAGATAAATTTAGATTTCATAATTGCAATTATCAAATAATATATGCTTATTGATTTTATACATGTTAGATGTAAAAACTACAGAATTGTAAACCTTTCAATTGTTGTTTTAATAGTGAATTACATAATTTCTATTGCAAAACATCTACGTGATTCAGACATGAAAAAATATAATATGGACAACAAAATTCTTAATTTTTACTTTTGGATAAGCAAAATGTTAAGAGTCAACATTTAAAAATTTATCTAATTATAAATGGATGAATTCATATTTGGTCAAAATTCGATCAATAATTTTTTAAGTTTTTTTTTACAAATATTAAATATTCGGTGCTTGAGCTGATGGTTTCCGGGCCGAAAATAAATAATAAAGACATAATTGTAGTATGTATGTGACCGGGATGGAACAAAGATATCATACACCAAAAATTACGAAAATTGATCAAGTAGTTTTTTTTTTATCACAAAAACAAAAATTGTGTTTTTTTTGTTTCGATGTTCGATTTTCAAGATGCATCAACGGAGATAAAAGGGCCAAAACTTGTGGATTTGGCCTTTTTTTAAAGCATTCTTGACCTATATTTTTTGGGAGAGTTACTCTAAGGGGCCATAACAAATCTTCTACTGTTCGTAGTGAAACTGCTAAAAAAAGCCAAATCCACAAAATTTGACGGGTTTTTGGCGTTTTTTTGGCGGGTTTTTCTAACGCTCGGTTGCCTGCCCTTAGTTGCAGCCCTTTGACGTATGGTGGCGTATGTGTAATTGCCAAGATGGCGTCTCGAACAACAAGAATCGTAAAATGTGGTTTTTCTGTGATAAAAAAAAAAATACTTGATCAATTTTTGTAATTTTTGGTTTCCGATATCTTTGTTCCATCCCGGTCACATGCACAATGCAGATATGTCTTTATTAATGCAGGTTATGTCTTTATTATTTATTTTCGGTCCGGACACCATCAGCTCAAGCACCAAATATTCTAATAAGTTTTAAAGAAAATACTAGACTTTCATTTAATTTAAAAAAAAAAAAATTTTCTTAAAAAGTAAAAAGAAAATTGTAACTATTTTTGTCGAATCTCCTTAAAACAAAAGAAAAAAATCATTGCACAAAACATTAAGAGATGAAATTCTGTTCAATATTTCATATGATAGTTAATTTTTCCCCTATTATTTCTGAATGGAATCAATTTCATCTTTAAATACAATTGATCTTCCTCATTTTATCCGGCAACTTGTTTCAAAAATATATTATTCTATTATCAAAAAAAATCAATTTGTTAATAGATTTAGTTTTTGAAATCTGTAGTGACAAATGTTTATATTAAGGAGAGATATTAAACCAAATTAATTCATCAAATAATTTTTTTTTAACCAAGTTTTTAAGAAATTCTGATCATGTCAGTCATGACATATCCATCTTTGTATTATTTGGACTACTGTTCTCATCTTGAATTTTATTCTTACAACGTTTTGGCTGACGAAACGAGAGCAAGCTACCCCCGTGGGTTAAATAAAGGGTTCCGTTCAAAATTCCATCGAGATTCCCTGAGTTTGACCAGAAGAAAGTCAGAGGTTACATCGACCGAAATGTAAAATTAACATCAAAGATTAGAACAAGTCTGAATAATCCAAATTATTATGTTCATCTTTTTTGATGAAATATCAAAATATGCAGTAAAAGATGGAGAGCAATGAAACTTATTAGATGAAAAAATAAAAAAAAATAAAAAAGAAAATAAAAAAGAAAATAAAAAAAGCCGAATTGGAAACTGACCTTGTCTCTGTGAGCCAAGAATGGAAAGCATTAGCGGCTTGGGCAAATTGTTTGCGGAGTTGGTCGTTCTCCTCTTGGCGCTGCTGCTCTCGATTCAACTCAACATCACGTTCCTGATGAAAACATTAGAAAAAAAAATGTGATAAGCAAGTACTTTGATTAAGTTGAAAGAAATTTATACAAATTCAATTCAGATTGAACGAACAACGATTTGTTCTCTTAAAAGTGCCAAAGTGATAATTTTCAAGTTGCAATGATTATAAATACAAGAGATGTTCGTGTAGGCACAAACACATGCCAGCATGTAAAACAGACAAATGAACTTTGATAATGAGACAAAATATTTCCTAGCTTTTGTAAAACCAGAACATTGGGGTTTTTATGACATTAAAGAGAGAAATTATTGGATTCATACTGTGAGTAAGTGACTAATTTGAAAAAGAAAATATTCATTTAATTAAATAATTTTTTTTATTTTAGTTTCTAAAAAATTATTATCATGTCCGTTTGTTAAAAAAAAAAAGGACAAACTACAAGATTCCTACATGACAGCCTTAAAAAAAAGGTCATTCTTACCTTGATGATCTTCTGAAGGTTTCTCCAAGTATCTTCCAAGGCCTCCATATTAAACCAAGTGTATGGATTAGGGCCTACATTGAAACTTTTAATTTGTTTGTCAAGCGTGGTCAGTTGATTGAAATCTGCTTGGGCAGCACTCAAGGAGGCCTTGAATTGGTCGTGGGCTTCTCTCAAGGCCTACAAAATGGAAGCAAACAATCAATAAAACTATCATATCTATTCATGAGATGAAAGTCATTTATATTGGACCTTCACTTTACTGTGCACAACAAAATATTGCGACTCCTTTGATTTGTAGAATTCAGTTTCTTTTTAATGTTAACAAAGTCGGGTTATGGTTAAATCTTAACCATAAAAGTTAACACTACAAACAAGCTAAATAAAAGTCAACACCACAGACAAGCTATATTTATAATATTTTATATTTATATCAATTGTGGTGGATCTTGCAATATACATCTATCACGTTTCAAAACCCAGGAGAATTTCCAGGAAGCTTTTTACATAAATGATTTTTCAGAAGTAACATACATTGACACAAGAATTATACAATCATACTCAAAGAGATTATTGGAAGATAGAACCCCCCCCCCCCGAAAAATATACTCTATTTTTAAGAATGTTTTTTAAAACTTCGACTAATGATTTTGATAAATTGTTCCTATTCACAGCATCAAATATTACATTTCTAATGTTGAATTCTGTTGACAAAGTAGTAGCAACAAGGTTGTCTTTCTGTTAGGACAACCTAACCAAACAGAATAGAGTTATTTCCTTTGGGATAAAGAGTCGTCTGCCATGACAGTTGAAAAGTAAGCACAATGGCATCTCGCGTCCTGCAGTTTCTACATTTCATTTAATCAGTGTTTTTGTTAAAAGGTTCTACTTCGTCCTTTCTTCATTTTTGGATTGTTATTAAACCGATAACGTGTAAACATCAGACGTAACAAGGAATAGTTTTTAGAACCTGGGAACGCAAAATTTACACCTTCAAAGATGGATTGCTTCATACAGCAATTAATGCACCAACAATTACGTTTGATGGAATTATTTCAGAGATATTCTCAACACTTGCACCATCGTTTTCGGAAACAAAGCTTACAACATCGTCAGAATCAGTTGCACAAGCGATCACAGAATTTCATTACGACCCAATGGCTAAATTGACATTTTGTACGTGGTTTTCACGCTTTGAGGACCTTTTCCGTGTGGAATTCAAGGAACAAGCTGATGACTAGAAAGTCAGACTTTTGCTATGGAAGCTTAGGACGTCGGAACACGATCGGTATGCAAACTACATACTACCTAAACTCGTAGTAACTACAATTTCAACGACACGGTAGAGACTTTGAGGCAGATTTCGTTATTTAATATGCGTTTGAATTGTTTCAGCATAACGAAGTCTGATTCGACCGATTTCTCAACTTATGCAGGCATTGTGAACAGAGAATGTGAACGGTTTAAAATATCTTCCATCACTCAATTCAAATGTTTAATTTTTGTGTGTGGTTTGAGATCGGCGGGGGAGGCAGATATTCGCACACGGATTCTGTCAAAAATAGAGCAACATCCAGAAATAACATTGCAACAAGTCGCCATGGAATGCGAGCCTCTCATGAATCTAAAGCATGATTCAACTATGGTGCAACAAACAACAGCATCCACGGTTAACACAGTCCAAAAACGTCGGCCCACCTCACTGACTTCAACATCTGTCAAGCCCTCAACCGCTTGCTGGAACTGTGGCAGCTGGCATTTTGTATGAAACTGTACATTCAAGACATCACTGTCGCAGCTGCAATCGACTTGGACATGAGGGATTTTGCACATCAAGGACAAAAATCAACCCATGATAGACAAACCTCACATAACAGGCACCAACAACATCACAAAACAAACAAACAGTTTGGTAGGAACTTTTCTTCCAAACCAAAAATCAAACCGAAAATATGTTGCAGTACAATTGAATGGACATCCTGTTCAGCTGCAAGTGGATACTGCCTCCGATATTACACTTATATCACAAAAACTATGGGAAATCATAGGCCAGCCTTCATTGACACTAACAAGTCAGATAGCACAGAGTGCTTCTCGGGGACTGTTCACATCATGGGTCAATAACCCGCTTCCATTAAAATTAAGGACTAAATGGTGCAGGGTACCGTATACGTAGCAAACTCATGCCATAATTTGCTGGGACTTAACTTTATCGAGTTACTAGGTCTTCGACATTCCATTCAACCGGATATGTGAGGTGGTATCCAGATTGTCACCTAAGAGCAGAATTTTTGACCAGACCAAAGACATCATGAAACAATTTTCTCTAGACTTCACAAACAACTTGGAACGCTGCACCCAGGCAGAGGCCACACTGTCCCTTAAATCATTTTCTAAGCCCGTTTTCAAACCCAAACACCCAGTGTCATATGCTGCATTGCCACTGGTGGACCAGGATCTAAAACGACTTCAGGAAATTATGGTCATCATACCGGTGACATTCATGATGGGCAGCACCCATTGTAGTAGTAAAGAAAGCCGATGGTTCAATTCGGTTGTGTGCTGATTGTTCAACTGGCCTCAATGCAGCACTAGAGGATCACCAATACCCATTGCCAATCCCAGATGATCTCTTCACCATACTAAATGGTGGCACCTGCAGAGGCTTATCTGCAAGTCGAAGTGGCAGAAACCTTTCTGGATTATTCCAATGCACTCGTTTACCTTTTGAGGTAAAAACAGGCCCTGCAATATTTCAGCAGATCATTGACACAATGCTCACTGGCGTGGAAGGTGCAGCTGCGTACTTAGATGACATCATTGTAGTTGGGCAATCCAACCAGGAGTTGACAAAATGGATCAACAAGGTTCTAACCTGCATCCAAGATTTTAGTTTCCATCTCCGGCCTGAAAAGTGTCATTTTTATTTACCTGCATAAAATACTTAGGATTTATCTTTGATTGTCACGGTCGTCGTCCAGATCCTGTTAATGTGGCAGCTATTCAACACATGCCACCCCCATCGGACGTTAGCAGTCTATGCACATTTATGGGACTGGTGAGCTACTACGGTAATTTTTTGCCTTCACTCCATCAAATCAAATCACCACTCAACAAACTGTTGACGAAAGACGCAAAATGGCCTTGGCCCATGGACTGTCAGAAATCATTTGACAAACTCCAAGCACTCATTAACCTACTGCTCACACATTTTGATCCAAATAAGAAAATAGCCGTGGCAGTGGATGCATCAACCCATTGCGTGGGAGCAGTGATCTCGCGCAGATGGAACTGAGAAAGCTATAATGCATGCAGAGGATCCCTGACACTCGCTGAACGTAATTACAGTCAAGTGGAAAAAGACGCATTGTCACTGATTTTTGCTGTGAAGAAATTCCATAAGATCTTGTTCGGGCGTCACTTTACACGTTTAACAGACCAGAAGCCACTACTATCAATATTTGTCTAAAAAAAAAAAGAAGAAAAAACGAAAAGGATATTCCAGTATATTCAGCCAGCCGATTACAATGGTGGGCAATCATTCTACTGGGGTACGATTTCGATATACAGCATCGCCAGACAACAGAATTCGGCCAAGCTGATGCCTTGTCACGACTCATCAGTGCACAATCAGTTCCAGATGACGACACTGTCATCGCTGCCATCAGCACCGAAGACAATTTTCAACGCACACTCACAGATTGTATCCGGACAATTCAAGTGACAAGGATTGATATAAAGCGAGAAACACAAGATCCAAAAAGTGTGCAGATTTCTCCAACGTTCATGGCCTCCAAACTTCACATGAGACCTCCAACAGTTCAAACGCTGCAGTGGCTCTCTTTCTGTCATTGATATTTGCAGATCGTGTTGCTGTTCTCACCAAGCTCAGACAAGCAGTCCTTAAACAATTACATTCTGGGCATCCAGGCATTAATCAAATTAAATCACTAGCCTGCAGTGTGGTCTATTGGCCTAACACAGACATTGAGTGTACTGTCAAACGTTGTATCCAGTGTATAGAAGCGCAGAAAAATCCACCTCGGATTGTTGATTCTCGCTGGACATACCCAGAGCGACCATGGTTCAGAATACACATAGATTTAGTTTTCTGGTGGTTGTGGATGCCCATTCCAAATGGCTAAAAGCTTTTTCAATGCAACAGACTGACACTCAGTTTATGGTAACAGTACTCAGGCGGCTATTTAGTCAACACGGCTTGCTCGAGACTTTAGTCTCAGACAACGGATTACAATTCACGTCCGAGTCATTCCAACAATTCTGCAAATCGTGTTGGATAACACGTCCGGTTGCCACCCTATCATCCAATAAACAAACCGAAAGGTTTGTAGACACATTCAAATGGGCACTACTCAAAACAGGGGGGGGGGGGACGAAACAGAAGATGCTACATGCTTTCCTCCTTTCGTATCGAATAACACCAAATGGTGCTGTGAAGAATGGTCTGTCAGCAGAGGCACTCATGGGACGAAAAGTGTACCACACTGGACGTTTTACGGTCCCAGCGACAAAGGCAACAACAAAACAAAAGCATTTTCAGTTGGCACACCAGTGTTTGCTCGGAATTACAGACCTGGCAAGCCAAACTGGGTATCGGGCATCATCCGCAAAATAAATGGACAATTCCTGTATGATGTTCAAGTCGGTAGTCAATTCTGGGCACGGCATAAAAACCATTTACGTTCGAGACAACTTAGTTGACAACAGAACAACCATTCCGTTCGGTCTGTTAATGGACACATTCAGACTGCCATCTCCATCACCACGCATGCGGACAAATACAAATGAGAATTATGAAAAACCTCACAGGAGTTGGTCAAAGCGCAGTCGCATTCGAGTAAAGCACCTCCAAGTTAACCCCAAGTGTGCACGGTACAGTTAAAAACTAAAACGGGGAGATGTTAGGGCAACCTAACAAAACAGAATAGGTTATTTCCTTTGGACAAAAGAAAGAGTTATCGCCATTGGGATAAAGAGTCGTCTGCCATGACAGTTGAAAAGTAAACACAACGGCCTCACAATCAGACTTAGGCATCTCGCGTCCAGCGGTTTTTACATTTCATTTAATCAGTGTTTCTGTTAAATGTTCTACATCGTCATTTCTACGTTTTTGGGTTATTATTAAACCAATAACAACGTGTAAACATTAGACGTAACACTTTCTCAAAGCAGTGCTCGTTTAAGTTACTCATAAGTTTTTGGTCCTGCATAGAGCAGGACAAACCTGGTTATAAACTCTTCAAACGAAAAGTTTTTACACAAAAAATATTTCAAGAGAGGACACATCTATTAATCACTTGGTTAGAGTTCAGTTTAAAATAGCATTTCCGTAATGTGGAGATTGAATGCATTTTACGGATGGATTCGACGTTCTTCTTACGAAACTTCAGATCTGATGAGAAAAGCAATTTGATGGAGACAAAAATATATTGTCTTTTTGATTTTTTTTTTAGCTGTTCTTCATTGATTCAATCTACAGAGATTTTCTTTTAAAATAATTGATATTAACATATTTTCTTATGGAATATCACAAAGATTGAAAAGTTACAATAAAATATTTGGATTCATTATAATCTGTTTTTTTCTCAAAACTTTTCAGAATTCAAGAAATAAGTTAAAAACGTTTTGCTACATAGAACTAAACATTTTGTACATTGATAAAATAAAAAAAATAAAAACGGAAAACAAAAAAAAGAAGCAAATATTGCTTATCTAAACTGATCCTTTTTTTATTTCGATGAATCAATTGAAAGATATTAAACAATACTTTTCTAAGAGAAAAATAAAAAGACGAGTCTCACCTTAATTTCCTCCACTGAGTTACACCTGACAGGGTCGGTGAGGTCCTCTTCTGCATTTTCAAACCAGCTGTTAAATGCTGAAGCCTTCTTAGCGAAAGTAAGGTAGAGGTCCTCAATCTGTCGGTACTGCTCCTGGAGCTTTAGGAGACGCTGCTTTCGAGATTCAGAATCCGCCAACAACTTTTGCCATCTAGCAAGAAAGGAAATTAATCTTGAGAAAAACAACCTCTTTAAAAATGTCTCCAGTATTGACTGGTTGTTTGGTTTTACGGCCATGTCATTTAATGTTGAAACTGCATGTTGTTATATACAAATGATTTGTAGATCAGTTCGTTTTGTAGGCTTATATATTTTTAAAGAAATCCTCCGTATATGATAGATTCTATTTAACTCATAAATGGAACTTTGATGAGTATTACCATTCCGGATCAGAATAGAACTGGAAGTAACTTCACACTCCTCAAAACTGGACCTCACCACTGCATGCATATCTCCAATGTATTCGTGAGAGTGCTTTACCAATAGACAACTGTCAATATACGGGTATCTTTGTGAAGTGAACCCTGTGATTAGCTTTAATAATTGGATCATCGGCATAGATCAGAGATTCTAGCTTATTTTAATTTCTGAAAGTTTTGGGACGGAAAGTCGAATCTGAAAAAAATCTATCCATAAAGGAACAGATAGAATTAGTTTCAAGTTTTCCTTTATTTCATTCACAATGTACATGAGATTTAATCATGAAGATACATTTTTATTTTTATCAAATCTTCTCCATTTTAATATGTTTGCATGCGATTTCTTTGATACTATCATTTCATTTGATATAATTTTTTTCTATTTTGAATGGATATATTTTTGCTATCAGTAATAATTATATTTTTGCTGAATGTTTCAATTTACTCAATTTTGCAATCAGAGCTAAATTCTCGGTTGGATTTTTTTCAACTGACAGTACAAGGATTTCTTTGAAATAAAGCCAGCATGACCTAATACATTTTTTATCTAAAGTTAAAACTATTATGTTATTGCAAAAAATATGGTCATTTTAAATCAAAATTGCTAAGAAACAGAAATTAAAAATTCTAAATCTAATCTACTTTTATTAAACTTACTAAATTTAATAGGTTATCAGCTTTAAACTATAAAGTTTAAAAGGAAAAAAAAATCAACTAGAGCTAGAAGGAAAACAGCAAATCTTATTTGGATATAAATAAGTTTAAAACAAAATAGAAAATGTGACAAAATTAATTGCATGAAGCATAGAAATTCCCTGATAAAATTAAAATATTGTAATGGAGTAAAATTAATAACATTACCTGGCAATTACATCATTGTAACGTTTTTCAATGGCAGGGGTCTGTGCATGGTTGGACAAGATAAGCTGTTCTTTTAAGGCTGTGATAGTTTGAATGCCTTCCTTCTCAAATGCCTGAAGACCAGCATCAAAGGTTTCCTGAAAAGTGTGAAAGAGTTGATAGAAATAAAATCATGATGTAATATGGAAAGTAAATAGAAATGATGGCAAAAATCTTTAACCTACCTGTTTGGTCAACAGAGTTTGGACAGAAGACAGGTCTCGGCCATAATCATCGGAACGGACTTGGGTTTCTTTGTCCGCTGAAAAATGAAACAAAGATTTTCACATTTAGTTTTTAAGAATGATTTTATGAAAAACAGGATTTGGAAGAGAAAATCAACTAATGAATAACATTCAAAATTTTTTTTTCACATTGAGTATTAGTTATTTTAGGTTTCAGAATTTTTTTAGAAGAGGATTGATAATACATACTATTTGTATAGACCCATGACCTAATGGTTAAAAACGTTGGTTAACAATCAGTTCTAAGTAATAGTCTTCTAGAAGTTGAAGCTTTAATCTTTACTAAGAATAACAAATTAACACTTCATGGCTGATGGAATAAGAACACATACCTCAGAGGATTAAATAAAGGGTTCAGTTCGAAATTCCATACAGACTTCTGAATTCGACAGAATCCCAAGTTCGAAAAGATGTGCCTGAAGGTAGGAATAACTCCCTAACTTCAGGCACGGCCAAAATGTTGTGACAATAACCAAGATGAGAATAATAGTCCAAATAAGCCAAATCATTTTTGATTCTTTTTTTTATGTGAACAGTTTTTACTTAAGCATTTTCATTATTTTTCTTTTTATGGTGATAATTATCTAAGTAGCTAAAACTGAATTTTATTCTGAAAGTTATTCAGAAAGTTTATAGTATTTCATGATGGCCGAAACTAAATTAAAAACTTACCAATCCAGCTTTCAACAACATCAGTTTTCCAAATGAATTGTAAGAAGGCAGAATTATCAACCAATCCTGTATGTCTTTGTGCTGCTGCATTTTCAAGCGAAGCCAACTTTTCTTGTAAGCTGTCAATACGTTGTTGGATCGCTGGAGCATTGTGGTTTTCCTAGAAAGCCAGTTAAAAAGAATAGCTTAGCACACTTTTTCTGTTTGAAAATTAAAGTTAAAAAAAAGTTTAAATCTCAAAATTGTTTTAATAAAGACACCAGTAGTTACCTCTTCTATTAGATTCTGTCCTTCCCGCTGGATCTCAACACATCGGTCCTTATGGACTTGGAAGTCAGTAATAAAGGCTTCATGTTTCTTGAGCAGACCCTAAAAAAAAAATGGAAAAGAAAAGACATTTGAGTCTTAAAGTAGAGATAACTAAATTGATTATATCAGAAAAAAAAATTGTTGAAAAGAAAAAAAAGAAAAAAAAAAAAGACTTTAACAGTATATAAAACAAAGATTTGCTAAGAATTTTAAAGCCCAAAATGACTTTCCACTCGTTTAAATGCCTCTAAATTCCTTTAAAAATTAAAAAAATGAATTACTTTTTCTGTGATCAGAAAAAGTAATTCATTTTTTAAATTTGTTTAAAAACTATTCATAAAAGATTAAAATTGCCAATTAACAAAAATGAAATACATTCTGTGTATTAATTTTGGAATTTTTTTTTTTAATAAAATGTTTAAGATTTTGTTTTAGTACTTAATGCTATTGCATTTAGGCTTTCAATAATCGATTAATAGTAGGATCCCAAAGTGTTGGAAAAAAAAGGGTAAAAACGTGAAATTTTGATAAAATTTAACTTATTTTTGAGGTCATATCTATGAAATTAATATGGAAACAAAATGTAATCTTTTCTCTTTATAATATCATTTTTTCTTGTACAATGATTACTTTTTTTGCAAGTTTATTTGAATTATGTAACTATTTGACAAATGTGTTTTGTCCCATTTTTTTTCAACAACCAATTTATAGTCCTGTTTTTCTTTTTTTTTAACGTCTGCTGTTCAAATTGTTAATCCAGTTTGAAAACTTGTTCTATTTTATATAAAAAAAAGGTTATTCTTCAATTTGGTAGGCTTAACATAAGTTAATTTTCATAAAAAATTTCCAAGTTGAAAACTTCAGTGAATACATTCCTAAAGAAAGAAAAAAAAAAAAGAAGAAATTCTGTAGAGCAGCAATGTTTCCGCTATAATAATCAATAGGAATAATATTAATCTGTTAACGCATCTTGAATGGCACCTCTAGAAAATTAAACCCTATTTTGTATTTTTTTCATTTCCTCGAGTAAGTCGAACAAAAAAATTAGAATTACAAAGCAAACCACGTGCACGCAGTTAGGAGCAGCAGATATGTTTATATACATATAAACATGTCATAGGAGCAGCAGACATGTTTATATACATATAAACATATAAACATGTCTGCTGCTCCTCTCTTCGGTGACCGGCAGCAATCTATTAGTAAGTAGCAGCAGCATTTGTTTTGGTTGTTCGCCTATTCACGTTTTTCATTCTTTTTTCCTCCTTTCTTTTCTTTTTCCTCTTTCTGAATAAATATTAACGATTTCATGCCTAAAATAATTTTGTCTGAACTTATTTTGAAAAATATTTCTTTAAATAAGTTCCTGTTCCATATTTGACTACCTATGATCCTTAGATCATTGACGATCCGTGACCCTATTTTAATGGATGACTTCATCCCTTATGACGTCATAAAAGATCTTCCTGGTATCTTCAACCAAGTGATGAAAGAGTATGGCATATACCTCATATATTGGCTATAACAGAAGTGTATAACCAAATTAAAGCTACATAAGAGTGAAACTGCCAGTAAAATCTTCCATTACATCCATCACCCGATTTATTTTTAACAGGCCTTTTATTAAAGGGTGGGGTCTGTCTGTCAGTCTTAATCGAAGTCTTCCTCTCCAGGCTCAACGGTCGTGAGGATCAAAGTTTGCAACTCCCAGGGCTGTATGGTCACATTTACACAACTCATCCCAAGAGAACTTTGGTCTTTCGGCCTGCCGACTTGATGTCATGGACATGTCTCTGACCCGGGAGATCAAGTTGGAGCTTTGCTCGACATGGCCAAGCCATCTCATTCCACTCCCTCAATTGCTACAAATTGAACAGTACATCTTTTAGAATTCTTTTTTGTTATAATTTGAGAATTCGGTATTCAATCAGTATAGTTATCCACAGATTTAAAAAAAAATATCATTTAATGATAAAAAAAAGCTTTCAGAGTGGAAACAAGTGCTCGGGTAGATATTTCTTTCATACCAAGCCTAGAGAGAGAAGAGACTCGAGGAGAGGTCTTCCGGCCTGACATGGCAAATCCATCTAATCATGGCTTTCGTTTTGCTGCAGTCTCTTCAGAGTGCTCACCATTGCAGCCCATATCTCAGGGCCATAAAGTATGACACTCCTCACACAGGTGCTGTACACCTGTCCTCTAGTTGTGACGGCAAGATGCTTATTTGTTAAGATGGGCAAGAGTTTTCTAAAGCCCTCCAGGCAGATTTGCATCGGGTAATAGCAGCAGTCTCACAACCACCATCTGCCCAGATAGCAGAACTCAGCTACAGCTTACAATCTCTAACCGCGACCTTTCACTGGCCTACCGTCGATTGGTCTAGCTGTGCCCACACATCTTTTGTGGACCCAGTAGGAACAGACGAGGCAGAAGATGGAGTTTCTGTGTACCACTCAGGCAGACTGCACAAGGGAACTTTACTGATCTTCTCATGGAGTTCAGTTTGAGACCAGCAATCATTAGCTTTGTCTTAGCCATATTGACTCGGAGGCTCTTGTCCTCCATACAATTCTTCCAGGAGGTTATTTCCTCAACTAGAGCTTCGAGTGAAGTGTTGACAATTGCGAGGTCATCTACGTACAGGAGCTCTCAGTTCGCGTGACAGGGATTCCAAGACAATGAAGATAAGGGGGCTCAATATTGACCCCTGGTGCACACCGACCCACACACTGAATGGCTCACTGTACACGTCCCCCACGGCTTCTAGTGTTCGAGTACATGCACAGTCTGCACCAACCATTCCTCCAGTCCCAGCCTCCTCATCGCTCACCATATGACCCTCTTCGGTACTCGATCCAAGGCCTTCTAGAGGTCGACAAAAGCCATATATAGGGTCTTATTTGTGGCCAAGTGTTTTTCTTGGAGCTGTCAGATGATGAAGATGACATTCAATAAATATATTTTATTTTTACATATTTAAAATTACTATTTTGGTAGGTTTTTTTTTTAAATTTAAAGTTTTATAATAAGCCTTTTTTGTAATTGACCGATGATTCTTTTATATAGCAAATTTGAAGGTTTTAATGTCAGCCCCTTTCTATATTAAAGAAAACTTCTTTTTTTTTTTTAAATCCTCATCCTAAAACTAGTCAAGTATAAAAGTTTCAGGCTTTATCTTTGATGAGTAACTTTTTACAAAAGGTTTGGTAAGGTGTACTTTTGACTCATTTTTCTCACCAATTGCCACATTGGGCCTTGGGCTGTGTTTACATGTTAGAAATAGATTTTTATGGGTGTACTAATGAAAAATAAATTAGCTTAATCTGTATGATGTCATGAATCATAAGTTTCAATGTATTAACTGCTAAAGTAAAACTTATATGCACAGTCCCAGTTGCTCTTTATCGTTTCCGTACAATTTTTATGACGGTATGTGATTTTCACTAATGTTTAAGACTGGGTATATCTAAGAATTATTAATTCCATCTATATTATCTTTCTTTTAATGACATTATATTTATAAAGATTTTTCACTTCTTTAGAGGCTTTTATTTTCAGTTATACACTGTTGTTGTTGTATTCAGTGTCACACAAAACACGTCCGACTAACTTCGAATGAGGTACTAATTGAGATATCAAGATAAAGTTGGTATTTTTTTTTTTTTTAATATCTTGCAACACTATAGAAAAAAAGCTTTTTGGTATATTGAAAAAGAAAATCAGTGAATTAAAAAAAATATCTAAGTCACAGAGGCCAGAAAAACACATCTATAGTTGTGTAAACATGCTATAGGCAGCATGTTTAGTGTATTGCATAGGTGAAATGCATGTGAATAACAGACTTGCTGAGAGTGAGAAATATTTAGCTAAAAGAAAAGAGGCCACACAAGGAATTGGAAATGTGTCTGATCAGGAGTTTTTGACCACCCAGAATTTGATTTCTCTTTAAGATTGATTGATTGATTTGTTTTACGGCATATCAATGCCGAAACATTAGTTGTAGTATGAGAGTTGAATGTTACAAACGTTTCAGAGGAAAATTTCAACTATATCTTGTTATATAGCTTTGTTTCTTTTAGAAATTTAAAAATTTTATTCGGGTCAACTTTGAAGATTTCCTTCAGGTTATTTTCTTGGTAGTGTCTCAGTCGGATCTGTTTAAAGTCTATACAGCTTACCAGTATATGATGCACTGTGTAGAGTTCTTGGCATGATATGCAGATTGGTGCTCCTTCTCTTTTCAGCAAGTACGAGTGGGTGGCATAGGTGTGTCCTATTCCGAGTCTAGTTATTGTCACCTCTTCTCTTCTCGACATCCTTGTATTGGTGTCTCTTATTCCGATGGTCTGTGTCACTTGGTATAATTTATTTTCTATACAGGAATTCCATGATTCTTGCCACTTTTTGAGAATATATGTATTAGTTTTGGGTTTTAAGTCCGTATAAGGGATTTTTTCTGTTGTGGGGTTTAATTGTAATGACTCTTTTGCAGCTTTATCAGCTTTTTCATTCATGTGGATACCGATATGGCTTGGAATCCAGCAGAAGATTATTTCTTTATTTACTGTTAGATCATTTATTCTATTCAGCAGCTTTGTAATCAAGGGGTTTGTCATTTTTTTTTCCTTTATTGATATGAGCGCTGATAAAGAGTCTATAAGTATGAGGTATTTTTTGTGTTATTGGGATGCTATGATATTTAGTGCCAAGTCGATGGCAGATACTTCTGCACTATACACGGAAGCCTCATCCGGGAGTCTTTTCTTTAATTTAATATTTTTATGGATGGCCGCGCATCCTACCCTATCTTCATCTTTTGATCCATCAGTATATATTTGTAGGTGTTCTTTGTATCTATTTGTAATGTTGAGCAGTTCTTCATGGAAAGTTGAAGGATGGGTTTTGGTTTTAGAGTGCTTACTTAATTTTTATATTATGGATGGTTGTTTAATCATCCAAGGTGGAGATTTTGATTTGATGGATTCATGAATTTTTGTTGTGTCTATTTGGGCTTCTGTGAGGGTTTTTTTAATGCGAAGGCTGAATGGTTCTATAGTATTTTCTCTTTCATTGAATAATTTTGCATATTGTGGATGGAAAACACATTGGTATGCATGATGAGAGTTTTAAGTAGTATTGTAGTGCTAGTTTTTTTTGTCTTAATGTCAATGGTGGTTCGTTAGTCTCTATATACAGACTATCTACCAGGGAGATTTTGAAGGCTCCTAAAGCCAATCTTAATCCTTGGTGGTGTACTGCATTTAGTTCTTTTATATAAGACTTTCTGGCTGCTCCATATATATAGCATCCATAGTCGAGCTTGGATCTAACTAAGGATCGGTAGAGTTTTAATAGTGTAGTTTTATCAGCACCCCAGTCGGTGTGTGTCAGAACTTTGATTAATTGCATGGCTTTGTGGCATTTTGTTTTTAGATATTTTATGTGGGGTATAAAGGACAATTTGTTATCATATATGATGCCCAGGTACTTGTGCTGATCAACAACTGGGATATTATTGTGGTTCAGTTTCAGTATGGGGTCATGATGGATCTTTCGGAGTTTACAGAAATGTATACATTTTGTTTTGTCCTTTGAGAATTTAAAACCGTTTTCTACGGCCCATTTGTTTATTTTATTTAGACAGAGTTGGAGTTTGCGTTCGGCTGTGGGTACGTATTTTGATCGATAGCATATAAATAAATCATCTACATATAGTATTTTAATGATGTTATTAATCTTTATATTGAAAAGGGTGATAGACAGGATACTTCCTTGGGGTACACCCATTTCTTGTTCTTTTGGGGACTGAGAGTATGTTGCCCATTCGCACTTGGAAGTGTCTATCATTTAAAACGTTGCAGATGAACTCTGGCATTCTGCCTTTAAGTCCAAGTTCATGTAGGTCTCTTTTAATGTCATATTTCCACGTAGTGTCGTATGCCTTTTCAATGTCGAAGAAGATTGCTATCAGATGCTCCTTCCTGACATGCTTCCCTTACGAGTGTTTCAAGCCTAATTAGGTGGTCAATAGGACTTCTACTTTTCCTGAATCCTGACTGATATTTTGTAATCAGGTGTTTAGTTTCCAAATACCATGATAATCTCTCATTAACCATTCTTTTGAAAGTCTGACATAGGCAACTAGTGAGGGTAATTGGTCGATAATTTATTGGATCTTTATGGCCTTTTTTGGGTTTGAGTATTGGGATCGCTATAGCTTGTTTCCAGTTTTTTGGAATACTGTTATTTCTCCATATTTCATTATAGATTTGTAATAGGTAGTTTAGGGATGGTTTTGGTAGATTTTTAAGAAACTGATAATGGATTTCGTCAGCAGCTGTACCATGAGATTTATGTATTGCTTCTTTTAATTCTGTTCTGTTGAATGGTTGGTTGTACTTTTCTTCATTTTTTGACTTGAAGTTAATTTTTTCTTTTCTTCATTTTGTTTTATTATTTGAAATTTTTGGTTTTGGTATTTTGTTGAGGAATTTGTTGAAAATTGTTCAGCTAGTTTGTTTGCAATGTTTTCCTTGTTGGTGATCTTTATGTTGTTGCAGATAAGATGTTTGATCGGGTCCTTGTTGTTCTTCCCTGATATTTTCCTAACCATCTCCCATACTTTTTTGGTTTTGGTGTTCACATTTATTTTGATACATAGTTTTTCCATGTGTTCCGTTTTGATTCTTTGATAATTTTTCGTGCTTTTGCTCTGCTGTTTTTGTATATGTCCAAATTTTCCTTTGTTGGGTTCTTTTAAAATTTTCTTAGGTTAGCTCGTCGTTTTCTTACGGCTTTTTGGCATTCTTTGTTAAACTATGGTTTGTTAAATTTTGAGGAAGTGGAGCTTTTTGGTACGTTTTCCTTTGCAATGGTAAGGAGCGTATTGGTGAAATATGCAATATGTTCTTCAGTGTCGGTGTTAGCTTCTGGTATTAATCTATATTGGCAAGAGTTTTGGAATTTTTCCCAGTTTGCTTTTTGAAGGTTCCAACAGGGTATTTTGTCATCTAGTTTTGGATTCTCATTTTCCAGTATAATAGGGAAGTGATCGCTTCCACATGTGTCGTCATGGGTTCTCCAGCTATAAGCCATGTAAACGGTTGGGTCGCATATTGTTAAGTCTATTGCTGAGAGAGTACCTATTGCTGGATGTAGGTATGTGTTCTCTTTATTATTGAGCAAAACATAATTGGTTTTGGTTTAGTATTCGTTTCAATAATTCTGCCTCTTTTGTTGTTTTTTTTTACTACCCCATAACTCGTTATGACTTAAAATCCCCCATTAGTATGAAAGGTTTTGGTAGTTGTTGAATTAAAGCGTTTAGTTCTTTTTCATCCATCGTTTCATTTGGTGATATATATAGTGAACAAATGGTTATTGCAACTGCTTGCATATTTGTTTTCAAGTCCATTTTGCTGTGTGGAATATTTCTATTGATATATAATGATGATCCACCAGTGGCTATGTTTGATTTTTTGTTTATGTAGTTGTATGATGAGTAATGTTTTATATTGATTGTGTCATTCTCTTTTAGGTGAGTTTCTTGTAGGCAGATTATAGCAGGGCAGAAAGTTTTGATGAGGAGTATTATTTCTTCAAAATTTATTTTTGTACCTCTTCCATTGTAATATTTTGTTTGCCATGAGGTTTTTATTTTTATTTTGGTTTGTTTATTTTGTTTCTGGGCTTTCTTCTTTATCTTTCATCTATCTCCATCTCTGAGGAGTTTGTAGTTTTGTGTCTTGTTGGAGTTTGGGTTCTTGTTTGAGAGCGATTGAGTTGTGGTTGTACTGTTGTTAGTTTGGGGTCTTGTCTTCTTTTTTTGTCTTGTTTATTTGCTTTTGTTTTCTTGATTGTAGTTTCATTGGTCTCAGCCGTGGTATTTTCAGTTTCCGCCTTTTCAAGGGTTTGGAATTTGTTTTGCGTAGTTATTGGTTGAGTTTCTTGTTTTTCAGCAGGTTCTTTGTTTGATGTTTTTTCTTTGGCTGCTTTTTTCGTATCTTCAGCAGGTTTTTTGTTTGATGTTTTTGCTTTGGTTGCTTTTTTCGTATCTTCAGCAGGTTTTTTGTTTGATGTTTTTGCTTTGGCTGCTTTTTTCGTATCTTCAGCAGGTTTTTTGTTTGATGTTTTTGCTTTGGCTGCTTTTTTCGTATCTTCAGCAGGTTTTTTGTTTGATGTTTTTGCTTTGGCTGCTTTTTTCGTATCTTCAGCAGGTTTTTTGTTTGATGTTTTTTCTTTGGTTGCTTTTTTCGTATCTTCAGCAGGTTTTTTGTTTGATGTTTTTGCTTTGGCTGCTTTTTTCGTATCTTGTACTTGAATTGGAGCTATTTTCTTTTTTATTTCTGTTTCAGGCATGTTTTTTCCTTTTATATTTGGTTTTGCTGTTTGTTTCATATTTGAATATAGTTCTTTTAGATTTTCTTGGAATTTTGACCATTCATTTTGGTCTAATTTGATTAGTTTTTCGATAAGTTTTCGATATTGATCATTTGTTTCATTTTGTTGCCTTGATGGGCCTGTTTTTTGGGTTGCTTCTGCATATGTGTTGCTTTTCAAGTATGATTCCACAATCTTCCTTGCTTCTGGGTATGATATATTTCTTTTATGTTTTACCTCTGTAATTTCTTTTTCTTTTTGGTAAATTTGACAAGTTTTGGAGTAGGCTGGGTGGTTTTCATTACAGTTTGGACATTTTTCGTCGTTCTGGCATTCATCTTCTGTATGGTTGGGGCCTTTTTCATTACATTTTCCACATATTTTAATTCCCCTACATACATCCTGGTGGTGCCCATATTTATGGCATTTGTGGTATCTTAGAGGTGTTGGGATGTATTGCTCTACTTTTTCAATGAGGTAGCCAATTTTTAGTTCTTTTGGGATTGTAGGGGGTGTTAAAAGTCAATATATATGTATTAGTTTGTATAATTTGACTATTTCTTTTAATGGTTATTCGTTTGTGGTCAATTACACCTTGTTTTTTTAAAGCCGTTCTTATTTCATCTGTCGTCGCCAAGGATAATTCTTGGTTTCTTATAACTCCCTTAGAAGTGTTTAGTTTTCCATGTGCAAAAACTTTGCATTTATAATTATAGAAATTATATATTCTCAATAAGTTTGTGCATCTTTATTGCTATTTACTTCGACAAGAAGATTTCCATTTTTAAGACTTTGGGTTGCTCTTACCCGTGAGAACTTTTTCAATTAAAAATGGCGATAATTCGCTCATTTTTTTTCTTTCTAGAAGTTCTTGTAGGAGAGCTGTTTTTTGGAAGGTTGTATATTTTCCCGTCCTCCGAGCTTGAGATGTCCGAGACATCGGAGTGGTATCTTTTTAGGGTTTTGGGAGAAAAAGGATCCATGTGTTTTGTTTTTATTTTCATCAGCCTTACTCCCCATCCGCCTCGGAGCCCTTTGTGGGAAGTGCCAGGAGGGTGGGGGGACCCATTCGCCCTGGCACCACAGAGATACAGGGATGATATACTTGATTTTGGTGAAACAATGAGCACCTGTCTTCCTTTGATTTTGCTTTTGGGGCTTTTAAGAAAAATATATGGGATGTTGCAGCCATGTCAATGTTTTATTCGCCATAACCAATTGACCCTCAGCCACCGCTTTCCACCATATTTTGGGGTTATTTATTAGTGGTTGTTAGTGGGGGTTGGAATAGGAATGTTAATTGTAGTGAGTAGATTGGTGTGGGTTTTATATGGTGGGGCTTGACGTAACCAGCCGATTGATTGGATCGGGCCTCTTCAACTGCCAGTGTAGCCCAGGTAAGGGCCAAAATGAAGTGTTGCAGTGTACATATCCACTACTTTCCCGGGTTATGACCTGCTCAGTCACCAGGATCCCGCCCTTAAGCATCACGGGTTGCCACCCACGGCAAACTGGTGGCCCCGTTAAGGAGTGTGTAAAAAAAAAAAAAAAGAAGGATAGAGTGAGAGAGAAAGGAGGTAAATTGTTGTTTTTGTTTTTTGCTTTGCAGAACATGATTGAGTTTTGCAAAGAGAAGGGAGAAAAACAAAAAGCTTCAATGTTAGGTGCATTTTTGGTCAGGAAGCCTATATCTTCAGACAGTCTGATCTGGTTGCACCAGTCTCTTTAAGAAAAGTTAGTCTCATTAAATGGGAGTTCATGCTGAGATCCCCTCACTCCCACCCCAGGTTCTTCCTGTGGTTATGACCTACTTGAGTTTTTCCAAGAATAATGTCCGGCTAGATACAGGACCCAAGATATTAGGGTTTTGATGTTCAAAGATAAAGCTGGTTATTATTTTCAAGTGGATGTCTGAGTGGTCTTTCTGGTGTGATCTCAAGAATGTCTATATATTCCAGCAGATGGGCAAGTGTGTGTGGCATTCTGGGCGTCTCAGTCAGTTGGGTTTGTGTGTCTCAGAGCCCATGGCCCCATCACTCTAAGCTATTGGACTTGTGCTTTAATTTGGTCGGACTTAGATTTCTCATTTGCAAGAAACGAGTATCATTGTGACCTCCAAAGAAAATAAACCTTTGTTACTTGTTTTAAACTGGAGTAGTAATTCTCCTGTTACAGCACTTACTAAAACCGCATTGACACTGACCTGTGTCAGCACAACGAGTGGACGATCACAGCCTGTGCAGTGAACAAATGCAGGTTTACAGTTTTATTATAGACATGTGTTTACTAATTCTGTACATGGATGGTATCTAGTAAAAGTAAAAGATGAATTTAAATATGCAATATTTTTGGTAATCTATAAATTCAATCAACCACCTGGGTTTTAAGGGCATGAAAAGCCTAATAATTTCAGAAAGAATCTTCTGTTTGTTGAACAGCAAAAGTAATAAGGAATGAGCAGAAGCTGTTTTTGCATGCAATTACCTAAAATAATTGTACAATTGATAGGAGAATCAAAGAACAAGAGTTTCCTTACTTGGACAGCAGCCATGGTGTCCCCATAGTCTCCCCCAGACAACAAATGCAGCTTCTCTGTGATCCATGCCTCCTCCTCTTCCACATTTGCTGTAAACTGCTGGAATGCATAAGATTGTTCCAGCTTCTGACCCCTAAAAATAAAAAATTTTGGTAGAGATTTTTAGGATTAAGAAATAAAATTAACATAAGAAAAAAAAATAAATAGTAACTGTTCAATATTAGGAATTGAAATTGAAAAGTTATTTTGCTGATTGAAAACTTATGCATACAAATAAATAACTTATCAGATTTGATTTTAATTAATAAAATAAATTATCAAAAATAATTTTTAAAAATACTGATGTAATTTTTTTCTTTCTCAAATACAAACTCTTTGCATTGAATATATTAAGATTTTTTAACATATTTATATCTTACATTTAGATTCTTCATTCATATAAGTGAGGAATATATAAGGAAGGAAAACAGGTAAACTAACCTGTGGACACACAGTTCATTAAGTTCTTTCCAACTCTGAGCCAAGCCGTTGAGACGAGCCTCAATGTCAGCAACGTTGATATCGGACTCGGTGATCAAGCGACGCCCAGTTTCCTGTACAGCCTGGATTTAAAAGGAAAAAAAAAAGCTGATGTTAAACAGGTATTTTTCAAATGATTTTAAAGAAAATACAATTCTTTCATGTGACGTGGTCTGGAGATAAGCCAGAAATATTGATATTCAAATTCTTCCTCACCTGAATGGTAGGCTCATGGCTGTTTAATTCCGCCTCTAGACGTTTGTGTTTCTTTCTTAAGTTCTGTACTCCAGTCAGGTCACGGCCATAATCAGTGGAGTTTACAAGGATTTTCTTTTCCCTGTATTAAATAAAAATATTATTTAATGACACAGACGAAGCAATATCTTGCCCAAAAGATGGTGTACTAAAATAAATAATTATTTCTCTTGTAAGTCACAGACCAAATGACAAGAATATCAAATTTATTATATAACTTTTAAAATATTTTTCATTTGCAATGGAATGCACCATAAAGACATCACATTGCAACATACTTTTACATACGTATATCCATGTCGAATATTGTAAAATTGTTTCAAAAGTAATACTTATTAAAGATAAATTAATTCAAAGTATAATTTGATGTAAAAATTTCATAACTATATATATATTTTTTTAATTTAGCTAAAATAATGCAGAACATTATAAATGTTTACAAAATCAAAGTTACTCAAGCAAAATGTTTCTAACATTTTTATTTTATTTTAATAAATGGTTAAAAAAAAAAACGCGTTTGTTTTTGGAAATGCACACAGAACAAATTCTATTAGTTTTTAAAATAAGCAAATTAAAAATTACTGATTATTAAAAAATATTTTAAATTATTATTTATAAAAAATGAACTTACTTGATCCAGGCTTCTTCATCATCGATGTCTCTCATGAATTGGTGCCTGGTATTTGAATCATTAAGACGCAGACGTCGTTGAGAAGCCAACTCTCTGATTCTATAAAATAATAAAATAGAATTTCTTATTTTCAAGATTAATATATATTTTTTTCTTCCCAACTAGAAGAATGCTTTAATGAATCGATTTAATAATTGCTTTATATTTGAATTAATTAAACAGATGACTGTCCGTTGCTGGAAATACCAACGATGTTCGAGGATTCATCTTGACTTCTCAGTTTTCTTAAAGCATACTATTGCTCAACACAATCTCACATACGCATGTACGGTGAGGTTTCGGAACCCTTCAAAATACGGTTTGCCGTTCAGCAAGGATGTGTTCTTTCGCCAACACTTTTCAATTACACCATTGACTGGGTCACTTCGAATGCCATAAAAGCGTTTCCTGGTGTAACTGTTGGATACAACTTTGCCATCAACGACTTATATTACGCAGATGATATCGCGCTACTCTGTGAAACATTTGCTGATGTCCAGTCTGCTATTAATGAGCATGTTGTATCACAGATTGGGATGAAAATAAATGCCTAAAGACAAAAATACTCGCTGCCGGCTTTGCCCCAACAAACAAAACACCCATCTTCCTCAATAGTGATGTTCTTGAAGAGGTTGAGAGTTTCAAATATCTTAGCGCCATCATCACAGCCATGGGTCAAGGTGAAGCTGACATCAAAGCACGAATTGACCTTGCACGTCACTCTTTCTGCCAACTCAATTCCCGGCTCTGGTCAAGATCTGAGATAAGGTGCAGCACCAAAGTAAGGATCTATCAAGTGCGGATGCAAACGATCCTCCTTTATAGCAGCGAGTCCTGGCCAATAAGAGCGGAAGACCTGAGGCGATTGGAAACTTTTGATCACCACTGCCTGCATCGCATCCTCCATGTTCCTCTCAAACACAGTAAGTTTCTCTGGCAAAAGTAACTCTCCCGACAAGTCATCCTCACGAGTTGTCTACACTGGCTGGGTCATGCCCTTCGCCATCAACCAGGAGAATTCATCTTGCCCCAGCTCCCCTACAGGGTTGGAAAAAGAAAAACTTGGCTGATGACGGTTAAAGCTCACCTGGAACCCAACCCCGGCCCCTGAATCTACAGAGTTTGTTATTGAAACAGCGAGTGGCTAGATATCACCCAATAGTTGACTTCAAATCTTCAGGCTGAGTTAGCCTTTCTGAGGGATGCAATGGCAAAGATGGATGGAGCCGGCTTGAATATTGTATCAGGTACAAGTAGTAGTAATTATCCTATAAAGATTGTCTCAAAAGTAACTTCATTTTGGTGACAGTTTTTTTCTTATTGCACACTTCAACACCTTTCTTCCTATTTCGTTTACGTTCCCTATTCATGCTCAACCAATGAAATTTCAAATATAACTTATATACCAAATATATCAGTTGGAATTATATAAGATACTGAAACCTACCTTTCGTATCTTTCATTAATGGTCTTTTTACGTTCTGCAATGCTCTCCACATCCCAGCCAGCTTCTAAAAATTGGTCAGCTTGAGTATTTAGATCTTTAATACGGTCCTAAGAACAAAAAACAAATAATCATTGCAAACACCAAAAATGATTCCAAATTAATCCTTCAAAGTGAAAGCAATTTACTTAAGACACATTTAAGAGGTTGGTTTATATTGAACATATCAAGTCTTTTGGCAATTATTGAATGCCATAATGCAGTACTTATTGTAAATGATTGAAAGGTAACAGAGTTCATTTAAGTAGGATTAAGATTTAAAAGAAGAAAACAAATTTTGTAAGATGTGTCTCTTACCTCATGTGCACCAACATCAGCTTCCAATAGTTGATGTTTCTTAAGGAGATTCTGGATAGAAGCCAAATCCTTGCCATAATCTTCTGATGCCAACATTTGTTCCACCTAAGAAATAACGTTTTGAGAACTCCATAGTTGTATCAGGTTAGCTTTTCAAAATAATTGAAGACTTTGATAAAATTTCTAAAAGTTATTGTAATTGATAAAAAAATGTTATTTATTTGGACCTAAATCAAAAAATGCTACTACAAATAATTCTTTCAACATTATTCGGTTTTCAATTTCAATTTCTTTATATAATTAAAAATATCAACAATCACATCTTTGTACACTTGTTATTTTACATTTCTGCTTGATTACGGTTTGAACAAGATTTACATTTGTGATATAAACAAACATTTAATATAAACAAAAAATTTAAAGAGTTTTTAAAAAGAATTCTTTCTTGGCTTCAGGTATTAATTAGCAACAACATTTTTAAATATTATAAATTGTTAAAGAGACATAACCTGTAACTCTTATTGAACAATATCTTGTACATATATTATAGATATTACATAGATACAAGATACAAACTTAATTTTAGGCAGGTGTTCTTACCTCACCAAGCCAAAAGTCAATATCCTTAACGCCTGCATTGTACGATTGTTGTTTATTTGCCTCTTTGAGTTTTTCACTCTTTTCAGTTGATTTGGTCACCAAAGACTCCCATTGGCTGGATAGACTTTCCAGCCGAGCCTGCACAGCATCTTCAGAGCCAGCACATTGACGTCGTTCAATCAAATCTAGCAGGAAAATAAAAACACTCATGATAAGGTTGAAAAACCAATGAAAGCACTATAAATGTATCAAGAGCTTGATATTAAGGATTGAAAATATTTTCCCAGTTAAATTCATTTTTCTTATTACTCTATGCCAGATTTAGTTTTATGGCCTGCCAGAGAGGCATGGCCAATTTATAATTTAAAAAAAGTTATGTTTCACTAATTATTATCATACATAAAAATCTCTGCTATTGTTCAGATAAGATTGTCAGCAATGAAATTATGAATTTAAAATCGTTTTAAAACTTTTGAAGTTTGACAGCAATAATTCAACACAAATTAAACGGAAAATAACGATACATATAGTTAATCCCCATCCATACAAATAAATAAAAATCACAAATTTCAAAAGCTGCCAAAATAAATAAATATGTAAGATTAAAATTCAGGAACCCGGGATAGAAAAAAAAAAGCTTATTGTTATAAATTCAATAAAATCCGGATTTGTTTTCTATCAATTCCAAGTGCAAATTAATTTGAGAAATTATTTGACACTTGAAAAAGAATCTTTTCAAATTGCTGTGATAAATACATTAGAAACATTATAAATACATTAGAAACATTGTTCAAATGATAAGACATCGAAATTCAAAACGAATGTGAGGAATTATGCAAAATTTGTGATGCTTGCCTAAACTGCCAAGTAGGAATAAATATTCATCAAGAAATCATGTATTAAAGTCACTTATTTTAAAAAGAAATAACCGCATAATCAACCTCGGGTTTTAAATATAGTTACCTTGTAAGACATGCCAGGTAACAAAACACCAAAGGGAACCAATTATCAGTAAATATAGTTAATCTTTTGAGCTATTGAACATATCTGGCCGCATGGTTTTTAAAATCGAATCTTAGACAAAACGATTTTTAAATAGAAATGGCATAAGATGACAATGTAAAAGACATACATTTTTAACATTTTTTCTCATTTTACAGTGGAAATGTTAAGAATTTTTTTAATTTGGCAAAAACGTTAAGCACCCCCCCCCCCGCATCCCCTGTAAACCATGTGCATTGTTTTTGATTTCAATATTTTGTTTAAAACAATTATTTCTGATCAATGAAAAAATAAGTTTAGACACTTTTTTTTTCTTTGATTACATTTATTTTTTCTTCAATTTAAGAATAATTACAATTAAACAAACAATTCAAAGAAATAAATACACATAATCAAGCCTAACTAGTTTGCAACTAAAAATAACATCTATATTACAAAATAAACATAAAATAAGTAGACAACAAAAATGTCGCAATGTTTTTCTCTGAATAAGAGAAAAAAAGAGACAAAAAAAAAGCCAAGACTGCTGATGATGCGGATATTTTCTGTTGCCAACAGATGAACAGAGTCCGAGAGGGAGAGCATGGATCCATCCCTCCCGAAGACTGTTGCATTTCTGCGTTGGCGATGAAAAGCTGACAAGAAGCTGAGACTGCACCAGAAGAAGAAATGGTACATTGGCAGACCACAAAGAAATAGGTGAGAAAGGATAGCGCACAAATGAGGAAAACTTACTATTACCGGTAGACAGGAGGGATTGTAACCGATCGGCATTAGCTGCAAGTTCAGCCTCAAATGCTTGATGCTTCTGATGTTTACTCTGTGATGTTAGCAGATTAAAAAGCAAAAAATGATTAAGTCATTATCAGCATATGATCAGAAGACATTACTGAAAAAGACATGAATATTTTTTTAATGCATAAAACAACATTTTGAGTTCGGCACTCACCCAATTTAACGAGAACATTATATTTTGCATTTTAATATTTATAAAGCTGATACAAATGTTTAGAGAGAGGCATCGTTGTGAAGTTTTGGAGAAAAATTGTTCAGAACTTAAAAAATAAATACTGAAGGATAAAAAACATTTTTTATGACTAGATTTGCCTAAGAAAAAAAAAAAAAAAAAAAACGGTTTCAGAAATTTTAGAGTGACAAAATAATAATATGCCAAATCTTTATCAGGTTTTGAGTTAATAGAAAAAAAAGAGAGCCGTAAGTAAAAATGGCTTTAAAATACAGATAATAGTAACTTAAAAGAAAAAAAAAAAAAAAGAGAGAAAATGAAATAAAAATAATTATAGAACTCATGAAATAGTTAATAAGTGTGTTTGTGGGGGGGGGGTGTCATATGACACTAGGGCTGGTTTTAAACAGATTAGAGATTTGTTAAAATTATGCCCTAAATTTGCCCCCCCCCCCCCCACACACACACTAGAATAGAAGTGATGAAGTTTCTTGATACTGTGAAGGAAATTTAGTTTGCACTTTCAATGACATCTGTACCATGTAAAACTTTCTGATGGACTTTACATTTTCATGATAAAATCTCCTTTTAGTTGAGACAAGCATACTGCATAAAGGATCAATCTTCAGCTTTTATAGTTACGATTTTCTAATTTCTGGTGCTAACTCTGTATAGGAACACAATTTTGCCAACATAATGGCATAAATTTCATATTTATTAATATATCTTTTAAACTCCTTCCCAACTAATAATTTAAGTATTCTTACTAATTCGGTTTCACTGTACAGAGAAAAAATAGGTTTGAATTAAAAAATTAGAAATCTTCCAATCAAAAATCAACCTAATTATTTAAGCATACTTAGATTTGAATTCATATTTTATTTAATTTTTTAAGTAAATAAAATAAAAAATAAAGTGATACATTAAAAGAAAAGTTTGGAAAACTTGCTGCTTGGAGCTTCCAGATGGTTGAACTAAAAAAAATGTGAAATTTTTAATTCAATCACTTCAAGAAAATATCAACAAGTAATGTTAAAATTATTTTATAAAGCTGCACCATAAGAAATTTACTTAAATGCAACTTGGGTCATGAACAGACCTTATTAACAAATGTAAAGTTATGATAGAGTCTCTGAGCTTGTTAAAAACAAATTTCATAAGATTAAAAAAAAATTTTTTGAAGTTTTAAATTTTTAATTTTTGGAAGCAAAAGAAATTTGAATTTACAAAACTGATTTGGTCATAATTTAACAGAAAAAAATGTGAATTCAAGAAAATGAAAAATAAAATATCAAATAGAAAAGAAAGAAAATCAGTTGAAGAAGCTGAACGAGAATTCAAATGTAAAAAAAAAAAAAAGGAATTAACTTCATATGCATGATACAAGATACTAAATTTTAAAACATCAATTTTGAGAACGATGCCAAGCTGGTTAGATAATACTTGGCAGTACAATAAAAGGCTGGTGCTAAAATAACCGCTATTCTACAATAGTAGAAACTATGTTTCTCAATATGTAAATATTAGTCATCAAAACTGTTTTGAGGATTAACTTGTTATTATAGCTATTATTTATGTTCAAATATCAAACTGAGTATTAAGCAATTTAAAATGTGACTCCAAATATTCGTTGTCTTATAAAATTGTATTGATAATGGGAGGATTTCATTTTTATAGTTTCAAAATCAATAGCAAACTGAAAATTAAAAACAGTCTATTGAAAGACATTTGTATATTTTGAGTATGTCCCTATTTACTTGCCTCACGAGGGCAGAGTAAAACAAGGGTTTTTTTTTTAACGTGGGGAAAATCCAGCTCCCAAAAGAGGCACTCTGCAATGGGACAAAAATTTAAATTGCCTCAGTCTAGAAGGATTTCTTCTTCACTGACCAAGGACAGAAAAGATGAAATGTAGTATCAAAACAGATACTACACTTTGTTCTTGGCCAAAAAGCCATGGAAATTTTGGTAATCTCTGGAAGAGCATAACTTAGCTCCATTATGCATACAGAAATTGAAAGCAAATAACTTTTTAAACATACTCCTGAAAACAATGCATAAATATCTTGGCTTTTAAATTATTTTTTTTTGTAAATGGAGATAACTAGGATCCAAAAGTTTCACCAAAACCTGCAGTGAAATAAGAGAGCATTCAATGCAGAATGGAAAGGTTTCAGCTTTTATAGTTAATAATTTTAATTATAAGGAAAGAAAATTAAAAGAAAAGAAAATTAAAAGAAAATACTTTTTCACAATGTTTGTAAATATTTTCTAACTTTGAACATTAACTACTTTGATTAGGACTTAATTTTGCACAATAATATTTCTAGTGAAAATATTTCTTCACTGGTTCACCGTGGGACAATTTCTATTGTGTTAAGATTCTTGTTGATAGGGGCTCGTCTCTTCCTAAGCGGATTATAGTCATTGTTAAATAAAAACATGCATGAAAACGTGTATGCAAATTTTTTTTTCTTATTTTACATTGTGTTCACTGTGCCTGGTATAACAACTACATTATGACTCACTCAGGTCTTTGGCTGCATGAAAATTAACTTCTTATATAACAAATATCAACCTACACATATTTTAATCTGCAAAAACCCATTATTATATAACTTCCCACAGGGCTGATCTCTGATCTTGGTCACAGTAATTTCTGACAAGTTTAAAGTCTACCAAAAGATTTACCCCCCAAAGAAGTTATTTACAGAGAAAGTAAACAAGCAACAGAAGAATTACTCTTTATAAATCACATAAAGAAAACCAGAGATCAAATTATGAACAAAAGAAATATGCATTACAAGTTTATGGAGATAGAATCAACTACAAATCATGTATAGCATTTATAATTTAAAATTGATCAAATAATAATAATATTAATTAAAAAGTACTGTAACATTGAAATAGTAAAATGTTGCCAAGTTAACCAAAATAAATGAATAGAATGTTACTTGTAATTTACAATTCTAAAAGTGATGAAAGCAATGGCTGTTAGGCTTTAATAGTTTGTCAAATGTAGCAACAACTGAATATTTTTCATTTTAGATATTGTACACAACAAATCTGAAATGAACACTTAACTAAAAAATCAGATCTTAACACTAGCGGATCTAAGTGTGTATAAATTGGAAAAAGTTCCCACACAAATCACAGAAGTAACGAAAGATAATCCAAATATTGCACACCAAACAAGCAGTTAGAATCATAAACAAGTTAGTTAGGTCACAAATTAACAGATAACATTCCTATGAATAGAAAATGGTAAAATATTCATGCATTATTATAAAGAAACAAAAGACTCAAAACGCATATAAAGAACATCACTCTTCAAAAAAGCCTAAGCAATTGGTCGGAGGAAAAATGTAGGATCAATCTAGCCTCATCAAATGTCGATAATGACAAGTTTCATCTCCAGGTGATAACACCCGATTGTTAATACTTGAGAAAGTATATAAAAGTAGAAACAATAAAACGCAAGTGATATCAATAATACTGATTTAGTCAGTTAAAATAAATCAATCAAGTCCAGTTTTCTTTTTGCAAGTATTGAAAATTGAGAAAGCTGTTTCTAAGGTTTTATACAATTTTTTTTATATTAAGTTTTAATAATTTAAAATTAACAGTTCTGAAAATTCATCTAATTCAATGACAATTTTGAAGAGAGAAAAAAAAAATATTTTAAACATCATTTTTATCAAATCAAATTTAACCTTAAATGATATTGTAATGTTGGTTGGTTTATGTTTTACAGCATATTAACCCGTTTCAAGTTATTTAATGTTAAATCCAGTCATTTTGGTAGAAGTTTTTATGTTTCAAGTTCTTTATACCTTCAAATATGTATTCATGTTGTTTGGTTTGATTGTTTTGTAAAGGAAAATTGTTGTTTTTGTTTTTGCAAAACATGATTGAGTTTTGCAAAGGGGAGAAAAAGAAAAAAATAACATCAATTTTTGGTTTGGTTTACAGCATAACAGCCATTTTGGGATTATATTTAATGGCGACTAATGTTGTCAAATGAAGTCCCAAGGTAGGTCAATTTATTTTATATTGTTTTTTTTTTTTTGGGAGGGGGGGGGGGGGAATTTGAGATTAAATTTTTTTGAACAGTCGAATTTCTTTAATGAGATCTAAGATTTTGGTCAGATTTGTGTCTTTAAACAGGTCCTTTAAATGTTTTGAGTTGTAGTATTTCCTTCGGCTTTGTTGTAAATCCTGACAGTCTATTAATATATGTTTGACTGTAAAAGGTTCTTGACATGATATACACATTGAGGACTCTTCACCTTTCAATAAATGTTTGTGGGTAATATATGAATGTTCTATACGAAGTCTTCTTGGCTTTCTGTAGCAATAGTTGGCCAAATCTTGTGTAATTTATTACTTCGGCACTCACCCCAAAGATTCTTGCCATTTTCTTTGACCTTCTATAAAAAGGTTAATCAAAGATCAGTATATGGAATCCTAGTATTGGTAGTATCATGTTCAGTGATTCTTTTGCTGCTCTATCTGCTTTTTTGTTTCCACGAATGCCGATATGACTTGGTATTCAGCATAATTTAATTTTATACTGCTTCTCGTTATAAATATAGGTAATCTTATTTAATGTAAAAAGATAAATTTCTACATTAATCCAACTCATCTAATTTATCCAGATCTTGAGTGCAAATCCAGTTACAAAATTAAAATTCTTTAAAAAAAAATTTTTTTTTTACTCACAACAGCTGCCACCCTCATAAATATGCATCTGCTTCATATCACTTAGATGCTGTTTAATAAACTGGCAGATTTTTTAAAAAATTTTATAAATGAGATATGTTCGGATTTTTTTTTTAAATTGATAATCATGAAACAATTAGAAAATCAACTTTCTTTTTAATTTTCAAAATGTCACATTTAAATGTTGGCAGCTTGAAACGTCAGTGAATTTGTTAGATCACATGCCAACTGTTGTGTTACATTGAGAAAGATTTCATAACTTCTCCAGGTTTTCAAAAGATCAGGTTTGTTACAAATATTAAAATAAATGTTAAGAGAAAAGTAGAAAGAAAAAAGTAAGAAAATGTTTATGATGTAGCCCGAAAATATTACTTAGATAAAAATTCCAAATTTTATAAAAAAATAATTTAAGAGAAAAAAAAAAAATCAAAGAAAGGGGTTAATGTCTTCAAAGAATTAAATTGACATAGACAGGGGTTAGGCAAGGATGTTTATTTAAGAAGAAAAGTATTATTGTTGTTGCAAGTGGATTAGGAGGGGATGGTCTGGTATAACCCTCATCACTGGTTCAAAGGCAATCAATTCTGATAATGGTTTGGGCAGCAGCAAGAAGAACAACAACACTGCAAGCAATCAATCATTCGTTCACATCTAGAGGAAATGTGGTTGAAAGAATCAGTAAGATGGTGAGTAAAGGAGATGGGATAACAGGTGGGGGTGGGGTGAACCCTAACAGAGCAAGTGTACCTCCTGCTCCCAGCTGTTCCTCTCCACATTCAAATCCTGCAAAGGTCAGACGGAAGAAAAGCCTCGTCAAAAAATACTTGAAACATTTTTTTTTTGTTGAAAGAATAAAAAGATAGAAAAAAGACAGTTGGACCAGGACAAAAAATAAAAAATAAAGTACACGTAATTATATATAACACATACACACACTCTGTATAACATCAATTGGATTTGCCTAAAATAAACTTTTATGTACAAAGTAAACAGGACTTGAAAGACATATAATCACCCACAAATTGAAGAGCTGCGATGCAGCAAAACAGAGTGGAAAGACGAGCAAGTGCTTCAAGTTGAGATAGAAACCAGAGTATCTTGTTAACAGTCAGAATCTCTATCCATTATGCCATCAACACCAGCTATGAAAGGAAGGGAAATCTTAATGACTGTATGTTTTAAATACGTAATTATCAGTTGTCTAAATTGCGTTATTCTTTTATGAAGAGCTTTGCATGTTTGCAAGCCGTAGCATATATATATAAATGAGAAGGAAACTGATGTTAAACCGGTGACTAAAATGATTACCGGTCATCTTGCCATGGCAGGATACAATCATAGAGTGTACAAGAATTTGCCCCTATAATCCATTAATGTACAGATATCTCTTTGCGATCTGTCAACCAAACATACTAAGAGTCCGATGATGATGGAGGAGTGGCGAAGTGTGCATATATAACATGTGAGGGCACACAGTAACAATTCTGCACATAAGCGACAGGATTTGAAAGTATGAGGTTTGATTGTCACCTGTGCTACAGGTCATGCAGATCTGCAGCTGATCTAAAAGGCCATGGATGATGAAAGGATGACAGTGGAGAAACATGAAGAGATGGGAATCATCTGTGAAGATGCAATGAATCATCATAGATATCTGCAAAAGTGATGGATATCCACAAGCTTTAACTATTCAAAATATTTTGCCATTAAAAAAAAAAGTAATGTTTCAAATATATAACAAAGAGAAAGTGAAGAAAAAGAGTGACACTGATCATAAGATTTTAATTTTAAATAAATCATATTAAATTGCTGTTCATCTTTATTAGTTTCAATGAATTTTGTTTTAATAATTGATTAGCAAGAAACAATTTTCTAATTACTATTTATAGAATAGGTTTTAATTTTTTCTAACAATGAATCAAGTTTATAAATAGTTGATTATCTAGCTTATGATAAAAAAAATGTATAATTCATATAATTTATCAAGATCTAAAATAATAATAATAAAAAAATAGTACAAACATTTGAAAACCCTCTGCATCATTTTGAACAGCATAAATACTGGAACTGAATATACTTTTTAGTGAAAATTGTCTTTATTATGATTTATTTTTAATATAGTTCACTCCAAACAAGGCAGGCCGCCACCGTAGGCATAAGGGGCTACTGAGAATTAGGGTGGAAGTTTTGGGTGACATCCTAAGTTGGAAGCTGTGCAGCGAGATGTCTGTTTACATTAGTTTTAAACTTCTGCATGTCGGTACAGCCAGGGAAACAGGGAGCAGGAAGGGAGTTCCAGAGGCAAACAGCACAAGGAAAGAAGCTATTGGGGTAGAAGACTCTCCGGTAGCTGGAGATCTCCACAGTGAATGGATGGGATTTAGCTGATTGTTGGGTTGGTTTAGTGCATTTACGTCAAGGGGGCACCAGAGCAGCAAGTTCATCGGAGCACAATCCATTGAAGTATTTGTAAAACAAGTACAATGATGCAACATTGCTTCAATAGAACTTCAAGTGATAAACAATCATTTTGATGGGCAGGATGTACAAGTAACAAGGGCTGTTTAAAAACAAAGAAATTCAAAGTGAAATTCCTCACGATTCTAATAAAGCCGTGTGTCCAACTATACTCATCCAAAATCATTTTCTGCATTCCTATTTCTTTTTGTCCTAAAATGTTGGAAACATTTCAGGTTCAGGCTCAAATTATGGACATAAAGAGATTATGCCTCTAATCATCTGCTGTGGATGCAGTAGAAACAATACCGACACGTTTCCCCACTACAATAATGTCATAAGAAATTATTTGAAAGTTTTGGAACCTCTGTTAACAATAGAATTTAAGTAATTTACTTCCGTTTTTAAATTTGATCAAAAAAGTTGTCAAATCAGATCATGAAGAATATGATTTACTATTACACAGAATTATTCTAAAGAAATCTGAGCAGAAAGATTGTATTCCAACAAAGATGATAATGAAATAGTAACAAGTTTAAAAGATGAAAAATAAAATAGTGGATAGTTAAGTGTGCTAGATGAGAATGACAATAAAAATATATTTTTGAAGAAACAAATTTAGGGAAAGAGGGAGAGGAAGGAAAAGGGCTAATACCTGAATATTGGAAGGATCTCTGTACGACTCGTCACTGGCAATCTGAATCTTTTCTTGCAACCAGTTCTCCATCTCGTCAGCATCCCGAGAGAATTGTTGAAGAGATTGTGCTTCACCCAATTTGGATCGATTGTCAATTAGAGCCTCTTTTAATTTGGTCCATCTAACAAAAAAAAAAAAATGAAAATTTGCACAACTGTTAATTCAAATTCTCGAAAGTACTTCTGATCGCTGAACAAAGTGAATCAAGATTTTGTTCAAATTTGAATGGAAGCTAAAATTAGTTACATGATAGTGCACGTAAGAGTTGAATAATATTTTTTATTGATATAAAAACAAAATTTAGCGAATCTGACCTTAAAAGTAACTAGAAAATACTATGAATCTTTTATAGTAAGAAAATATGTTTAACCCTTAATGGAGTAGAATAAAGTAATTTTATAATTATCATTATTTTATTTTTTTAGAGATAGATCATATTTTGAGTTGATAGATTTATTGGAGAGATTAGATAACTTAAAAAAAAAAAAAAGTTAAAGCAGAGATTTCCCATATCACAATACAAACATATTGCATATATGCACACACTAGAATAGGTTGATTTTTTTTTTGGGGGGGGGGGGGGGGGGGGGGGTGGAACTTAAAACATAAGTGGACAAATTTAGAAAGTATGGGAAATTCTTGGAATATATATATATATATATATATATATATATATATATATATTTTTCCCAAGCATTTGCCATTTTGTAATTATGACTGTTTTGCCTATAAAAAGATATTAATCTATAGAAAACTTGAATAAACTATTTTTAACATATATACCAGTCTAAATGCCCTAGATTTAATTCCACATCATAAGTTGACCATATGTCATCATTATTGTACGCTTCAGAATTTATAATTTGTATTATTCAAACTACTTGGATGCTATTCTCACAATGTTTCGGCCAATGTAAGCTTCAGGTGTATCTTGTTTAACTCTGGAAACAAGCTACCCCCGTGAATTAAATAAAAGATTCCGTTCGAAATTCTGTACAGAATTTCGAACGGAATCTTTTATTTAATTAACGGGGATAGCTTGTTCTCGTTCCATCAGCCATAAGGAGTAGAATTCTTAAGTAATTCGGAATTGTATTCACTGAAGATTGAAATTTTAACCTCCAGAAGACTGTCGCTTAGAACTGTCTGCAAGGACCAGTGTCGTAACGGATAAAGTGCTAAGTAATAATCAGTTCTAAGTGACAGTCTTCTAGAGGTTGAAGGTTCAATCCTCAGTGCAGGCGATACTAATACAATTATGAATTACTTAAGACTTATATTGGCTGATGGAACAAGAGCAAGATACCTCCGTGGATTAAATAAACGGTTCTATTTGAAATTCCATAGATTCCCGAGTTCAACAAGATACACCTGAAGAAGATAGGTTACATCGGCGGAAATGTTGTGAGAATAACATCCAAGATGAGAACAGTAGTTTGAATAATCCAAACAAGACATCATTATTGTAGTTTTATACAAAGTTGAAAAAATAAAAGATAATTTTTGTAAGTGTAAAGAAAATCCTACCTGTCCAACACTTGGTCTCGCTTATCTGTAATGGCATCACTGTCATAATGCTGGGCAGAAATGAGCTGTTGTGAAAAAGCTTCAAGAGACTGAATTTTTTCTTGCTAAGAATAAAAATAATTTCATACAGAATCAAGTCTTTAAAAACAAAATAAAAGTAACAATTAAAAAACAATAAGCAATAGTTTATCAAAAGCTTTGAATGCTTAATTGAAAAGGAACAAAGTGGGCTACAAAAAGTGGCTTCATTTCATTGACTGTGGAAAATCCAAATCATGGTAGACATACAAGAGATATTTGAAAAAAAAAAAATTATCCATTTATCTTGCAGCATACAATTATTCTTATTTTTTTTAAATTGAGTCTTTCAAAAGCAAAACTTTCAAACATTACTGGGGAAAACAATGTAAAAAACCATTACCTCTTTCTGGTTATTAAAGTTAAATGAACACACTGTCAATCAGTTCAAGAATGAGGATCAGTTTGAACAACAGAGGGTTGCAGGATGCCAAAATGAGGCTATTTATTTTAAGCTAGAAAATGCCAAATTTTGCAATCTTTCCTTTGGGATTTTATATACTTACTAAATTGCAAACTTTATTTAAACAAAAAAAAAAGAAAAGTGAAATTTAAAAATATCTTATGTAAATGGCAAGATAATCACCTGTGAGTTAATGGCCCTGTCAAAATCTTCATGTTTCTTGATAAGAGACTCTACATTGTCACCATCGACCGTATCTCCAGCCAGAAAAGCTTCACGAGATGCCATCCATGCTTCGGCTTGTTCACAGTCACGATAGAACAGCTGGAGTTCAAGGCATTGGTCCAACTTCATGCGACGGGTAATCCAAGCTCTGTAAATAAATTCATTTTAAAAATTGTTCTATATAAATAAAATTGTGTTACGACTTCTTGTGTGCGCATGACTGAAGCATTTTTCTTTTTACGATTAATCGATTATTTAAAATCAAAAACGTGTACTAAAATGAAATGTAAAAAAAAAAAAATTTAATTACGAAATTAAATCCACCAAAACAAGTTAATAGTTTTATAAAAATTTGGTTCATGCATTCATTCAAAAGGTATTATCTGAAGAATGTTCATGGATTTTTACTTTTTTTTAATGATCAAGTTTTAGGTGGCACTAAACACATAAAACATTGTTATGTCACACACTAAGTGTATTATTAATTTAAAAAGTAAAATAGTTATCTTTTTTCCGAAAAAAGACTATAAAAAAACAATATCCTTAAGAAAAGTATTAAGAATGGCCATTTTTATATTTAAATAAATTCATCTTTGTATTTGCCAAAGACCCAAAAAATAGCACCAACAATCTGAGAAAGACAACTTACTGTTCCAATTCTTGTCGAGATTTAGCAAGGTCTTCCAATTTTTGTTGTACCTCACCGCTAGCATAATGCTGGTTCTGTAGCAATTGTTGGCCAAGCATTTCAAATGCTTGGAATGTGCCAGCTCGAGCATCAATTTCGGTGCGATGTTCCTGAGAAAGTAGAAAAGAAAATGAAAACATGAAGGCAGCACTGGAACGTCTAAGTAGAACAAGATAAAGAAAGAAAACCCAGATATTCTTTTTCATATTAAATACATAAATGAATGCCAAATTAGATTGTTATGGGTAACATGTGTTTAAGAATAACATTTTTTTTTTTTAAATGTCACATATAGTGACTGCTTATTCGATTCTGAAATACAAACAATAAAACAATAAGGAACAAAATAAAGACATCTTTTTAAAGACTTTTTTTTTTTTTTTTTTTTTAAGTTGATGGACATTGTCAATCATAAAACTTTTTTTTAGAAAGTTATCAAAATTAAAAGAAAATAAATTAAATGCTTATTTTTCACCTCTGACAATTTAAATGATAAAATGGACACAAAAGAGGGGGTGATTACATGATGAGGATGTGGTGTAGCCGGCTAGAAGAAAGAGTCAATGTCATGGGAGTGTCACCAATAAAGATGGCATTGGGTGGGGGTACAAATTTGGAGGGAGGGGGTAGTTTTCTTCCTTTTTCTGGAGATGAACTAAATAGACCCAGTTGACAGGTCAAGTTCAATATTGTCAATTCAAAACTATAGAAGGCATGAAAGACAAATTTATTAAAATCTGAGAAAAATATTGGTGAAAAAAAAAGGGCTTACTCTGCTAAGACACTTAACAGGCCGCATGTTTGAGACCTCTGATCTAGAACAAAGGTTATTTAATCAGAAGAAAGTCAGTAATAGCTACAGTTTATAGCATTTATTTACAAGTTTAGGATTGTTTCAATATTTTCCGACTTAACTTATAAAATTTCCAGGGAAATAAATTTAATTTTATATTTTCTCATAAATCAAGGGAAATCTTTCATTATAAAACTTTTGATATCCCTTTTGTCATTTGAGAGAAATACTATTCTTTCATATTAAACTAGTTTAAAATAATTCATTTTTCTAATAGTGGATTTGAAACTGGAATTAGTGACAGTCTTTTTTTTCTAAGATGTAAAATATCTTGTAGAGTAAAGGTTTAAGAGCTGTTGGAAAATTAGTTACAAAAAGAACCGGCAGTAATCAAACTGCAGAGACACCTCAGAAAAATACTTTTGACAAAAAGGCACAAGATTTTCAGATAAAGTTCGTTTGTGAGAGAAGCATAACTACTTATGGAACATACAAAGCTTTTTCAGAAACCACCCAGCTTGTCAATGAGAAAAAACTAGAGTAAAAAAAAAAATAAAAAAACATGGAAGTATCATGACTTAAGGGTGGTTTAGGGAGGTTGCTTCATGTGATTGAAAGAACCAGGAATGGTGAGGTGTGTCAATTTGGGAAAATAATTTGTTCTCTTGAGTGTTAGAATTGATGAGATTTGGTTTATTTTAATGCAATAGCAGAAAGTAGACAGAAGTTATGAATGACTAGTTCAGATAATGCCTGGAGATGTTTCAGTGGTCTAGTAAATCTCTGAATCCAATTAAATATTTATGGTAAATCAAATTCACCAGAGGAATCTCAGAAACATTGCAAACAAGATTCAAGTAATCAAAGAAAAATGCTTATGTTTAAAAAATACAGATGTTGCAAAGGGTTTGTGAAAATCTCCAATTGCAAATTAGGGTATTGAAACTAATTAAAATATGGTTTGAAAATATTTAATTTATATAACATTTTATTTAAAAAAAAAAACACCTGATTTAGGAGATAAATCAAAAGTAAATATTTGCAAATCTCTGAATACTTCTTTCTTCTCACTATAAGTCTAATTTAAAAACCCTAAGATATAAAGAATTTGGTACATACAGCCATACGAGTTGAGAAAAAGACAATGGAAAAACTAAAAGGACACTAAAAAGTTAATGTTTCTATCAAAATGAATGGATTTTCTTTGTTGTTTAATAATTTTGAATCTATTGTAAATAACACATTAAAATAAAGTAGTTTAAAAAATGAAATGTGTTGTTGCTTCATAAAATAGGATGGAGAAAATAAAACTAGAAATTTCAATGAAAAATAAGAAAGCTTGTTTAATTAAACAGTTTTATTTTCTAATTGCATATTTTAATACTGAGTAAAGTTTTTGAAATCAAAATATTGCTACTTTTGAAGAAAAATTAAAATAATTGAATTGCTTAATATGAAAAATGATCTTATATATATAAGTCAATTGCAAACTTTATTTACAAAGTTATTTTATAACACGATCACATTTAATATTCCAATATTTGTAATTAAGCTTTTGTATAAGCATTTAAACAGAATTAAACAAGTTTAAGTAAATATACATTAAAAAAAACTGTCAAGACATTTTGATCTTTGTGTCCATTTACGTTTACAATAAATTGAAAAAAAAAAAATTTGAACACATAAAAATAAAAATTTCAACCTACAGAAGAAAGTCATGCATTCAAAATATTTTTTTTTTAACTTTGAAGCATTTCAATTTGTAGTCAGAAAAATATATGTATCAAGCAAAAAGTTTTTTTTGTTGTTTTTTTTTTAATAGAAGAAGAAATCATTTTATGTTAAAAAATGCTAACTGTTTAAGTACTATTTTATCCTAATAAACAAACTGCACATATATCCGACAACATTACTTATCATTGAAGTGAAATACAAAACTCCGTCATTAGAAAAAACATAAAAGTAACAACTAATTAGAGAAGAGGAAAGCAACATGCATGACGACCAAACAAGATGGGTGGGGGTGAAACTTGCATGGAACTGAATGAAACAAAATTAAAAACAAAAACCAAACAAGAGAGCAGACATCGGTTATTGTTGCCAACTAACTACAAGATGTTCCCAGGCAGCTAGAAAGGCAAGACAACACAACACAAATTGAAAACAACAAAAATTAAAATTAAATACAAAAAAAATGGTGGTAGTTGAGATTAGAACAGGTAATTTGCTAAGTAATTGACACACAAGGCAAATACAAAAACAACAATCCCACAAATTAGCAGTAAATGATTTGAATAAACTATCATAAAATAACAAGCAATCAAAAATAATTTGAAAATAGGTAGACATTTTTAAAAAAAAGATTTTTTGCTTTTGTTTGTTATAGTAGAAATTAGTAATTTTAAAAATTTGTTTATCTTCAGTGACAATATTAGAAACTAGCTGTACCTATCCAGCGTTATCTTCACTTTCATGGTTTTCTTTTTAACAATGCCGGTTTTTATTGTTTTGTTTTTAAACAAGATTCTGAAAGTTATTTAATTATTACAGTATTGTTTGGTCATTAAATTATTGATTGAACTAAATTGTTAGCTAATTGTTTAAGATAATGTTTTTAATCTCTATCTATAAAATTGTGATGTAAATAGCTTCCAAAACTTTCAATACATAAAGATTTGCTAAGAATTTTAAAACCAGAAATAATTTTCTATCAAACAGTTTAAATACTTCCAAATTCATTTCAAAGGGTCACACAGTATTTCACTTTTTTTAAAAAAAATATTAAGAAAATATTAAATGGATACAAAGAATTCGAAATGCATTTTTGTAGTTAAATCATTTTTTAAATTTTGTTTTAGTACTTTACGCTATTGCATTTTATATTTCAATTAATAGTAAATAATTAAAACAAATGTGTAAGCCATGTAGAGACGAAAAGCACTCACACGGGAAGTAGTCACACAATTTTCTTAATAGATTACTTTAATGCTTAGAAATTGAAAAATGCTGAATTTATGTGTAATATATATTACTGATAATTACTATAGAAAGTATAACAAATGGTTATATTTAAAATATTAGATCAAACTAGTCTTTAATTTGAAAAATAAATAATTCATATTTTCTCTAAAAAACAAAAAAAAATGTCTATTTGATAACTATTAAACGAGATACCTACAAAGAGCTATAAAAAAAGAAAAAGACAAATAAAACCTACAGAAATAATTAAAGACAATCATCACACTTGTCATGTGTAATCTTTTCTAAGGGGGGAAAAAAATGTGTTGAAATAAAAGTTTGCTCACACATGCAATTTGTTATAAAAATAAAATGATTACAAAAACAATACTGAACTTCTAATTCACCATAGATTGAAATGACGCAAAACATTTGTCCAAATGTAATCTAATTGAATTATAGCTGATCACAATTCTATAAGTTTACTCGTTTCAGAAAGAGAAGCAAAATATTTTTTTTAAATGCTGAATAATAAAATCAATGTCATCTATAAGAACCTGAAAAATTGTCGTCTGCTTTGAGTTTCTATCCAAAAGACAAAAGCTATAATTACGATGAAACTGCTTCCAGCAACAAAAGGCAGGATACAGTTGTTCTCTAAATAAAGGCTGTACTTTACAACATGAGACATAGTTTATAAAGAACTATTCTAAAACAAAGCTGTTAAGTTAAAAAATTGGATAATTAAAATGAAGTGCAAAAAAAAAAAAAGAATTTCTCCATAATATCCAAATTGACACGTGCATATGAAAAGAGCGAGGCTTTGAAAGTAAAATCAATTTTAACCATAAGAAATAGAAAAATTACTCTTTAAGACAATGATTACAGAAGATTTAAAAAAAGATAAATTAATTGGATAAAATTTAAAGAACTAAAAAAGGATCTAGTTAAAATAGTTATGAGTAAAAAAAACTGAATACAATTACAGCTATTCGTTTCCCAACCCTTTGCAAGAGAAACAAAATGCCAATATGGCTTCTTAATACAAGGTTAATGCTACAAGAACAAATAAATTGCATCACTTACAGAAGACCTAAATTTATAAATGATGGGGGGGGGGGGGGGGTTAAAAAAAGTAATTTGAAGGGAATTTTTTGCAATGGCTTTAATTTTATTTATTGTTTTACATTTTTATTCTAAAATTGATTCTTACCAAATAAGTCAAATAATTAGAACTAAAAAAAAAAATTTAAAAAAAAAAAAAAATTATTTACTACACAATTATAATTTTATCATGCAATGGGTTTTTTTAAGACTTATTTTTAAAGATTGCCTTGAGAAAACACTTTTTCGTCTGCAGGTTGGCTTTTTTCTGCTAGTCCTCTGGCTAGTTAGTGGCCGATTCGCAAAACATGGGTAAAAACCGTAAAATGAAAAACTAATGGCAAAGTATATAAATAAAATATATATCTCACTCTTGTCCTACAATTGAGCACTCTGGTTTATTATTTCTAATGATACGAGATTCACACACACACACACACATTGTAATATATATATATATATTACAAAGTGTCCACAACATGAGTAAAAAACATGCCATTCAAAAATGATAAATGGCTTATTCTGTTTGAATAAAATTACTTCATATAAGTTTGAGTTAAATACTCTGTCATGCTTTTCTTTAAAAAAAAAAAAAAAATCTAGAGAAAAGTAAAACCCACATTTTATAATGTTAATTAAAAATTCACTCTATGTTGGGAAGGGATGAGATTAGAAAAAGGCAGGGTTAGCAGTTTCATGACATTTGGTTATTTTCAGGAACAAAAAAAAAAACAAACAATATTTGCCTAAACAGGCAACAACAGTGGAATCGGACTATTCAAAGACTTAACTTTCCTACACTTGCAATTGAACAAGTGAAGAAAGTTATCTTCATATTGCAGCAAACATTTTCACTACTCAGATTTTGTGAATCAGAAGAGACAAGAATTATAAATAGACAATTGTCTAAGAAATATCTTTAAATTAATATTAGGTTTTATTTAAAAAAAATGCTGCTTCATTTCAATATAGTGGCTCCAAAGACTACTTCCACTAATCTTGAAACAAGTGTTTTTCTTTTTAATTTTTTATAAATTTAAAAAATTATACCGGTTAATTCAATTTTTGTAAATTGTATATTTTTGTTTATTTACTATAGTATAAACAGTTAAAAAATTTGATTTATGTATAAAAGTTATTTTTCTTTGAATTTGGCTAGTTGATTTTTCATGACAACCCCTTGACGAAACAAGTGTTTGGTCGTAATGAGGTTTGGTGGAGTCAGCTTTTTCCCAGCAAGTAGCATTCTTATTATGAACTAGATTCCTTCCTTTTACAAGATTAAATATAGAATAATACCAACCAATCGATGAAATTAAAAAAAAAAAATTAGTAAAAAAGAAAAATGTAATCCTTATCTTGCTTTATAAGTTATTTTTACTTTTTGTGGTTAATGGTTTGACATTCATAAAGAAACAAATTGAACTTTCAAAAATGTCACTTAAGCTGGCCAAAGCTGAGAAGTCATTCAAAGTAGAATCAAATTTATTAGTGGAAAATAATTCAGAATTGAGTAGAATCCTGATGTTTCCATAGCGAAAAATACTTGTGTATTTTGATTAGAGGCAATGATGATGAAAAAAAAAAGGGGGGGGGGGGGGTGATTGTTTTTGTATCTTGCTTCTAATCAAAATAAAATGCAAATAACATCTTTAATTGGTCTAGTTTTGTGGAAAGGATAACTTTACCCTATCAGCCTTATTTTTACACAACCATTTTGTTCACTAGTATTTATTTACTCGGTAAGCCATGCCTTTAGTTGATCATATGTTAATGGTGTATACGTAAATACAGTGCTACCCGGTAGCAGGTGTAAACGTTTGCGCAGTGTAAGGACATAGAATTTTCAGGTGTATTTGAATGCTTCCCACTTTAATGGATGAAAATGCTGAGATTTTCATCTTGGAAATTTTAAGTGATAAAAATAGAAAAGATATTCAAATGAATGCTAAAGTGAACCGTTAAGAATTATTTATAGAAAGAATTTTGTTCCTGGCAAGATTCACATGAGTTGAGAGGTAAAATGTTTGTTGGAACAGTCCTCACACAATTTGAAATAAGTGCCTGTTATTGTCAGAGAAGGCAGAGACACCTAAGAGGCTAGAATCATAAGTGAATATCATTCCAACACACACGCACACGGGGCAAGCTCAAGTCTACCTCATCCTCCTCCTCTTCCTCTTCAGGGTACTGCGAGATTCCATAATGGCTCACAATTTCAGAACTGAACATCTGCAAGATGGTGATATGTTGTAATCATTGGCACCAAAGTACAAGACAAAAAAGGAACAACCAATAATTGCCGATTAGTAAAGGTTTTGTGATAGTTAGTGAAAGATGGGACAGAAGATTGGAGTGGGTTCAGTGGATTTAGAAGAGGAATAGTTTATTATTGTATGTAACAATTTGTAAGGTAAAACAAACTAAGTATAAAATATGGATACAAAGTCGTAATCTTTATTATTCATAATACTTCAAGGCAGGATTATAAGTTAAAATAATGGCTATTCTTTTCATAATAGTTCAACATTTGTACAAATATGGTTATTCATACAAAATTTATTAAACTTATTAATTTTTAATGAAAAAAAAAAGAAAAGGTATTCTAAAAAATTATGTTTTAATATTTTCCAAAACATTGAATAAACAAAGTATAAGAATTACAAAACAAAAATATATTACAATAAGTGTTATTGTATTTGTTAAAAAGAAAAATCTTTTTCTTGAAAGTAATGCACAAAGAATGCACTATTATATTGAGACCATGTTTGTTACTGCAAAATAATATTCAAAATAAATGGACATTTTTTAATTGCTTTGGGATATATTTTAATTTTTAAAAGTGTAGTTGAATTTGTTACTTATATTAAATCAGCTTGATTTAATAAATGATAATTTAATGTCTGTAAATGAACAAGACTGAATTGAAATATCTTTTCATACTTTAAAGAGAAGCTTCATGGGTTTATCTAACATGTTGTTCTAAGGAGAGGAAATAAGAACAGGGGATGATGAAATGAGGAAAACTACAAAAAATAAATTAGTTTTTGTTTACTAGGTAATTTGGAGAGGTTTCATTTTATTTAACATCATGTGTATTATTTAATGCATTTTCAATCTACATTGAAAACCAGTTTGTAAATTCCCACAAATATTAATGTATTTTTTTTATATATAAAATACATTACAACACAGGACATGATAGTTGCAGGCAGGATGACACATTTAAAGAATTATACAGATCTGTAGTATTATACAAACCTGGTGTCTCTCAAGTAGGGCCTCAGCACCAGTAACATCTTTAGCCAGCTCATCTGAAGATACAAGTGCCATCATACTGTTGATCCAAGAGGTGAGATCTCTGCAAAGTTGTGATAAAAATATGGCAAGTATTACCAACAATGCAGATAATCATATCAAAATGCAGAGACAATGTTTTTGTTTGTAGTTTCCAAAACGTAAGAATTTTAAAATCAGACCAGCCAATTCTTTAAAAGCATAGTATAACATTGCCCAATATAATTTTTAAAGATAAAAAATGGCTTACCTGTAATCACTAAGGAAACGTTGTAGGTCATAAGAATCCAACAGTTTAGATTTTCTAGCATCAGCCTAAAAGAAATTTAAAAAAAAAAAATGATAAAAAGTAAATTATTTTAAAATTCTATATAATTACCCTAAAACATCCAAAAATCTATGGCTTCCTTTTTTTTTAAAAACTTAGGTTTTAGCAGTTAAAGAAATCAATGTTAATTTTTTAAGGACATAAACGTGTAGTACATTTTAAAAACGTTTTTAAAATTGCTAAACTTTAAATATTAAAACTGAAAATATTTTCTGTTTTATAATTTATTGCAATATTTGTCTATATTTGTTTAAAACAAAGGAATCTGAATTAAATAAATATAAAATTTGAAACATAATATACTTACTTTTGTTGTTAATTCATTCCACATCTCATTGATTTCTGTTTGATGTTCATAAATGCTTTCGGCTTGGTCAGCATGTGTCTCCATTAAGCGTTTTGCTGAAGAATCAAGGTCTCTAACCTAAACAAATAAAAATGAAAATCTTTAATATCAATTCATAATATTCAGTTCAATTAAATTAATCATTTAAAAAAAAAGAAAGAAAAAAAAGAAAAAAAAAAAAGGTACTTTTTTGATGGTTTCATTAACATTATTCATTTCTTTTTTTAAACGGTTAAATAAATGTTCTTAATAGAACTATATTAAATGAGTAATCCCACTTAATAAAATAACATTGGCTCAAAATAAAATAACATTGGTTCTTAAATACTTTTATACAAATGTAGAATACATATTTACTATTTTAGGTTATTGATAAAGAAAACAATATTCAATGATGTAATAGCAAATATATATGTATAAAAATTAATTTTGATTCAATATCAGAAATAGTGAATAAGAAATAAAACTGAAAAATTGACAAAAAAATAAAACCACTTTAGGAAAATTGGTCAAATCTTTTTTGAAAGATCTCTATAAAAAGCCTTCTTACCTTCTCTCCAAGAGCAGCTAAATCACGTTCTACTCCTTCGTGTTTGCGTTGGAGAGCCTGAACACTGCTCAAGTCAGAACCATAGTTGTCGTTGTTCAAAGCAATGTCTTTCTCATAGATCCAGTCCTTGGTCTCATCCACATCTCTACAAAAAATGTAACCAATTAATAATGGCTTTATATAAAACCATGGTATACAAATTCTTTCTATTTTAGAATTTATTTCCTTTACACAAGCTATGCAGAAAACTTTAGGAAGAGTAATATCATAAAACAAAAATAATACATATCTAGTTTGCGTAGGGTTTTAATACAACTTTTACATTTTAATTTAAACTGGTCGTTGACAGTAAAGAGATAAGTAAACATTTATGAAATAAACAACGTAAGTGCGAAAATTGTTCATCTCACCTGTGGTATCTTTGGACTTGGTGAGCACTGCCAAGAGTTTGCTGTCTTTCTTGGGTGACCATTTGTAAAGTCTCCCAGCGATTGTTGAGTGTCTGAAATTTAGTTCAAATTAATTAACAAAAACATATCTAGAGCTTATTTGTGGAGCTTCATAAATCTATAAAAAGGCATTAAAGTGATTATCTTTGATAGGAAACTTTATGTAAATACAGTGTCCATAAAATCTAGTTACAATTTTTTTTAAATATTACAAACACAATAAGATATATGAAAGTAAGTTGGGCTACCCCCCCCCCCCCTAAATTGTAGTGAAAACAGCTCAACATTAAAAAAATAAACAATATTTCAATGTGCAAACTGTTTCTGTTAGTTCAGTTCTTCAGTAGGACAAGTTGAAATGAGCTTTTAAAAAATTTAAACACACCCAAAACACACAACATATTTTATTTAAAATTAAATTGGCTAAAGATTGTTTTCATTGTGGTTATAATTTGAGAGCATATTAAATATTTTATAATTATGTATTATTTTTAAACTAAAGTTATAACTGAAATTTGTTTAAAATTTTAGTTTTTAATTCATGTAACTGATATTATTTGGGACTTCAAAATTCACGTTTTTTTTTAATTATATCTTTTATTAAATAGTTCTGAATTCAGACATTAAAATATAAAACTTCTTTTTTTTTGTACTCAGGTACCATACTTTTTAAAGTTATATTTTTTGTCTTATATAAAATGATACTTGTGATGTACATAAGTTTGTATCTATTATATTTTTCTTTTAATTCATATTGGTTCAAAGGTAAAAAATACTTTTTCATAATGTATATACTAGATTGTTTGTGAATTTTAGAGTTATTTCATTTCTTTCATGTAATTTTATATATTTTTTCAGTGTCATTAATTATTTTTAACTGTTGTATGAAGTTTATATATTTTTTTTAAAACCAATATTGGTTCTGAAGTAAATGCTTTAAAATAATCTTCACGTAGTAATTTAAAGTAATTTACTGTAAGAAATCAGTAATGTTGCGGTGATAAAAAATAATTCAAAGAGATGTTGTAAATTCATCTCATTTCTTATATAATCTCAAAAATGTTTTTAAAATTTACTTACAGCAATCTGTTCCCTGATTTTTTCAGCAGCTTCGGTTTGTCCCATAGCTGTGAGTCTATCGGCAATAGAATTCAACTCTTGCAAACGAACTTCGTTGGCTTTAAGATCCTAAAAATAGAACAGAAATTTTTTTTTTTTTAATGCAAGATAAAAATGTTATTAACCAATACATTCCATCCATATTTCATTACATGTTTTTTAAATGTTTCTGAAGGTGTTTATTTCCTGATATTACTTTGCTTCTAGGCATTTCTTTTCTTCAAGGTCAGTAAGACAAAAGTCATAAGCGATTTACTTTGTTTTCAATAACTGCATCACAAGGATGTGAATGTGATTGGAAATTTACCTTCTGGAAGTCATCAAACTTTTTCTGCATTTCTTCAACCTGCTCTAGATCTTCTCCCACATCTTGAGCAACAACTACAGTCTCTTTCTCGGTGATCCAAGAGGCAAGTTCTGCTGCTTCACGCACCAGTTGGTAGGCACGGCATGATTCTTGCAATTTCTCACGGCGTTGGTTGGCAAGATCAATTAAGTTGGCATATCTGAAATATTATAAACACAAATGAAACTTTCCTCATAAGATGTAAATTTATTTTACGTTAAGAACGCGTCAAATAATAATATCAAAGAAGTTTATATAACTTAGTTAAAGATTTAAGTAATTTCACAGAGTTTTTTTACAAACGTATATCCAACAATATATGAATAGTCGGTCATATCTGATTAGAATTGATGTTCCCTATAAAAACCTTAAAAAGCAACTCTTGTAGTCAGTCGAAAAGTAACCGTTTGTTAGATCCTTAAGCTATTATAAAATTAAACATTGTTCAATAGAAAATTTATCTAGAACTTCGTAAATACTTCTAAAAGATAATTTATTAATGAACACCTTGCTAATCTTGCAGTTCTGTTTATAAAGAATAGGAATAATACTATGTTATTTCAAAATTAATACCACAAACTATAAAAATATTTTTATCTATAAATCTATAGATTACCTGTAGTGAACAATTTAAGGAGTATGAGAAGATGCATTTTTAATATTCCTCCACATCAAGCAGTCACGATTGATATTATACAATTCTACAATAGTACACAACATATTTTCACTACTTCATATATGATTACATCCTGACACGAGTGGAGTGCGACAAGTTCATTTTTAGTTTAGGTTAAATATTACATACACTTTTACTGACAAGGATATATATCCTTGTCAGTAATGCCTTGCACATTAAAATAAAGAGAAAGTTTACAAGTCAGATGGATAAGTTAGGGAATAAAAAACTACAAAATATAAATGTAAGCTACTATTAAAACAATTACATTTTTTTTTCAAATTGTTCTACTTACTGAGTTTCAATTTGATTCTGTCGTACGGAAATGGTGAATTCATCCATGAGATTGTTCCGGCTGGCAGAAAGACTAGGGTCAAGTTTTTTCACATAAGCAGCAGGTACAAAACCCTGGCGGTCATTCACTTCAACTTTCCACCATTCCTAAAATGAAAAAAAATATATTTGAAGCCGACATGCTGACATCCAACAAGATGACAACACAATTCTAACAGAAAATGTTATGCTTTATTATTTTAAGAGAAGATCTAAGAGAATGAAAATTAATCTAAAAAACACTGGAGCAAATGACACTTCAACCTTATGGAAAATATAAGTCAGAGTTGTGTTGATTTTCAGAATGATGTGGATCTCTTTAATCAGCAAAAAAATGCATAGTATATTTGTATATGAAGAATTTGAAATTATTCATATTATGTAAGTTAAAGAAATTTGTGGAATGAAAAAAAATATTGAGTATTTTGTTTCTTTTGTGAAAGTTTTTAGATTATTCTCTCACAAAACATTGTATTTGTTTAAAAGCCTTTCTTTTATTATTGTAATTTGAGAAAAACACTCAACAACATTAGAGAAACGACTAAATAAGAATGTATGTATGTACATAAAATTTTCATGTCATTTTCAAATTGTCTTTTTGTGTGTTGGTAATCAGACAAAAAATTTTTTTTTCTAAAGTGTTGCAAATCTGTTTAAATCTTTCAAAGAAATTACCTTGTTGGCACTGTTAAGCAAAACAAGTACATCTCCTTTTTTCATAGAAACTTCACGTGGAGACTTTTCCGTATAGTCATAGAGAGCCATTACCTTCTCGCTGCCAAGGTCATCAATAACTGGAGCTTCTTGTTGCTGAAAGGTCAAAGAATACAATGGACATATAAAGAATTTTATTCCTTCCATTTTGGAAAAGTCTTTTTATCCTTAGTTTTGTTTCTCACCAAGTTGATGCAAGATTTTCAGTATAAATTAAGCACTATAATAAATTACATTAATATTTCGCAATTATCAATGATTATTATTGTCTGAGAGAACAAATTTTATGAGTATCACAAGCCTTGAAAAGAAATTTTACAAAAAAAAATAAATAAATAAAAAACAATGACACTAAACACAATACATATCTTGATTAAAACTTTCTTAGTGTATGTTTTTTTAAATATATTATAAAATTAAATATTAATTATTGGAATTTTAATAAATAAAAATATAAAATGGCGAAGAAAAACCCATTAATTATAGAGCTTATCAGCGATGGATCATAAAGATTTTGATGGTTAAAAAAACTTAAAACATTTTCTTTAAGCTAAAATGTTACAATTAAAAATTTGTCTATATCCTATTGAAACTATTTTTCATTAATTTCCGATGAGAAGTTTTCAATTTATTTTTTTTCCGTATGAAGAAAGAAAATCTTGTTTTTAATATTCTGGAATAAAATGGCTTTGAAACAATTGTGAAAGGACTTTTGCTATGAATTTTATTTTAAATTAGCTTAAAAAAAAGAAAAAAGCTAACCTTAAAATATACTTAATAAAATGTAACATTGATATAGCTCTATCCGATAGAATATCAATCCCCTTTGTTTGCCAAGATATGTTTTAATTTGGTTCTGTTCCATTTCAAAGATTGGTTTTCTTGTATCATGCTGGTTTTTGTTGGCACTCGTGTTTGCATAGGTAAACCATTTATTTAATGGGATTACTTATGCAAACACAAGTGTCAACAAAAAAGCAGCATGATATATAAGGGATAGCTAACCCACAATCATAATGTAGCTTTTAAAAATGTTATGCGCAGCCCATATTTAGAGCTTCTTTTTTCTTTAACCGATATATTGGAGATAAACTTTTGAACTCCACTGTATATCTTAATAGTGTTTATGATTAGTAAAAAAAATACCTGTCATATAAGTGAAGTCTTTGATTACTAAAACTAATACAAATTAACAGTTAAAAAAAATAACTAAATGTGTGAATAAAATTTAAAGAAAAAGTATAGATAAAAAATTAAATGAACCCAAATTCTTATTTTTATGGAGTTAGCTAGATAACATTCTGTTGCATTTCATTTTAAATGTTAATAAATAAGCATTCTTACTTTGCAGGCTAATGCCTGTTCTCTTAGTCCTTCGATGACAGTCCTGTAGGCTTCCAAATCTGCAAAGAAGGCTTCATGCTTTTTCAGTAAAGCCTTGAAAGAAAAAAGAAATTGTTGTTGAGGGCAGTGCTATCATTAACTCGGAAGATATTAAAAAATCAATAATGACAATAGTTAAAAAAAGACAAAGAAAACTAGATCAAACCTCAGCAGAATCTTCATCTTTGCCATAATCCGTGTTTGCAGCAATCGGTTCTTTTTCTCTCATCCAACTCTCACCTTCATTGGCATCAGCAAAATATTGTTGTGCTTGTAGAGAGTCGTCAAGATCTTGTTTGCGTTGATTAGCTTTGTCCTAATTAAAGCAAAACAGCAACATTGGAGTCAATGAATAAATTTAAACATGTACACACATATGCATAAAAAAAAGTATAAGATATATAAATAAAGTTATCTAAGAAACATAATAAAAAGACAAAATGGAACAACCACAATTTTTTGTAACAGCCTAATACGTTTGTACTATTCAGTAGTTTTAAATGATGAAAAGAAAATTACTCGTCTAAATACAAGTAGTTATATTTTATAGCCAAATTTTGTGCAATCAAAGAGTGAACAAACAAAATCAGTCACATGGAATATTTATGATGATGGTTATGGAATTAATAATCCAACGTAATGGAAAAAGGAAAACCGAAAGTTGTTTATATGTTCATCGATGTTTTGTCTTTATTGTTCAGACTTTTTCAAGAATGACTTGAGAAAGTCTTTGAACAATAAAAATGAAACGCCAATATAAGCAATTTTCACGTTTTCCTTTTTTCATGTATATAATACATATATATACATGAATATACATATTCATATATAATATAAAAATATTATATGCTCAAATTATAAAATATATGAACTCCCTCTTGGAGTGAAACAAACGTTTCTATATAGCTTGCTTGCCATAAAAATATTTTATACTACATACACAATAGACCTTTTTCGTAATTTGGTCGAACAGACTACCAACAAGATAATAACAAATACCATTCCCACAAAATATACAAAACATTTTCACTAAAATGTTCAATTAATTCATGGCGTCTGTGGAGATGCACATTTGAAATTTTTATTTTTGAAACATCATTAATGCAATAAGATGTTCAATTAGTAAAACATACATGTCAAAGATGAAGTTAAAGATTACAAAATAGTCATTCTCTTTTAAATCTTTTATGAATACAAATTATGGATTAGTAGGAAGTTGAAAACAGCCATGCAAGATTTTTTACTATGGCAATATTGCATCCCTATGACCATTCAACTGTAACATCGCATTGATATTTATCAAGGATTTTTTCAACACCCACTAAATATTTTGTTATTCCGTTTTACGGCAAAAATTCTTCAGAATACTATTTCTATTGAAGACCAAATCCTAAGATTATTAAATAAAAACAAAATAAGAAACGACCCCCACCTTTGCTCAATATCTGAAAAGGCATTTTTAAAAGTGGGTTGAAAACAAGATTAGAAAATCTTCACTTCCATATTTTCCCTTCTAGTTTTTAAAATTTTTTTTTAATTTAAGTGAAAAGTTGAATGCCTAAAACCAATATTTAATGGAGATTTTCAATGCATACCCCTACCCCTCTAAAAATTTTAAATAAAAAGTTTAGTGGAGAAAAATATTCAAACAAGAGGGATCAATTTCTTGAAAACTGCCCCCTCCCCAAAAATAATTATTACAAAACAATGTGTTATAATCTGAAAATGTGGCTTTTAATCGATAGTATTCTGAAGAATTAAAAAACAAATTTCAACGGAGATTCTACCCATTAGAATCTGTTTAGTTTGATTTTTTTAATTTTATGAACACAAATCTATTTTTTCATTCTTCTATTAAGAGATTTAAAGTAAGCATCAGATTTCCTAACAAATATATGTGACTGGAGGGAGCTGATATTTTGCTAGTAAATGGGATCCATTAAAACATGAAAAAGGAGATAATGAGATTTTACAGCAGATATTTGATTCAAAAACCCAAAATGTAGCAAGAAAAACAGAGGTAAAAAAAATACACTTTAAAGTTGCATCTTTCTTACTTTTAAGCCAGTCCATTTTTCTTCAAGTTCTTGGGTTTTTTGCTGAATTTCTTCAGCTGCGAAATGTCCTTCTCCAATCATCCCCTGTCCGAGTTGACAGACATTTGTGATGCGACTTTCATGGCCAGTCAGCTCAGCCAACAAGCCTTGATGTTTCTTTATTAAACTCTGCACTCCGATCAAATCACGGCCTCTGTTGGTAGATGCAGCAATTGGTTCTTTCTCACGGATCCAGTCTTCCTCATCTTCAACATCACGCAAGAATTGCTGCAGGCAGAGTGCATCATCAAGCTTTTGTTTACGACCTGACATTGGTTCCTGACGAAGAAGTAAAAAACACATTTTAAAGATATTCAACAATTTATACATTAAAATTGTGGATGGATTCAAAAATACTAAATGTCTATTGATATAAAACTGATGAATATTACCTGAAGATTTTTGTAACGGTTCAGGACTTGTGCATTCTTCTTTTCAATGTTATCAGCATCAAAATGACTGGACTCAACAAATGCCTGAGCCTGAACATGGATCCCATCAATGCGATCCTAAGTTAATTAAAGAAAATGGAAATAAAAATATGAACATTCAAAACCAAAATACTAAAAAGAGAAATTTGCAATAAGAATTAGCAACGAATGAAAGAAAAAGTAGTTGAAAAATAAACACTAAAAAATGCTGAAGATTATTTTATCTTAAGAGAAAAAAAATCATGAAGAAAGGCAAGTTATGGTCACAGTTGAATAATGTCAACCAATTTGCTTTTATAGTCTAGTCCGAAAGATTGTTAAAAAATAAGGCTTCAAATCTTTCCAATTCAAGCAATTTAATAGTTGCAAAATTAAAAGTAAACATCTTTAGCAACAAATACTAAAAAGAAGCCATTAATTGTTTTCCTCAATTGGCTTCTCTTCCATAAGAAATTACTACTTGAAAAAGATCTTTAAATTCTGCCATGGTATCAAAGCAAAGAAAAATCTGATCTTTCTAATCTGAATGGATAAATACCTTTACTATGACTTATCAAACAAGAGTTCATCACAAGAAAAATTATAACACTTCTAAAAGACGTCTATATTTTTTAACATGAGACATCAATTCAAATACATTTAGTTCTTTTTATAATAGACACAAGATGAAAGAAAGAGATCCTACTTGATGAGCCGTAATGTCTGCTTCCAGTAATCCATGTTTCTTTTGCAGGTTCTGCACACTGGTTAAATCCTACAAGAAAATAAGGAATACATTTTTTTTTCAATAATAATAGAAATATTTAATATCGAAATGGACTTTATTGAAAAGCTAGTGTGAGTTTAGACTTAATAATTACCTTGCCAAAATCTTCTGACATCAGCTGACCCTCAACATCAACTAACCAGCCTTCGATGTCAGTCACGTTGCGAAAGAATTGCTGTTGTAAACTGGCTTCCTTCAGATTACTTCCTAAAGAAAAAAAAGATAGTATCATTTCATAGGATGGGCCTCACAAAAAGTCAATGTAGAAATCAAAGATAATAGTATATAGACTACTAACTACACTAAACTATTTTGATAGTTACTTGATTAAATAATGATTATTTAATAAATCAAAAAAGTTAAAAATAAATTTCAATTAGTATTACTGGCAGAAAAAGAATAAAGTATTAAAACTAAATGGGATGAAAAATAAAACTTGGTAAATATTTACAATCAACCAAAAGGATCAGTTATTTTAGTTATACATAGAAATTTGTTATCCACCTAATTCAAAACTATATTCACAATATAAGATAAAATACATGGTACTTACAGATAGATAATGAGTTATAACAAATATCTTTCTCTCTCATATACATATATTTACAAAATAGAATGTTATAGCAGTTCTTTATCTTATATTGGCAAAATTTATAGTTTAAAAGGAAGAATCTATGAAGATAGAAAAACGTTGTACATAATAATTTATCCAACACTCAACCACAAATTCAATTTTTTAAACTCGGTATAACCTCAGTATAACATACTAAGAAGCAAATCCAGCAAAAGTGCACTTATAGCCGAAACCTAAACAGGTTTCATTGAATTACCCTTCGAACAATGTGGTATTTCTTCATAAAACAAAACCAAAAATAATTACATCAAAAACATTTAATTTCTATCTAACATAATTATAATAAGCAAAGATAAACACTATATGGATGAGCACATCGTTTTTCTATTTTTCCTTTCTACCCCCCCCCCACCCCCCATCTGTTTTCTGTAAATGACTAGTTGGAAACATTTGACTACTACATTTTGTAGACAGATGAATTCTAGCAGACTTGTTAGTCTTGTTTACACAAGTTTCATCCATTTTTTGCACCACTTTTATTTTAACATTATCATCTTTCAAGCGAACCACATTCAAATGCTTTGGAAAGGTTGCATTACGAGTTTTGACGTAGGGTTTAGTAACAAACTTTACTTTAACACAAACTAACAAGTGATCAGTTCAACATTCTGCACCATACAACTACATACAGCCACTACAAATGTCATGCATATCACGCTTTGCAATGACCATTAGATGCATCATTGTTTTAAATGTATGTTTATTGAAACATTGTATTTTGCAACAATGATAATCTATTACTCTAACATTTTCCAACTCCATGCTTTCATATTACATTCAAAGTCTCATGATTTTTACAAACTCTTGCATTAAAATCATCTAGAAGGACGACCTCATGTTCTCATATATTTCAGGTAATCTCGTTAAGATGAAAGTAGTTCCTCCTCTTCAGGAGTGAATATTTAGAATATACACACTCACAATAGTCCCTAATCACTTTTTGGAATTCTTATTGATATAAGGATGCCACTAAGCTAGCATGGCAGTTTCCAAAGTAAAGATATCACCTGCTTTCTTCTTAAAACCTTCCACTTCATGAAAAAATATAACCATCACATTGTTCTGAAAAATTTCCCCACATCAGCAAGTCTTGTTCAAGACATTGCTACAAGTACTGATCGCCTGTCAGAGTGTGTTTAATTAGTCTTGTAAAAAGAGTTCAAATATTACAACCAATATTCAAAGGCTTCCATGTTCTTGCAGTTGTATTACTGGGCTCAGACTGGAGCAGGAGACACCTCTTAGACCAGACCCTTTTACAAATTGTTCCATAGCCCTTCTTGCCATGAACAAATATATTATTAATCTTCATTCACACGCTATTTTAGACACTCCAGCCGAGAGATTTTTTTAAGATTCTAACCGTCCCTTTAAGTGCAATTGCTTGTACCTCTCTTACACTTGGTTCACCGGGTATATTCGTTAGGTAGTTTTTTTTAAAAGATCTCTGCCTGCAGTCCATCGATATCTGGTGACTTACAATTATTTAACTTCTTAAAGGTAGATTCGACTTCTTCAAGAGGAAGAGACATCTGCCCCAACACTTTCAACTACTGTAAGGAATTGACTCAATGAACTTTTGATCAATTCTGGAATGTCTATTCAAAACTTCATCAAAATGCTCTCCCATCTATGGAGGATACCTGGAAAGTCTCAAAGAAGCACTTCGAGTGCAAAGGTGCAATAGAGAAACATGAAGAATTATAAACCGCACGCAGCAAGTTGGACAAGAGGTAAGCTGTATTTCAGTTTTATTTCTCCACCATATATCCTGTATGCTACGCAGCTGCACATTAGCTTTGATGACTTTGAACCCGGTTATCAGTCGCTCATGTTTATCAGCAGTTTATCCACCTTTGAGAACGGCATCCAGCCAAAAGCTAAATCTTGGTGTCATTTTCAAACAAATTCTGGCGTTTACGTTTGCAGTGCCCTAACACCTTTTCACAGGCCTCATAAACTGTAATCCTGAAAGCATCCACCTATTTTTACAACATAGGTCATCTTGTTTACAAGTTCTTTTTGCACTAGATCTTTAAGACGACTTACATTCAACAATTGGTGAACCACCAACTCTAATTTGGGGGTTCACCAAAAATCAAACTTTCGTATGAACCAACCGATCATAAGTCCAGCATAGTGCAAACATTTCAAATTTTCCGCATGTCATGTTTTCTTACAAGGACATAATCTATAATGTGCCTTTCTTTCGAGCCAGGAGATATCCAAGTAGTTTTTAATTTATTATTTCTGTTAAAATATAGTATTACATATTTTTAAATCCTATCCAAGCGCAGAACTACAGTAACTGCAAACTGTTACACTTGCCTACCCATCAATCCAGGTTTTGAAATCTGCCTATCCTAGCGTTAAAGTCACCAAGAATAATGATCTTGTCTGCCATGGAAATCTTCAACTATGAGATCGAGCAAGGATGATAAAATTCCATTCTATCGGACATCACATGAAATTGTTAGAGTGTACATGCTCACGAGTGCCACAAAAGATCCAGTCACAAGAAATAACCTCATCATTGGAATTTGATCACTAACTCCACAAGGGGTTTTTAGACTTGCAAAAGCCATTTATCGGTGAGATATCACAAAATTAACACATTCGTTTTTTGTAGGTTTTATTATAAAAAAAAAGAAAAAAAAAGATGTAAACAAATTGTTAGTTGATTTTTTTTAACATAACTTTGTTATATTTATATTTTAACCTCATGAATCAGTGTTGGTGTTTTTAGGAAAAAGTTTGCGATAAGAAAAGCTTCAAACATCAGAAATTTTTTTATATAAACAACCTTAAATCGTTGCCATTTAATGAATTCTTCTGATACGTGGGTCTATAGTTGCGCAGGTGATTACTTTTTATATTGTGGATGTATGACAGATGAGATTGCAGAAAAGTATCTGTACTTCATTGTTTTATAGTGAGAAATGCTTGGACAACATGAGTGCCACTCTCCGAACATCCGAATTATAACCAGTGACATACTCAAGCAAGATGACCGGTAATTAAAGATTTACCAGTTTCCTTGTTCTAGAGAGTTGCAATAGACTGCTTAGGAGAACAATCTACCCTAATTCAGAAATCAAAGTGATCCTTCTCTTAGACTATTCAAGACTAACGAGCTGTCAGCAAACCAGTTTTAAGACACGCGTAACTCTGCTTTCACTCCTTTACTTATCTGTTCAAAATATTTCCGCCATGAGAAAGCCAGGAAGTAGATTTAGTTTGTCAGAGGCTCTTTGATACGCTTATCGTTTGAGTATATCTAAACAGCCGATGAGAGCTTATCCTTAGTCATCCCAATAACAACCTTGGAAACACACACATAACGCTAGATTTCATGCCTCCATGAGGCATTAGTCAGATGTTGCTTCTTGTGATGCACTTCTTATTTCAATTGTTTCAACATAATTATTTCAACGTAACAATTCAGGATGTTCCACATGTTAGAACGTGATGTAATATCCCTATTTCTTACTCATGTAATAATAATTATTATTTTATTATAAACACTTATTACTATGGCTGTAATTATTATTTATTGTTTTATATTTATCACTATTATTATGACTCCTCATCATATTCAATTTAACATCGGTTTTACATGTTAGCATGTGTTGGACAGCTTTTAGAAATTGACTTCCAAACTAACCTGTCTGTCCAGATCTTTATTTATCCGTCTCTCTCTCAAATTTATCCTTATCACTTCCTCTTATGTTTTCCTTGGCCTTCCCATGCTAAATCAACTGTTCTACATCTACTAACCCAAGAACTCATCCATTCTTACAATGTGACCAAACCAACAAGGTCTCCTGTTCTGTATATATCTCCTTATACTGTCCAAGTTTAATCTTCCCAAGGTCATCAGATCTAAGTAGCAATATCCACCGACCATAAAACAGTTTGGATAATCTCAGATTTCAAGGTAGGTCTACTAAAATAGTCATATTTTAAAAACCAAAGCACTTTAAGTTGTCAAAATACTACCATTTTGTTTGGAAATGAATATCCGTTAACATGCATTAATAAATAATAAGCTACATTATTATTATTATTATTTTAAGAGTTTTCATCAAAGTCATAAAAATGTTAACGCCAGTTTCGACCATTTACGTCACTTTAGCTATAAACTTTGTAAAATTCGTTTACGGACTTCTTTTGAAGAAAAAGAAAAAAAAGCAGACGCCCATAAAGAAATACACACAGGATTTATTTCCCATAGGAAAAAAAATTGATGAATGCCCCGCAAATGGTGAATTATTTTACATTAAATTTATGTGAAACTAATCTCTCACTCTAAAATAATTGTTTTTTCTTCTTTCTGATAAGTTTTCAGGGTGTTCACATGTCATTGGCCCTAGCCCTACCACAAGACCCTCTTAAAACTACACAATCGTCTAAAAAAAAAAAAAGAAAAAAGGAGACCCCCCCCCCCAAAAAAAGAAAAACCGCACATAGAAAAAAAAATGGTTAACTGTCCTAAAACGCTAGAATGGCCCTGAAATGTGAAACTAATCCCCACTCTAAATTCTAAAATAATTGTTTTTGTTTCTTTCTGCCAAGTTTTTCAGGGTGTTAACATGTAATTGCCTAAAAAAAAGAGTAGAATCTCATATTTTGGGGAGGCATGGGGGTGATTTAGTGGATGGAATTATTGTAGATTAACACCTAAGAAATCTTTCAACATATTCATTTTTAAACAGTCCTGGTATTAGATTTCAGTTTCTTGTACATAAAATGCATTACAATTCAACTTTGAGTTTTCTAACTTCTTTTTTTTTAATGGATACATGGTATTTTTTTACGGTATTGCAGCATATTTATGTGCATTTACTGCAGATTACTTGGAAACCATTAATTTCTGGAGAGTTTCAGTGGCATATTCTGACTCCTTGTACAAAAATACACTTATATGGCAAATTTCATTGCTTAATCTTGTGTTTTAACAAAGATATAACAATTTTACTGAAAAATTAGTGTAAAAAATGTGACGAAACACATATTCAATTGTGCGAAGCACAAAAAGTCATAACTTCCTTATTTTTAGTCAGATTTTAACAATTTAAAAAGATTCTTTCTTAGATCATCAAGCTCTTTCTATATGACATTGAAATATTTTAAGCAATTAAAATTTTTTCATGTAATACACAATTTTTCCATGTCTTTAAAACTCGCATTACATTCATTATCATATAATTTCTCTTCATGGAACACATATCCTCAACCATCCCCGGCCAGGTTTCACTTCCATACATTATCACACTGCGTACACAGGCTTGGTAGATTCCTCCTTTAGTCGACAGTGATAACAATTGCTATGTGTGTGTGTATATATATATATATATATATATAGTCTGTCTGAAAATTAATGCGACTAAGTGTGCTCAGTGGATTGTATTATTATCTAACATGATATTTTTGGAAGTATATAGTTGATCTTAGCTTTCTACAAGTATTGTTTTTTTTGTTTTTTTTTACACAGGATTTTATATATACCTATTCTTCGTCAGATCGTTTGGCTGAGTACTGAGAAAAGAATAAACCTGAAATTGTTGGTCCCATGAGTGACTTGAAATGTTCAGCAAGTGCATGAAGATAAGATCATGATGCAGATACATGTTTTTGAGTAGCACAGGAAGTTCAAAGAGGTTGGCATGATGACTCCAGTGCAGAAGGCTTTCAACAAGCTAGATGGAGATCATCCTTGTACAGGTTAAGATAGGTGGTACATGACAATCGTCAGTTGACTGTTCAAATAATGGCAAGTTAGCTGAACATGGAAAAAGACAATGTTTGGAAGATGTGAGCATGCAGAAAGTTTAGGCAAAATTGGTGATAAGACTGCTGATCAGAAGGAGCAGGGATGTCAGAATTTGAATTGTCTTCAAACTGAACCAGACTTATTTCGGAAAGTCATCATGGGTGTTGAGACATGGATTTTAATGTACGACTAAAAAAAAAAAAAAAAAAAAAAAAAAAAAGCACCAGAGTAGTCTCAGACATCGCTGAGGTCAAAGAAAGTAAGACAGCCGCGGTCAAAGTCATGTTAATCACATTCTTCAAAATGAGAGGTATCGTCCCCAATAAGTTCTTGCCACAAGGCCAATCAGCATGTCTACAAAGAGATTCCGTAGTATTTGCTTTGTTCAATGTGCAAGGAGAAACAAAAGTTGTGGCAGGACAAATTCTAACTGGCAGCTCCTGGCCAAGAACAGCGATGTTGAGAGGTACCCCAGAATAATCCTTCCAGCAGTGCATAGAAAATAGGAAAGTGCATTGGAGAGGGTCAGGAGTATCTTTAAAGGGAGAAACCATGTAGCTTGTTTGTAATTTAAATATATTGCTTGTGATACCAGTCCCGTTACTTTTCAGACACCTTTTATGTATATCTACTTGAGCACATACACACAAATAGATACATTTCAGCATTTTCAAATTAAATAGTATTAAAAAAGTATTTGTAAAAATTTATCTAGTAAATTTTTGAAAGCAAAAAAATAAAAATAAAATAAAGAAAAATCATAAAACCCATAATAATGTTGATGTATATTTATTTAGATTTTTTTTTTTATTAAAAAAAAAAAAGAAAAGGATTTCTACACAGATATTTGCCAAGAAAAGTGCCGAGGAAGATGAAATGGATTTCGAGTCAGACTTCAAAATGTGCCAAGCCCTTTTTTTTTTTAAAAGAAAAAACAAAAAACAAAAAAATAACTTAAGCTTAGAAAAAATTAATAGAATCCATCCTTCATGCCATCAAGCAAAGGTTTTTATTATAAAAGCTAAAAGGCAGGATTGAGCAATTCATGGCTGTATTACAGGTGATTGCTTAGACATTAAATGACTCACAAAGCTTCTGATATGGTATAAAAGCAAATAGGACACATTTATTTCCAACCAGCTAGCAACTACCCTTAAGAAATTGTTTAAAAGGCATGTTGTGCATAAAATTAACAACAAAAAGATTTGATAAAGTTTTTATTTATAAAAAAAAAAAAAAAAAAAAATCTCTATGGGTATGTTTGTTAAAAATATGCCAAAATTGAGTAGCACATACTAGCATGAATAACAGATATTAAACCGAATATGATGATGGTGATGACATTGTTTGAAAGAACACAAAATCAAGAATCAGCTTCATATATAAGACTTAAATCGATTTATCTTAAAACCTAAATGCTAATAATTGTACCTAAAATGAAATCTTCAAAGAAATAAAATGTTATTTCCCTTTTAAAACTGAAAATTAAATTAATTTCTTTGTAGATTTAATGTTAGGTGCATTTTGTAGATGATAGCAAAAACCTTTTTGATTGAGAGTAGATTTATTTTACAATATAATTTATAAATAACTTATTTAAAAACTTGGAATCAAGAGACAATTTTTTTTTTTTAACAGATTTAGGAGTAGAAAGAAGACTTTGGGTTTACTGTCGGCAGCCTCGTAACTCTCGCTTCCCTTATTTTGTTCTTTAGTCCTCACATTCTACGAGATGTTTCTGACAAATGGAGAAGAATTGCTGTTTTTTAGGTCGGAATTTATCACTTATTGTTGGCTAGTTTTTGACCTTGAAGTAGTTTTTTTTTTAGCTCCTTACATCAAGTGGCTTCATGCCTTGTTTGGAGTGATTTCCATAAAAAAAAAATCAAATAAGTTGATATTTTAAAGTTGTTGATGGTGAAACATGGTGATCACATGACTAAATATACCAAAATAAACATTTTGTATGTTTGCCGATATTTCTGAGATGAAGTATTATTTTTGTTCTCATTGTGGCTGTTATCTAACGTTTCAGCGGTTCTACTCTATGGCCTTCTTCAGCTGTGCCTTCTGTTGTGGTCAATAACCTTCCAGGAATTTAGAACTGGATCCACTTGAGATAGACTGTTCAAGTAATGCCTTTCTGGAGATCTTTTATCAATTCATTTTAAGTTCCCTAGTCAGATCTGACAATCTCTGGGTAGAATTTAATTTAGAAATTTGGGCAACTTCGGGGGAAATTTTTTTTCACTAAGTCTCACATGACTAGTCTGGGTCGCTCTTGTTCCGACAGGTTGAGAGTACAGGTTAGACAGCTTGTCTGGCTGCTGTTTTTGACTGGTAGTGCAGGAGCCCAACCTCATATGTAACGCTAAGAGCGGCGGCTCCATCAACAGTTGTATAATATCGTGGGTAACTTTACGTACCATGTCGCACATGGAAAGAGACTCAATAGTTTTCTTGAGGCCACAACCCTAACCATGGATCAAGTCTCGACTAATGGTCTAGATGCGTGAGCTCATTGGCACCAAACAAGCATCCACTTTGCCCTCCCCACTTTATCTAAAACAAAAATGACAATACAAAGAAAAAGAAAAAAAAAACTTAAACCAGACACCCACCAAAAAACATCTTCGCCTCAGCTTTCACAAATATCCGGGGCATTAGAACATCAATGATGTAGAAACCTTTCTCTTGGTTAACTCCCCAGATATCCTAGCACTATGTGAAACAAACCTAAAATCCTCAATCTCTTCACACCATTTTGACATGACTGAATACCTCCCACTCTACCGTAAAGACTGATAACATATGCACAGGCTAGGAGTTTATGTTCGGAACACTCATCCTTGACTAGAGAACATAAGCTAGAATCAGATGATCAAGCCTACATGTGCTTTAGATTAACCTTACAGCACAGCGTTAGTTACTTATATTTCTTACACTGTTCTACTTCGACCTAGGACTGTACCCGGCTTGACTGTCCCTGAAAGCATAGATACAGCACTCACTTGACTCGAGTGCCCAAATATATGTATTCGGGGATTTTAACGCACATTAATGTGGCCGGCTTAGATTTTCCAGCTATACAGACACAGCTGGTAACTCCATGTATAGTTTCTCCATAGCGCACTCCCTCTCACAGACTGTCACTTTCCCGACTCGCCTCCCTGTTCTTGACCTCACTGCCCGAGGTTTATGTGACAAATGTCCATAACCCTCTCGGGAACGCTGATCACCTTGTGGTAATAATTGATATCACCCTAAAATCTTGCCGCTAAGCTGATGAGCCTTTGCTCAAAACGACGAGATACTACAAGCAGGCTGATTTTGATTCCAGAGATCACATCAGAGACGCCCTATGGAGTGAAACTTTTTCTCTCCCTGCTGGTAAGTGTGCAAATGAGATAACCGAATGGGTCAAAGCAGGCATCGAAGCACATGTCCACATGAGAAAATTCTCCAACAAGCCCCACTCTCCACAATGGTTCACCTCGAAATGTGCAGCTGCTATTACTCAGAGGCAGCAAGAATTCAGACGTCATAAGTCAACTCTGAATAGACAGAAATTTATAGTGTCAATAAAAAACTGTAAGACTGATAGGTGAAGCAAAGAGATGACCAGAAAACGCATTCAGTCACACCCCCTTCCAAATTTCCCATTACGAACTGAAGCCACACTTGATGACCTGGTCATCACCTCATCTCATGTCCGGGACATTATAAAAAACCTTGACACATCCAAAGCATGTTGGCCTGATCTTATACCAGTAATAAAGAAATGCTCTACTGAATCGGCCCCATGTTCTCTCCAAACTTTACAACAAATGCCTTGCCGAATCTTGTTTCCTTGATAGCTGGAAAATTGCCTCTGTGGTACCAGTCTTAAAGAATTCTGGAGATAGAACTGACCCCCAGAATTATCGCCCTATCAGTCTACTCCCACTATTCACTAAACTCTGAATCCATAATCAATCTAACAATAGTCCGCCACCTCGTTAATGCTAAACTTCTTTCTGACCATCAGTATGGATTTAGGCAATCACAGTCTACTGCGGATATCCTAACAGTCATCTCCGAACACATACCATACACTGGACAAGGCAGGTGAAGTAGAAGGGTAACGCTTGATATATTCAAAGCCTTTGACAAGGTCCAGCATAAAAGTCTTCTCATAAAAATTAATTCATATGGTATTACTGGATTAATATTTAACATAATTAGATCCTTCCTAACCAAAAGATCCAGGTTGTCCTCAATGGCCGTTCATCCAAACAACATAACTTAAATGCAGGTGTAACCCAGGGATCGATCCTTGGACCTTTATTGTTCCCAATTTTCATAAACGACCTCCCTGATGGGTATATTTGCTGACGACACCAGACACCATGCTCTACTCTTGTCATATGGATGTGTACATATCCGAGGCAATGGCTGAATTCTCAGAAAGTGACCTCCAGTCCGTAATGGAATGGGTAACATTAATGCTGCAAAGACAAAGCTCCTTTCCTTCAACAACTACAAGAAACCTCTTCAACCACCGATTGCCATGACAAATAACATCCTACCTAAGAGTCCAACGTTCAAACTCTTCGGCCTAACATTCACAAGTAACATGAATTGAAACAAATACATAGAAGACATTGCTAAGGCTGCTGCAAAGAAAGTTGGCTCCCTCTACCATGCTAGAAAACTTCTCATACCTGACAGTATCCTATATCTCTACAAAGCCACCATCCGCCCATGCATGGAGTATTGTTGTCACATCTGGGCTGATGCACCATCCACTAGTCTCTCCCTATTAAACAAGGTCCAAAAATAGAGTCGCTAATCTGATAGGTCTCTCACTATCCACCAAGCTCTAGCCCCTGTCCCACAATCGCAATTTAGGATAACATCCAAAACTTTCACCCTAATTCTCAGTAGCCCCTAATTCTAGTCGTAACTTGCCTTGTTTGAGGTGAAATATGCTAAATAAAAAAAAAAATCTCTTACGTCTATGGGTACAAAGCCTAATAGATATAAGTGTAAAAATCACAGATAAAATAAAAATAAAAACTTAATTTAAGTTGAAATGTCAGTGAAAAATAGGTTATCTATGAATTATGCAATAAAATTAATCTTTTTAAAACCAATTTTATACAATCAAAATTTAAAGAAATAATTGTATTTTCTTACCTTTCTTCTCTGTTTGTTCGAAGAGTTGTCCCCAAATTTTTTGAATTTCATCAATTCTCTCTCTAAAATAAGAAAATTTATATTAAATTGTACAATAAACATGAGCTTTAGAGGTAAAGTAGGATATTGCTTAATAGCACATCAACCATAAGGCTCATTTTGGATGTCTTTTAAGGTCATACCCAGGACCATGAGCTTTAGAGTGCAGCGGTGATTCATGGTCCAATAAAGAAACCTTTAGGAGAAAAAAAATACACACACATTTAATCCACTTGAGGTAGACGGTTACAATTCCATTAATTATTTTTAAAGTTTCAATTCAACTATAGTTACAGGTATTTACCTAGTTATTTTTGCCTGTAACTATAGTCTTTTATTAGTTTTATAACTCGTCTTTGTATCTCGCCCAATCTCAATATTACATTTCAATTTCCATGCATAGCCAAATCTATTTAAAAAAAAATAAAACATGAGTTGTCTCCCCCTGTTATCTCTACAACTTGAATAATAGAAACATTTATCACAACTTTTGATTGATGAATGGATTTTTAAATATTTAAAAAAGACTGCATTTTTGTTTTTACTGTTTGGGGATCATTTTCAACACCCAAATTGATCAAAAGTAGATTTATAGATTCTTTTTAAAATTTAAAATATTTGTGAAAAAAGTGCAATATTTTGTCAAGTAGATTCAGTACTCGAAAATAATTTTTTATAAAAATTTGCCAATATCATTTGACAATTTTACGACTTTTAACAAAGCCATGGAGGGGGGGGGGGCAGCATTTTGCAGCTATAATTTAAAGATACATTGATCACAAATTGTCAGATTTGGGACAAAAACATGAACAAATCTTTAGATGCAAGAAAAAGATTGCATGTTCTGCGCATTTGTGAACATTTTTAGACCCCCCCTCTCCCACTTTCCTTGGGAGGCAGCTCAGTAGTTTTTCTGTAATGTACTTCAAACATGGAAACAACCATTAATCACAAAATAATTGGAAAATATTAATGATATCTTAGATTTTTTCTAGATTTTTTTCTATTAGATTTTTTCAGCTGCATGAGGGGGGGGGGGAATTATAATTCTCTTGGAGTCAACAATAATCAAATCACGTAAAAATCACAGCAACAAAAATAATACCATTTTTGCCCATTGGCTGGAATTTTACCACCCTTGGTGGCAAACTGAGGTCACCAGTACTAGATTCATATAAATCATTAATCCTAATGTTTGATAGAATTTTAGCAAAAACTAAGGATAGAAATTTTAAATATTTGCAAAGTATTACCATTTCATGCCCCCCCCTCCCCAACAAAAAAGAAAGACCTAACGACCCATTTAATAAGTTTTCTACACTCATAAATATATGTTATATATAATTTAAAGCAAAATTGTGAAAACCTAATGAACAAATTTCAAGAAAATCAAAAGACAAACATAGGTTTATTTTTAATTAACATTATAAAATAATTAAAAAAACAGGAAAGCTAGCTTCATACTAAATAGAAGGGAATCAAATAGAAAATGTAAAGTCAGATTCACATTTTGTGTTTAAAAAAAAAATAACTAAATTTTAAAATCAATCCAGGAGAGGCATGTGTAATTTGACAAAGAAAAGGTTATAATAGGAGTGGGACGTAATGGGTGAAAATTTCAGATTCATGCGAGTAGTATTTTTTGTGTTCATTTATACATAAATAACACTAAACAATCAAACATTTTGAAAATTTTGCAAAATTCAGAAGGTGCAGGCCAAAAATAGCTGTTAGGGCTCCACGGGACTCAAAATCCATCATTTTTCGGTGAAAAAGTGGTTTCATGCGACATTGCAGGTCCTAAAACATCCTCAAAAGCTATACATGGATATAGATGGTTAAATCAGATATAGTACTTTAATTTAGGACCATTTTCAGGCTGTGAAAGGGTTTTCATGAATGTAAAATAGCCAAAAACTAGTGAAAAATAGCCCAAATCCTCTGTTAAGCTACTTAATTGGTTTACAAGCCTCTACAATGGTTATGAATGGGTGTAGATAGTTGAAACCATTGTAGTGTCGAAACCATTGTAGTGTCGAAACCATTGCATTGAATTATATTCAAGCAGTTTAATAATTATTTTCTTTTGTTTTCAGTTCAGTTCAGTTGAGAAGATAGGATGAGTGGAACAAAGTACCAGCACGATGACTGGGATTTCACTTTGCTTGAAAACCTCCCAACTGTACATGAGTGCGTTATGACCATAGTTCATCATGCTTCAACTTATGGATCTACAAAACAGAAAGAGCATCTCCATCAATTTTCTCTGTGTCTGCTAGCTCACTGGCAAAGAGCATTTGGAAGAGACATTTATCTAACAACAATAAAAGGAGTGAAAGATAAACTTGATCGATACTCGAGAGAGTACAATAGCAAAGTTCAGAAGGGTCATGGATCGAAGAGGTCAAACTTGATTCAATGGAAGACAAAAAATCACATTCTTTTCAATATTCTGGGAAAGGGTGTTGACGTGGAGACGTTTGATGCAAATGAGAAAGTTTTTCTTTGATCACGTTGCACTCAACCGGAAGGTCATAATTGACAACATGCATATCGATGAAGAACATGAATCAATGGTTGTTGAGACGGAAGGAAGGGAGTGACAGAAAGATGAAAATAAATTTGGGAATTCTTCTTTCTGGTGACCATGATGAAGATGCAGAAGTTTAATTTCCAGATGAAAACTCCATTCTGCTTTCTTGCACGACAGATAATGATAATAATGTGAGCGTTGATACTGAGGAAGATGTTGAAATCCTGAGTCTGATGATATTCCTCTGAATGAACCTTGTGTTGCAGTTTGTGACACCCCACTTGGAAGAAATTGGTACATCAGAATGACTAGAAAAAAGGTTGACGAGAACAACTACATGGTGGAGTATCTGGAATGTTTCAACCGTGATTCTGCAAGGCGTTCATGGAGATACCCCCAGATAGATGAACAGAACACGAATATAATCCAGATCATTCCATGCAATGTGCTCGGTGCTTGGGACATGAGTACACACCAAACCAAGTTCGAAGTCGAGAATTGGGAAATCATTGAAGGTTTATTTCCGTCGATATACAAGTAATTGGCTGATCTCCTGTGCAGTTCCCCATGGATTTCTACAGCTTCAATTGACTATTTCATAGCCATTAAGGATGTTTTATTAAATTAACTGCATTATCCACTATTCGGTTTATATGATTCCAGCGGTGTCATTTGGATACGTAGTTTGTGGTGCATTTTTAACCATTTTGGCTGAAATTTGACCCCTATTTCTACCTTGGGGGCTCCTAAAACCTCAAAACTGGTGTTAAACCTTAGTGTCTTGTCAGTTTCAACTATCTACAGCCATGCATAACCATTGTAGAGGCTTGTAAACCAATTAACAGAGGATTTTGGGAAATTTTTTGGCTTATCTTGGCTATTTTTCACTAGTTTTTGGCTATTTTACATTCATGAAAACCCTTTTAGTCTGAAAATGGTCCTAAATTAAAGTACTATATCTGATTTAACCATCTATATCCATTTATAGCTTTTGAGAATGTTTTAGGACCCGCAATGTCGCATGAAACCACTTTTTCACCGAAAAATGATGGATTTTGAGTCCCGTGGAGCCCTAACAGCTATTTTTGGCCTGCACCTTCTGAATTTTGCAAAATTTTCAAAATGTTTGATTGTTTAGTGTTATTTATGTATAAATGAACACAAAAAAAATACTACTCGCATGAATCTGAAATTTTCACCCATTATGTCCAACCCCTAGTTATAACTAAAAATTAAAGAATTTAGAAACTCTTGACTGAGAATACCTGATGGTTTCAGAAGCAAAATGATCTTCATTGATGAGTTCTTCCCCAGTTTCTTTAATTGAATCTATACGACTCTTGTTGGCTTCAAGTTCAGCTTCAAAATTTTGGTGTTTTTGGACTTTTGTTTGTAGATTGGTAGGATCCTAAGAGGAAATTAGTTGCAAGTGAATTACATTATTATTTTTTTACATACAAAATATTTTAAGTTTATAAGTTTCAAAAGAAATAAAATTTAGCAAATCATACACTGAAAATAAAATGATAATTTTAAAGTTGAGTTTTAATCTGGATACATATGCCAATAGTTAAATAGGAATAAATAGTTAAATATGCCAATAGTTAAAATCATATTTAGCAGAATTTAGGATTTGGCTGAAAATTGTACAACGATAGAAAAGGAAAACTCACTTTGTAGCTTTCATCACTGGCAGTTTTTAGTTTTTCATTAATCCAGCCTTTAGTCTCGTCACAGTCCCTTTCAAACATTTGATATTTCGATGCAGCTACAAGCATTTCTCTGCGTTCACCAGATTTTTTGTACAATTTATTACGACGATCCAATAACTGAAATATACAATAGCAGAAAGATTATTCAAAAATATTCTCAGATAAAAAAACAAAAACATTCTAAATTACTTCTATCAAGTTTTTAAGATCTAGTCAACCAAGTGACCTGTTGGACTCAATATTTATTAAAGAAAACTACAAGAAAATCAATACTTGGCTTCATTTAAATTCAATATTTTCCTCAATAATAAAAGACTTATTTTGTTAGCTTTAATTAGTATTTAATAGATATTTCGAGAAATTGGTTCATTAAAAGACAAAAAAATGACACTCCAAATTATATATCATTTGCACATTCTTTAAGATAGTATGTTTCAATGTGATATATGTTATAAAGATTTGTTTCAGTTAATTAGAGGAATGGGACACAGACAAATTAATTTTATAAGAATTGTAAAAAATCTGATGGTACTCATCTCTAAAGTAATATTTTATTAAAAAAATAAGGTAGATACATTTAAATGTTCCTATTGGGAAGTCAATGTCATAACATTTTTTTAAAAACTGAATAAGAAATTTTTTTAATTACCAGGACCACAAAAGTGCTCACTCACCTGGTCCCTACGTGCCGCAACATCTTCATGAGCATAATGCTCACTTTCAATTAACTTGGAAGCAAATTCATCCAAAGCCTGCAAAAAAAAAAAAGAAAGAAAAAAGTTTATTTTGAAACAGTTTACATTGAATAAAACAAAATATTTCTATGCCTTGATAAACTAAGAATATTATTTTTTAGACAAAAATATTTAAAATGCATTAAAATTTTAAAAGGTCACAACATGACAACTTAACCTGCAAACTAGTCGCCTAGAAATACTTCAGTGAAGGCTAAACTCACTTGTAAATAAAATGGCCATTGCACTATGTAAAGAGGCATCTATGATTTGAATAAAGAAATGTCAACTATTCTAAGACGTTAATGTAGTACACTTTTAGCTTTCATGCCTTCTGTATTCAAATGATTATATAGAATTTCTTAACATTACATTCTAACAAAAGTCAATTGGATTGAAGCTCAAGAAATCGACTATGAGATGGGTTGAATAAACTATGAGGTGAATCCATCAATCGATCTTGTTCTATTCCAACATAAACATCAAATGAATGTTTTATATCCAAAGTTACTTTTGATGGAATTAACTATCAATTGAAATCACCTTCACTTCATATACAAAGGCATTTGTTCCCATTTTTATTCAAAACTACGGACAATAAAGTTATTACTGCCTCTTTCCTTACTTGAAAATAAACAAACTAAATGGGATTGTGCAGTATTTTTTTTTACAGAGATGCTGATTGGAGCATAAGATCAGTTTGCTTGTTATTAACAAGCAAACTGATCTTCCACCATCAAATATAGAAATTTGATGGAGCTGATATGCAAAATGAATTAATTGCTGCCTCTTGTGGTGAAGCGCCGATACCTTGTGTGTTGTCTTTGCAGTAGAAGGAGAAGATGGCTTTCTCAAATAAGCAAGGACAGCAAGAATACCAGAATGATTGGTTGTAAAAAATCAAAAAAAATCTATGTCATGCAGAAGAGTTGTTTCACCAGTCAATCATTGACAATTAGATATGGCATGTATTTCAGTAGAATAGTGTTATTGTCTATAAAATCTGTTGTATATTTGAATGACAAACGTACGACTTACCTCGTGTGGGGATCTGGGAACAAAGAGGGAAAAGAAAGAGAGGGAGCAATGCATTTTATGGGAAGGAAATACTTCCGTCAGAAACGGAAGTACTTCCGTCAGAAACGGAAGTGCTTCCGGGGGAGAGTGATTGTGGGAAGGAGGCTGCATGATAAGAGCAGTCAATGTTTGGGAAGTCGTGAGTGTGCCAGAGCAACAGGTTGTCCAAAGTGATAGAAGGAAGCAGAGAGGAGTTTATTTTTATTTCGGGTTGCTACCTACTGCCCGAAACTTAACAACAAGCTATATCCCCGCTTCTCTTTCTTTTCCTCCTTCAGCACGGAAAAATGACAGATGCGGGTGTAACCACGATGGTGAAGTCATTCGACGGAAGTACCGACGTTTGTCAGTGGATAAGGAAGGTTGAGCTGGTCGCGAAACTGAAAAACATTACGGACCTAGCATCTTTCTTGCCGTTATTTTTGGAAGGAGACGCCCTTGCCCTATATCTCGAGCTTAGCGAAGACAAACAACAGAATGTGGAAATTATAAAAATCCGTTTGAAAAGAGCGTTCGCAGAAAGCCCATGTGAAGCGACAGAGATGCTGAAGAATCTACGGTGGGCAGGTGGGTCCGTCGATGTTTACGCCAATAAGGTGAAGCGATTGGCCGGACTGGCAGGATATGTGGGGCGAGGGTTTGAGACAACGGTCAAGCTATTCTTCACCACTGGATTCCCAGAAGATGTTGCAAAGGAATTGCAACAGGTGCCTGGATTTGATAATGCCGATGTCCACGCATTAATCCCCAGGGCAAAGGTGCTGACGTGCAGGCGATCCTCGCAGGTGAAGGACGAATCAGCAGTTGCACAGAGCGGTGCACGAGGCCAAGTGAAGGTGGCAGTCAAATGTTTTGAATGTGGTGGGCCGCACCTACGAAAAGACTGTCAGAAGTATCTGACACGGATCATATGTTACCGGTGCCAGCAGAGTGGCCACCTAGCCAAGGACTGTCCGGGAAACGCTTAATGGGGTATCATCACGCCGGCCGATACCCCGGCAGACGGCAGGGATAGCCCCACGGATCGTGGTCGCAGTGGAGGAGAGAGAGATCGAGGCACTGGTTGACACTGGCTGCTCAACTACCATGGTTCGAAAGGGCCTGGTGAACAGATGGAGTGGGGGTAGCAGCATCAAGGCATTCGACGGCACGGAGGTGAAATGTCGTGGGACCAGCACTGTTCGCATCGACATAAGACGACGACTGACTATAGAAGTATTGGTAGTCGATCGTCTGGTGCCTGGGGTAGAGGCAATCCTCGGCATGGACGTACTCTGCCGGATGGGGGGCGTCACTGTTGACACAAATGGACGCGTTGAGTTCGGTGACGACCACTGTGCGGCGGGTGCGAACCCTGGAAGCCTCGCCATGTGATGGAGGTGGAGTGGCTGAGTGCGAGATCAGCGATCAAGACTTCATCGCAACATTTCGCGATGGTAGGTGGACTGCCAGATAGAAGTGGACGACGGGGCCTCCGTGCCTGCAGAATCAAGTCGGGAGGTATGACACCAAATTAACTGAGTTACAGGAGGCGTCCTTTGAGGACGAAGTGGAGAGGTGGATCAAGGAGGGGATTCTCGTGCCATGGAAAGAGGAACTTAAAGGAGGTCTGTTACCTCTCATGGCGGTGATCCAGCCGACCAAGGATAAGGTCTGCCCCGTGTTGGATTACCAGGAACTGAACAAACATGTGTCTTGCCACACAGGGAGTGACGTCATAGACGTTTGTGCAGAAACCATGCGGAGATGGAGACAGAAGGTTGGGGCGTCCACGATTGTTGATCTGAAGTCGGCGTATCTGTAAATCCATGTCGAGCAAGATCTCTGGAAATATCAGCTTGTACAATTCAAGGAGAAGACGTACTGCTTGACGCGTTTGGGTTTTGGGTTGAATGTCGCGCCCAAAATCATGACTGCAATATTAAAGCTGGTGTTAAAAGAGGAGGAGGACGTAAATGAAGCAACCGACTCCTATGTAGATGACATACTGCTGGATGAGACAGTGGTGCCAGCACCAAGAGTAGTGGAACAGCTCAGGAGGTTTGGTCTAACAGCAAAGGCCCCTGAGCTGTTAAATGGCGGTGCGGCTTTGGGACTCCACTTAGAGGAAGATGCAATGGGAGAGCTGCGGTTCACGAGAGGGAACGCTATTCCAGAGGTCACGGACAGAATGAGCAGGCGACAATTGTTCTCGGTTTGCGGGAAGTTGGTGGGCCATTACCCTGTAGCTGGGTGGCTCAGAGCAACCTGCAGTTATGTGAAGAGAAAAGCAGGAGGAGTGAAATGGGAGGACAGCGTTGGCGAAAATGTGGTGGCTGTGATGCGAGATGTCCTAAAGGAGGTGGATAAGGTGGACCCAGTGAGAGGAAGGTGGAGAGTCCCTAAGACAGAAAAAGGGGTCGTATGGTGTGATGCAAGTAGCATTGCCACTGGCGTCGCAGTTGAGATTGGAGGTGAGGTGGTGGAGGACGCGGCCTGGCTTAGGAAAGCAACAGATTTCTCCCACATCAACGTAGCCGAGTTGGACGCAACTATCAAGGGCATAAACCTGGCATTAAGGTTGGGACTGAAAGAGGTGGAGCTGCGTACAGATTCAGCGACCGTACAGTTGGGTGCAGGCGGCTGTGACAGAACAGCGGAGAGTAAAGACAAAAGGTGCTTCAGAAATGATCATCATGCGTAGAGTCGGGATCCTACGAGAGTTAATCGCCGAATTTGGATTGAAAGTCAGTGTTTCGTTCATACCTTCCGCCAAGAATAGGGCAGACAGCCTAACGAGGGTGAGAAGAGGGTGGATGGAAGCCTTGGACGAAACGACAGAGAGTGCCGATGAAACATGCTGCATGACCCATGAGGAAGTCAAGGACCAGCACTCTATGCACCACATGGGAGTTGACAGGACTTTGCATCTAGCCCGCAAGGTAGATCCCAGTGTTGCGAGGAAGGTCGTGCAGAAAGTAGTCCAGCAATGCGTGCGGTGTCAATCGATAGATCCGGCACCGGCGTCACATCATCACGGAGAGCTCCAGGTGGGCGAAAATTGGAAGAGACTTGCCGTTGATGTCACCCACTATCGAGGGGCTCAATATCTAACCATGATTGACTGCGGACCAAGTAGGTTCGCGATTTGGAGGGAGTTGATGGGAGAGACGGCTAGTGAGGTGGCAAGCACAATGAATACAGTGTTTCTGGAACGTGGACCCGTAGACGAAGTCTTGATGGACAATGGGGCGGCTTTCCGATCAGGAACAGTCAGAGAGATGCTGGAGAGATGGAACATCAGACCATACTTCAGAGCCGCGTATAGGCCGGAAGGAAACGGCATAGTGGAAAGGAACCACAGGACCATCAAAGCGTTGGCTGAGAGAGGGGGAACCACACCAGGAGAGGCTCTGTTCTGGTACAACATGACTCCCAGATCAGGGCAGGTGAGGGAGACGGTGCCACAAGAACAGATATATCGATATGTCTGGCGGCATCCAAGCGTTCCGCCACCGGAACAGAGTCAAGTAACCAGGAGGACAGTGCGACTAGAAGATGAAGTGTGGGTAAAGCCGCCTGGTGCGCGATGTACGACACAATGGGTGCGAGGAACAGTTACAGCCAGGAATTCGACAGTAATGTGTCTGTCGATGGCATGCCGAGACACGTTCTGGACCTAAGACCTGTGGAGAGGCATGAGACGGAGTTGCGAGAGAGGCCAACAGCGACCGATCTGAATGGAGGTGTGCGTGAAGGGTCACCACGGAGATCACAGCGAAGCCGGCGACCTCCAGTGTGGACTTCTGACTATGAAATGTGATCAGAGATCAGGGGGTGATGTTGTAAATTTGAATGACAAACGTACGACTTACCTCGTGTGGGGATCCGGGAACAAAGAGGGAAAAGAAAGAGAGGGAGCAATGCATTTTATGGGAAGGAAGTACTTCCGGCGAAAACGGAAGTACTTCCGTCAGAAACGGAAGTGCTTCCGGGGGAGAGTGATTGTGGGAAGGAGGCTGCATGATAAGAGCTGTCAATGTTTGGGAAGTCGTGAGTGTGCCAGAGCAACAGGTTGTCCAAAGTGATAGAAGGAAGCAGAGAGGAGTTTATTTTTATTTTTATTTCGGGTTGCTACCTACTGCCCGAAACTTAACAAAATCATTATTAGTCATTTCTCATTCCAAGAAACTTGGGGCTAACCCGAACCATTCATGATGTCGAGTAGCGAGAATCATACCAAATCAAAGAAAAATTTAATAAAAATTACCTTAATCTTTTCTTCTTGTGCAGCTAAAGACTTTTCGAAATCATCATGTTTTTTAATAAGAGCTTCTACACTGTCAAGAGAGTCTCCAAGGTCCTCATTGGCAAGAAAAGCCTAAAACGGTATGAAAGAAAAATTAAATAAAGCATATAAATGAAAACAGAGTACAAGTTTCAATTATAATTCATTCAAAAGGAAAAAAAAAGAGAAAGATTTTCTCTTGAATTTAATAAATTTACAAAAGCAATATAAAAAAAAGAATTTTATAATTCAAGGAAATTAAAGGATAAATAAATTAATTTTGGTAAGAGTTTTACAACTTATTGGTTATAAGTCTTATCAAAATTACAAATGTAAATCGTAGAAGCATTGATCGTCTCAGTTTTATTTTAGATTTTTATTGATTCAAAAGAAAATTGTCCAGCCATTGTTCTTTTATACTTGCATTTTAATTCTCCGATTTTCTTATCAAAGAAACTAACAGTTCAAAATTCTTTAAACTTCAAATTTTGATAGTAATGGAATTTATAACTAAAATTGCGTTATAATTATTCAGGATATAATTGATTTCTTAGAATCTTACGATTTACTGAGAAACACATTTCAAGGGTTTCAACAACAACAACAAAACTTCAAAAAGGTTCAAAGAAAAACTGTTCACCTCTTGCTTAGTCATCCAAGTATCAGCTTGCTCTGTGTCTCTGTAAAACAACTGAAGGTCCATACATTGTTCGTACATGATGCGACGTTCTTCCCACAACTCAAGGAGATTGTTGCGTTCAACAGCCAATTCTTGAAGCTGAGAAGAAAAAAAAAAAAAAAATTGTAAGTTAATGGTAAGAATTTGCTTTTGAAATTTTATTTTGCATCTCATAATTTACATATACTAAATTTAGTCACTATCAACTTAACTTTGTATTAATAAAACTATCAGACAAGATCTTGTGTGTGTGCGTGTTTCTCGCCTATACATAACTTTGATAAATTGACATTGAATTATTTTTTTATTTACTATTAATTGAACTTTTATTGAAATCAAAAATAAGTGAAAACAAAAACGAATTTGAAAAAATCTTATAAAAAATTAAAATTGTTAACTCCTGTTTACAATTTTAATTTTTTATAAAATTTTGAATAATTTTTCCCTATGACTTATACCCAGCAAAATGTCTCTACTCAGGCAATGCTGGTTAAATACAGATAATTGCTCAATAGTGTGTAGCAAAAGACAAAAACATTGACTGAAAGAATTTTAAAACAATTGCTATAGAGTAAACCAAATAGAAAGTATTTAGATGCAATACTGTTAAATGTGAAAGCATACAAACAGTAACAGATAAGAAAATCCATTGCCTCAAATATTGATGCACATAATGTAACAAATCAATACTAAATAGAATAATGTAGAATTCATCCCAAATCCAGTCTATAGACTGGATTTGGGTTTGGGTTTGAACAAAGTCTCCTTTTAAATACTGATGCCTTTTAATGAGGTGTAGTGATTAAGTAACCGTTATGATAGTTGAAGAATTAATCCTTTAATTCTGTGAGATTATAATTAAGTAAAAATCCAATTGTTTTAAACAAAAGAGAAATATTGTTACTCACTTTTTCTTTTACATCATCGGCAGCATAATGCTCCGATTGGACCAAGTGAGTCCCAGCCTCAGTCGTAGATTTAAAGCTGTCAGCTCTTGCATCAATTTCACCCTGAGAATAGAAATATGGAAATTAGAAAAACAATTACATTTTTTTTTTAATAAACACTTAAGGAAATATTTTGCACACATTCAAGCATGTTACTTGATGAAAAATAAAATCAACCATGCTTGAGAGAAAACAATACTTAAAAGTTTTTGTTTGTTTTCAATCACTAAGCTAGTTCAATGATTTTCATTACAGAAAAAGGATTAATAAAAATGAAAAATATTCAGTAGTGAATTAATTTCATCAAGTAATATTTTTTATAAGAATTATATACATATGAATTTATCGAAATAATGGATTTCAAATCAGACACTATATTTTTTAATTAAACATTGTTTTTATTTTTAAAAGATACTCATGTTTTACATAAACAAATTCTGTATTATATAAATAGATAATAATTATCAATAGGAAAGTCTATGAGGAGAAAAATGTTCGAGTCTCATTTTTCTTTGTAAAATTTTCTATGTTCCAGCTCCTATGTTCTGTTTATATTATATGGAATTTGTTTATGTAAAACATGGGAAATTAAAAAAAAAACAAAAAAACCTTCACTCTAAATGTATAGAGAAATTATTGAAATGTGAAAAAAGGTATACCTTATGTTCATGATGGCTCTCCAGGAGAGCTTCAGCACCAGCAACATCTTTGGCAAGTTCATCAGCAGAGATGATGGCACGCATGTCGTGGATCCAAGAGATCAAGTCTCGAAAATCAGCAAGGAAGCGATGCAGGTTGTTAGAATCATCAAGACGAGATTTTCGCTCAGCCGCCTAAAAGAGAATTAGCATTCTGATAATTCACTAGATAATGTGTGTCCGTAACAGTGAAAAATGATCAGTATTCTAGTTCATTTTCAACTTCTCAACATACAGGGATGGGAGTGGCCAATGGCAAAAAAAAAAAAAAAAAATGAAATCATTGTATATTCTGCAAGTTACTAGTTTAATTTTAGCAGATGTATAGGGGGGGGGGGGGTTGAATGTAAAACTTTTATTTAATTTTTTTAATTCCCAAATCATTAAACGAATTTTAAAAAAAATTATTGTTCTGTTAGCTATATAAGTTTTATGTAAAATAACTTGAAAAGCTATTTTTGAAATGCATTTTTTGGCATATTGAAAAATCAACTACGGACACCATTTTACATTAATAGAAAACTGCTAAAAATTTAACATGTGATATTAAAAATTTGGTGCTAGTCAATAGTTTTCTGAAGAATTAAAAACAATTAAATAAAAATTTGGAAGGGGGGCTGCTTTGTATACATCTAAAGTTAAATTAATTTTTTATTTTTCTCATTTACTTTTTTTTAATTAAATTTATTTTATTAACATTAATTATTTGTTTAATTTTTTAAATATAATTACCTTATTAATAGGATTTTTTTTCTATTAGGGTGATTGATTTTTTAGTGAATGAAAATTTTTTTTAATATTAAAAAATTTTAATTAATTAAAAAAAATTATTAAATTGATAAGTATTTCAGTATGCAAGAAATTTTAAACTTTCCAACATTGGAAAGACCATTTGATGGTAAATTAGAGTAAGTGTTCCACTGACCTTACTGCTAATTTCCATCAAACTTTCACTATGGTTTCAATAAAAATTTGTTGTTGCAATGGCGTTCACCATGGTCGAGTTGAGCCAGTTTCGTCCCTGGCCTGCATTACATCTCAAATTATGGCGACCCATGCACAGTGGTCCTGAGCAAGGTCGCACGAGATGACTAGCCACTTGCTATTTCACCATCGAAAGCTGACCACTTGTGAACCTGAGAGTTCAGCCAAGTCATTCTTGTCCTCAGCTGTTCACCAACACACTAGTGCCAACCAGACAAATGGGTAGGGAGGATTACATCGTGAATTAGCTCTCCCACTGGGCGACGAGCCACGTGTTCAAACAATCGAAGATGTCGCTATAACAGGACAGATGGCAGAGGCTTAAGATTGAGGAGTTGGCAGAGAACAATAGCTGGGACACAGCTCGCTGGAAGTAAAAGATGCGGCAAAGGCAGTCATTGTCAAAAACTTCTAGCTTTCGCCGATCAGCCACCCTCATTGGCCATGTCTCGCAGCCATAGAGGAGGAACGACCAGACGACAGATTGGTAAATACGTCTCTTTGTCTTTATTGAAATCTCCCTATGTCTCCATAAGAACAGCTGAAGGCGTACAAAAGCAGATCTAGCAACCCCAACTTGACGATCGACCTCCGCCACACTCTGCCTGGATAGAACAAAGGTGCAACTAAGGCACACAAATGACTCCACGTCCTCCAATGCAGTGCCATTCAGAGACAGCAGTTACCAATCTTTTGGGAAGACCAAGAAAGAACCTTAGTCTTTGATGTGTTGTTGTGTACACAAAGCGCAACCTCTTGCAGCCTGTTCAGCATAATCTGCACCTCATCCCCGGTCGACACCAACAATACGATGTCATCAGCATAAGCCAGGTCTGACACATTCACCTCCTGTCCAACTTTGAAGAGTGTGATCAAGGATGTAGTCAATGGTATAATGAAGAAAGTTTGGGAGAGTGCACATTCCTGTCGAACGCCGGTCTTCACCTCAATGGTCTCCAACTAATCACCATATGATTGTACCCAAAGAATTTGAGCAGATAAAGTTAATGCTGACATGAAAACTTCATTCAGAACGAATTGCTCAAAGGCTATAAACATGGTGATATCATGATGCTACCATTTCCTCTGGAAAACAAAAGAATGTGGCAAAACATAGTAATATAACCAGGTGGTATCAGAGTTCTAAACATTGAAGTCAATTGAAAATATACAGTTGTATAAAAGAATAAAAATAAAAACTTACTTTGCCACGAAGGCTCTGCCAGTTTTCTTCAATCTCGCGCTGCTTCACCTCAATCTGTGGAGCCTGGTCAGCATGGATCTCTTCAAGACGTTTTGCCTCAGTTCCCAGCGAGGTCACCTAAGTAAAAGCAGACAAAACTATTACAAATATTGTTTAAGAGGAATTTTACATTTGATCCTATTTAGACAATGAAATTTTAGCAAATTGAAATGTTATCAAGTCTACCTAACACAAAGCTGTTTGATTTTGCCATTTTCAAAGCCTAATAATTTTGCCAGGTAATCAATGTACAAATTAAGTATTTTATTTACCTCCTCTCTAGGAGGTTAGACACAAGGTCAGGTGTGGGTTTTGATGAAAGTGTTTCTGTGAAATGAACTGGATTCAAACCCAGCACACGCAGGTCCTCAGTCCGCGTCGTTAACCACTTAGCCAATGTCAAATTAAGTATAATTCAATAACATGCATTGATCTACCATTCAAATATTAAGACCTTATGCCACAAGCTTTGTTCACATTGTTTTGTTTTGAATTCCATAAACGAATTTATTTTAATTAATTTTTAGTTTTATTTGAGATTAAATTAAAATAGGATTGACCCCCCAAAAAATGTGTTAGTGAAAGAGTAGACAAAAACATCAGAATTAAATTTTTACATCTTTTCATTTTATTGAATTGTTATAGATTCATGGAATTTGGTGCGTATGTGTATGTTTATTGCCGTGTTTGTGTGAGTTCCAACCTTTGTGGTTATGCATTATCTTTATAGGAGTGTTGACATAAGTGTGTGTAACCATTGTAACAGTGATTGTTTTGATCCCTGATGATTTTGGTTATTTACATCTGGTCTCTGTGACGTGTGCTTGTAACCCTGGAGCTGAACTCTAGTAAACAAGCTGGTTGCTTTTATGTAAACTGATCGACTCCCCAAATTCTTTTGTGAAATCAGGCAGGCGGTAATAGTAATTGTAATCTGGTGATGTGACCTGTTTATGCAAACATAATTATAGATGATGTAGTTCCACAAATGTTCTTTAAAAAAAAAAAACAACATTGAGAGAAAAAATAAAATAAAAAAATATCCCACCTTCTCCTCCAATGCTGCTAAATCTCGTTCAATACCTTCATGTTTTCTCTGGAGGGCTTGTACACTGGCCAGATCACGACCATAATCATCTGAAGAAAGGACAGCATCCTTCTCAGTGACCCAAGCAATAGTTTCATCAGCATCTCTGAAAAGTTTACAATTTGTTAGAAAACAATAGTCAACAAGGCAGAAGTAGTTGATGGCATCAAGGTTTATTAAAGTTTCTTTTTGAATATAATCAAAAATTACTTATACAGAATTCACACAGAGTTATCAGAATAAAAATGATTGCGTAATAGACAACTCCGCATTTTAAGAACTTCAAATATTAATACGTGAAATAACAAATGCAATAAAAAAAAAATAAAAAATTAACGGATTGACAATATTTAAGCTTAACATTTGAGAATGGGCGGTGAGCATCTAATCAATGCAATTCTACAAACTGAAAAGATTCTTCTTAAGTTTAACAAGGCAATACATCATATTTAGAAATCAGCATTTTGAAGGTCTACATCTCAAAGTCGAATAACATTCTAGAAGGAATAGAAGGGTGTAGCAATGAAGTAAACCATTGAGAAGATGGTGTGATAGTGTCTGTTCCTAGACTTCCAGATTAATCAGACAGTTAAAACAAAGTTGTGAGAGACAGGAGGTCTTGGAGACAGTTAAGAAAACGTTTGATAATATCATAATTTTGATTAATCTCAAAGTCGAATACATTTCACTACTAATCATTCTATAACAAATTGCTGAGGCTGATTAATATTTTACTTTTACCAACACTTAAGAGAACTCTCGAGAAAATGGTATTCTTACCAATGGATTAAATGGAAATGGATTTTAGGAAAGCAAGAACAATTAACAAAGTGGGTTGTTTCAACCAACAATCAATTCTTCAAATGCAATTCAGCTTTTAATCAAAAATAAGTAAAGACAATTGCCAATATGCTGACCTATTAAAACGCTGAATTTCATGTGCACCAAAAAGCCTCTCCTGTCTCAATAAGGAACGAGATTTCAAACGTTGCCAGGCTTCATTCACTTCCTGTAGAAATAAAGAGCAGAACATATTAAACTCGTAATGAAAACTTTCTTTTCAAAATCAAAACAAGTAATAAATTGTTTCATTAGAATGAATGTAATCATTTTTAACTATTTTTTTGTCTTGTTTCTGTTTTGCCTGATAATCCTTTTAGTAAAAAGGATTATCAGGCAAAACAGAAACAAAAGTAATTTTTTATATTTAGAAATTAGTTTGCCCAAAAGAGAGCACTTTTATTACACCAAACAAATTAAGTGAAAAGAATTTCAAAGGTAAATCATGGAAATTTTTTCAGCACTTCATTTCATTTTTCCAATTTCTAAATTGAAACAAAAATTTGAAATGAAAAATATATTGTTCAGAAGTTGTAACAAAAAATTTAATTTTAAAAAGCATAATTTCTGATGTCTTTATATTTTATTAAAATGAGATGGAAAATATTTTGATATAGATTTTACTAAGATCCACTTCTAAGTAAAAATAAATGATTGGATTTAGAAGAAATATATTATAGAACCATTTCCTAGTCCCTATTATTATCTCCATTTGTGCAATGCCAGATATACCTAAAATAAAAAGGGTTAAGTTTACTGATGTAAATGTCTGACTGAATATTAAAAAAAAAAAAAAAAAAAAAAAACTAACACTGGAAGAATACTTTGAAAATCTCGAGATAACCGAAATGAAACATGAACTTTCAAAGTAAATGGAATAAATAAGTTTAAAAATTAACAAGAGAAAGGCTGTTTGTTGGGTTTTAACGACCTTTCAACCCTTATAAGGTCATCTCAGGTCAAACTTTTTTTTTTAAAATTAAATATTATTGTACAAATTGGTTTCCTTTGGAAACCCTATTATTTGAGACGGGGCTATATTTTCAAATAATTTTTTAATATTAGTTGCTTTGTAGTATACGTGTATATTTTTTGCATTTAAGTAATGTGCTTTATTGTTTGTCCTTCATTGCAGTAGTTACACCGAGGCTCTTCCTCTCCTCCCAGTAGGTGTATGTGGGTCAGTCTTGTGTGGCCAATACGTACACGTGTCAACACTGTCCTCCTTTTGGTTGGACGTCATGTTTTGGTTTTCTGTTCCAACTATAGATCGATGTTCCATATTTCTTGCCATTTTGATTTCATGTGCTCGTTAACTTTTCCTTTGAAATCTGTATATGGGATTTTTATATTACTTATTTCTTAGTTAAGGGCTTTTTTGGCCAATTTGTCCGCCCTTTTGTTGCCTTTAATACCCACATGGTTTGGTATCCAGGCCATGATTACTTCCTTGTGGGTTTTCATTAAGTTATGTTTTTCCAGTATATTGGAGATATAAGGGTGGTACGATCTCTTTTCTTCTAAAGCAATGAGGGAAGATAAGGAGTCTGAATATTATGAACTTTTTTTTCTGGAATTTCCCTTATAAGATCAATTGCTATGTTTATTGCTTTCATTTCGGCAGTAAAGATTGAAGCGTCGTTGGGTAGCCTTATAGTTTTTTGTTTGTAGACGCTATAGGCTGCTGCTCCCACTTTTCTTTAGACCCATCTGTATAAATTGCTATATGTGTTGCGTATTGTTCTTTAAGTGCTCCAAATCGGTATTGATATTCGTTTTCAGCTGTTAATTCTTTGTTTTTATTTTCTGTCTCAGTGTGAGGTCTATTTTCAGTTTAGCCAGCATCCATGGTGGTATATTAGAGTTTGTCCATCGCGATATGTTGTCAGACGAGTGAATAAATGTGATAAAATACTTTTTCAAGAGTATCAAGGTCTACAAGGCAAGTAAATTCAATATGAAGAGATGATTTGGATCTATTAAAAAGAATCTTACCTGTCTTCTGGTAGTAATTAACTCGGCATCAGGATGACTTTCAGACAGTAATTGATCGGCAAGAGAGTTCACCTCGGTCACTTTGTCTTCATTGTTTGCCAAGTCCTGCAAAAAGATAAAGACTTGTTAATATAAGAAAAGATATATGCATATTGAAATAGATTTTGATAGAATATATTTGATAGATTCACTATCATTTACTTTCCACACATTGTACAGTATTTCTTTCAGGTGGTTTTCTGAATATTAAAAATAGTTTTGAAATTTCTGAATATTCTCTGCATTTCAGTTTTCAGCTTAGTCCTAATCTATATCTGAAATGAGTACATCGTTAAATTTGTGCTTGACTTTTATAATAAATTACTGATGACAACATTTAAAAAACATTTACTTACATCATTCTAAGAAAGTAAACTAATAGATTGACTTGTTTCAAAAATGTAAAATGCATGTCTATTAATCTAGTTTGAATTATCTTTTTTAAATGTGTAAATTACATTATATATCTTTTTACTCAAGAATTTGACATTATTTGTTTTAAGTCATGTAAATCTATTGTAATTTTAAAAACTAATGAACATATTTTAAAGGTTTTGGTAATTTATCCATTTGTTTTATTAAATCACTTTAATTACTGTTAATATTGACAGAACTATTGCATGTATATCGGAAAATAGGGCAATAAATTACAAATGAAGAACATCAAACATTAATTTAGCATAAACAGTTTAAAAACTAATTATGCAAATTAAGCATACAAATAGGTGTGTTTGGGTCTTTACCCTCTACTATATGTATATATACAGGATTTCAGAATTTAAATAACATTAAGCCATTTTGATAAACAAAACTTTTGCATTTATTTATTTAGATTATGTTGCCAAAAAAATATTTTCCGTCAAACTATAATTACAAAAATGGAATGGAATAAAGTTTGTATATTACGTTTTATACGTTACAAAAGTGGAATAAAATAATTTACAAGTAGCCAAATACAAATAGAAGCCAAGTTTACTTTTTGAAATTCATCAAATTTCTTCTGTAGTACTTCCACGTGTTCAAGATCTTGGCCAAACTCTTCTGAAGTCACGAATGCTTCCTGCAAAACAAAATAAATAACTTAAATAAAAGGAAAGTGTATATTCTTACTTTTTTTTAAAAAACATTTTTAACATTAAGATGAACAATATTTAGCAGAAACAAATATGTTCATATAATTTAAGCACAAAATAGTTTATGACAGGGAAAAAATTGTAAAGATATATTTTTTTTATATTATATCTATCCCTGTGTTTAACAGAGAATTAAGAAGACTGCACTCAGAATTGAAAAGCTTTAAAAATTAGTTAATTACTGGAGAATGAGAGAATACATATCCAAAACAAATTGGTTTGTTTAAAGTGACAAGTGTTAATCGTCCCAAACTCCCACACAAAAAACAATAAAGGAAAGATGTGGAGGTGTAAAAATCCAACTGGGACAAAAAATTAAAATACCATGCAACTGCAACTTTTCAAGGATATTAAGAATTGGAGTGGATTGGGCAAAAATACAAAATAGAAAGTGTAGAGAGAGAGAGAAATCATGCCTATTATTCATAGATAGTTTTTTATATTGTGAATGACGATAATCCCAGAAGAGGAGAGATGAAGGGAGGTAATTCAGAATTAGATTGTAAGCAGCAGAATAAACTTTTTCTTTCAAGTAAACACCTCCAGGGGTGGGAGTGGGGTGGTATTATAGTATTATGTTCACCCACTATATAAAAGGAAATTATAGTAAAGACCAATTTTTCCCTTCATCTTGTGAATTAGGTTTGCGATTTTAATTGCGTTCAATTCAATTTCACCATCAATTGATAGATGACTCGAGATGAATTCAAGATGCAGATGAGGTAGCAGCTATTATGAATATCATGTTTATTTTATAAGTTTAAAAAGACTTTTCTGGAAAAATGAAAAGAAGCAGAATATTTACTTAGCATTTTTAAATATGTAATAGTCAAATAATTGTATATGATAAACAATACAAAGTATTGCATGTAAAATAATTATTCAAAGAAGAATTGTTTATGCTAACTATACATAGCAAGTTACTAGTAGGTATCCCAAACTGACCTATTTATGCTACAAAAATGGGTAAAAAACAGTGAAATTTTTGTAAAATTTAACTTATAATATGATAAATAGCCGAAATATTGTATCTACAAAATTAGTATGTAAATTTTGGTGTTGCTTCTCACCCATCTCCCTTCGACCAGTCGAAATATGCAGCTGATCTAGAAGTTGAACTGGGTTCAGTTGTGGATTAAGGTACGAAATGGCTTGTTTCATTTAATCCAGTTAAGCTCATGTCTTTCCACCGTAGGCATGTCCTTTTACTTCCTGAGATTCTCATGGATGGCTCTACTCTTGAGAAATCGACTCTGAAACTTCTGGGTCTTTCTCTCTTTCATCAAATCTTTCTTGGAGTTCATATATTAGATCTGTTGCCCTTTCTGCTTCTCGTAAAGTCGGTTCTCTCTATTGCTCCAAACACTTCTCACGCCTGAGGCTATTCTCTATCTCTACAAATCTACAATCAGACCATGTATGGAGTACTGTTGTTATATTTGGGTTTATGAATCTGCCCCATTTGAGGGTTCTTGCAGAAACGTGTCTAATTTTTCTCTACACCCTCTCTCTCATAGACATGATGTTGCTTATCTCAGTCTTTTCTATAAATACTATTATGGCATGTGTTCTTCAGAATTATGTGATCTATTCCCCGCTTCTTTTATTCCAGCTCAGTTGACTCGTTGGTCTAGTGGTCTCCATCAATTCGCTGTTTTGATACCTCAGCTTCCTATTCCAGTAGTTTCTTTCCAAGAACTGCAGGCTTGTGAACTGCCGACTGTTTTCCTCCTACCTATTACCTGTCTTTGCGATAATCATAGTTGTTCTTGTTAGTTCTTACATCAAGTGGCTTCATGCCTTGTCTGGAGCGATTTCCATGAAAACAAATAAATAAATAAAATTTAATCTTTCCTCTTTCTAATGATATCATTTTTTTCTCATGTACAATAAGTTTTTATTGCAGGTTAATTTAAATTATGTAACTATTTTAATGACAAATACGTTTAGTTCTGTGTTTTTCAACAACAAATTTTTAGTCCTATTTTTTAACGTCTGTGCCATTCACAATATTACTTATTCAACATTATAAAAGAAAGGTTATTCTTCAATTTGGTAGGAAAACTATAGAATTTTAAATTAATTTTCACAAAAATTTTCCAAATTGAAAAATTTAGTGAATAACAAAAATTTAATTAAGAAAAACTTGTCTATACTATAATGGTATACATTATATAAAGCAGGTTTACCAATAATAATCAATAGAAATAATTAAAAAATTGAGAATGTAAAAAGAGACTTTTTAAAACTTTGTTACCCCCCCCCCCCCTCAGAAGTTTAGCAAAATATTTTTTCTTTAAAATAACAATCAGAATACCTTTTATTCATTCAGAAATTTAGCAAAACCTTTTTGAAAAAAGTTTTGAAAAGTTAATGAAAGTTGAACTTTGGGGTGTTATTTACCCTGTAATAACATACTAACTCATCTAGATATAGTTCTGATAAAGTCTGGGTTTTGTCTATTTAGAATTAAACTTGTTACCTTCATGGTTTTATGGACACTAATGAAAACAACAAAATCATTTACATAGTAAAGATATCAGGTTTATAGAACAGTTAAAAAAAATATATATTTGAGATTCTTTTGACATTTCTTTAATATTTCGTTTTTGATAAGAGAATTGTAAATTTTTTAATTTCAGGTTTTTGCTTGGTTCTGCAAACTCTTTCCAGATATGAAGGTGGAACAGCCAAGATTGATTGGACAAATTCAACGGATCTTTACGAAAGCTAAAGTATTTGAAGATCTTTTTAGATTCTTCATATGATGCCTATTTTGTAGCTGAAGAACTCTCTGCAATTAGAATCTCATTGCAAGAACTGAAAGATACAGCACTATTCAAAAGTGTTCATAATGACATCACTGATAAATGAGGCAGTTCTACAACTAAAAAACATCTAACGTTTAACATAATGGTCATGTGGCTGAATCACCTTCTGTCTGCAAATTATAATGAAAAATATGTGTTTGCTATAGTAAATAAACTTTCAAAAGAATGTAAAAAAAAAATACAGGGCTATAAAAAAACCTGAAAGACTGCAACAGTTTCTAATGTCTCCATTTCAGGAGCGAGCATCTCAAGAAAAAACTCTAAATTGTCCTTCTCAGGATAAACCTCCTAATTTAGCCTCTCCAGAACAACCATCTGTTGCTGCCAAAATGATGACGGCACTTGAACAATCCCAGGATCAGCTCTTCAACATGGCTGTTAATTTCCAAACAAGAGAACAATATAAAATGACTTCTCAGAAAATATCTACTCTAAGAAAGGAAAATGTTCAATTCAAAATATCAAGAGCAAGGGCTCTAAAGAAACTTTCTAAACTTAATAAATCAGTTAAGAGACAGAAAAATGTCATTCAAAGCAAGACGTACAAAAAAATAAATAAATAAAAAATAAAAATAATCATAATTTGAAAAAATATAATCGCAAAATATTTTTTTTTAAATAAATAAAGTTTTTGGAGAATGAGGGACTAAAATTGAACAAGGAAAAAGTATTTTTGCAAAAGACAAAAAGATTCTTGGGCAAAAAATAAAAAAGTGAAGAATGAGGCCTCTCTAATTCATGACTTATTTTAACCTGTATCAGAGGAAAGAAAAATCACAATAATCAGGAACAAGATTTTCAATCGCTTCACTGACAAAATCCGGCTTGCCATTATAGGTATTTAAAAAATTTATAATAAGCCCTTGTTTAAAAATGGAACACTGATTTCTTTTCTATAACAGATTTTCAGGTTTCGATGGCAATATCTTTTTTTCTTTTACATGCCGGAAGTTGGATAACTCTGCAAAATCTTCTAATATTAGAAAGAAAACTTTTTTTTTTTTTTTAATTCCTCATCAATCAAGTATAAAAGTTTTAGTTTTGTATATTTAATGGGTAACTTTTACAAAAAGTTGGTAAGGTGTACATTTGATCCATTTTTCTGCCTAACTGCCAAATTGGGCCTTGGGCCATGTTTACATGTTAGAAATAAGTTTTTTTATAAATGTACTAATGAAAAAAATTTACCTTAATCTGTATGTCATGAATCATAATACGTTTCAATGTGTTAGCTGTTAAAATAAAACTTCTTTGAACAGTCAAAGTTGCTCTTCTGCATCATTTCCGCACAATTTTTCTGACGGCATGTGATTTTCACTAATGTTTAAGACTGTCTAAGAATTATTAATTCCATCTATATAATCTTTATTTTAATGAACTATGGCATTATATTTATAAAGAGTTTTCACTTATTTAAAGCTTTTATCTTCAGTTATACACTGATTAAGTTGGCCTTTTGTTCAGTATCACACAAAACTGCGATGTCCGACCAACTTTGAATGGCCATAACTTGGGTACTAAGATAAATTTGATTTTTTTAAATACTGCAGCACTATATGCATACCTAAAAAGTTTTTTTGATATATTAAAAAAAAAAAAAATCAGTTTGGGATACCTATTACTAGGATGTAGAAACTTTGAAAGTATGAACAGTGAGACGTAAACTGACTATAGTAATCTATATCCCATTTCCTACCTTGATGTGCTTAATGTCTTTTGATGAAAAATAGAAAAAGAAAAAAAGAAAAAAAGAAACACTACCCCTCCATATGGATTCTAAATAATAATAATGTGAATTATGATTTATGGTTTCCAAGGAAACCTAATACTCTGATATCCCATTTCAAACTCATTTTGAATAAAAATAGGGTTTTACAAATTTTCGAAAAATCACTGAAAGCCAACTAAAATGAGACATGTTATAACAATCTATTTAAAAATTCTCACAAATATTCAATTTAAGTCAAACATGATTCCTTTTATTTCAAATAAAAATTCATATATAATATATATATATTTCATTAATTAAACTATTAATATAATCATGTTTTGTAATATACTAGCTAACAAAATGTTTGAATTAGAAAGGTTTCAGCACCTGCAAAATTTATTAGACAATAAAATCTAATTGCTGATAAAGTATAAAAAAAACTTTTCATTAACAATTATTCATTTTTTATTTTTCTTGATTTTGAAACAGAAAAAGAAGATGACTTAAAGAGTTCAAGTGTTATCTATCTGAGATGTCCAACCACTTATCTTTCTTTCTTTCTTCAGTTATAAATATTACTGCTATAAAGTAAAAACAATCTGATGGGTTGTTAAATTATTGGGCAATATTCTCGATATAACTTTTTTAAAATCAAATCCATTTTTGTAATAGAATTATTACACCCATTTCATGGAATCACCACTGAATAATGTGTATGTTTAGAGACACTTAGATGCTGCATCAATAGATTTAATGAAGAGCAGAATGGAATTCCATTAAATATTCAAAAGGAAAGTCAAATCATTTTGTTTGCTTCTGTAAACAAGGCAAATAGATCAATATAATTCGGACCAATGGAAGAAAATATTTAAATTTTCTTCAGGAATCATAAACAAAAATACTTGAATAAAAAATGTATATCAGTTAAATTCATCAATTTATGGAGACAGGTAGCTTATGGAGCTCATGTTGCATTAGAACCAACTTACAACGAGGGGAGTGTGTATGTGTATATAACTCCAGGATGGGCAGCAATTAGATGATAACAGATTCTTAAGTCTAAATTATAAGAAACCTGAAAGACTTGCGTAATAATAGGACACATTAAAGATAAACTGTCATGAATAAACATATTGCAGGGTTACAACTATTTTAAAATTCAATGTTTATAAATAAATAAATAGAAAAAGAAAGAGAGAGAGCTAGCTGCCTGTGAATAGTATGCTTATTATTTGATGGCCATGGCAAGACATTAAAATAGATCTATTTTTAAAATAGGACTTTTACTTTCAATCTGTCTATTGCAAACAAGCAAAGAGAAAGATTAAGAGAATGTGATTTGCAGCCGTCGACGAATGAAAATGATTGGTTAGCATTAATTGAACTACTTGTATTAGAAAGGACAAGAATACGCACACAGAATGAACAGGGAAGGGATAAACTGAAAAAATAAAGATGAAAATGTTGAAATCACACTTTGCAAACAGATTTTTGGTGTAAGAAAAATGTCAGAACTACATTCAACAGAAACCAAAGTAAGGCGAACATCAAATAAAATGGCCATAATTTAATGTGAATTTTATTACACGTCCAAATACAAATATAAGAATTAGATGTTAGTTGAAATAAGACACGAATAATTATTCATTTTAAGTTTTTAAAATTTGGTTCTTTAAGATTCGATTTAAAAATATTGAATTTAATCATTTTTAATGTTTTTGAATTAAGCTGTTGCTGCAAATCGTAAGCATCAAAAGTGAATTAAAAAACAAAAACATTTCAGAACCAAACTTTTCGACAAAGACCAATAAAACCAGTTTCAGATTTACATTCAACTTCAAATAATTGGATTTCTTGTAATATAAAAGACTTATTTTAATAATAAACAATGCGATTTGGACGAAACTTTGTAAAGAATAACAGAGAAAAAAAAACATTGTCTTTCACTGTTAAAATCTGAAAATCTTTGAAAAATCCAACTGTTTCTATTAATGCTGCTCTTTGAAAACCATGCATTTTAAGTTTCAGCAAAAATATATTTTTAGCAAGCAAGGCACAAATAAGCTAAAATAAACATTATTATTTCCTTATGAAGTCAATTTAACAGATCACCTGTCTAAAAAAAAATTCTTCACATAGAGAGCAAAATACTTCTTTGAAGTACTTTTATGCTTTTAAAGTTGGTTTTATTCATCCAAGAATCACATTTCAAAATATTTTTCTCATTTACATTTAATGAATTCATGAAATTAGATTTTCTTTCATTTGTATAAAGTCAAATCAACCGTAATAATAAAAAATGCAAAACAAAAAATGTCCTATCATAGTTAAAGACAAGAAATGCATTTTAATTTATCAATCTAAAGAAAAAAAAACTAGATTTGAGACTATTATCAAGCAATATTCTTCAGATTAAATTAAATTTAAAAAAAAAACAAAAAAACTACCTACCAATTGCAAAAATAAAGATAGTTTCATCATTATATGAATAAAATTTTAAGAAAGTGTTTATGTGAAATTTAAATAAACAGAAAATCTTATTATTTTATACTTATTATATTCTAAATAAAGAATAAGCCTTGAAATATTCAGAGATTTTCAGTTATATCAACTGAGAATATAATTCCTATTTAAAAATAGGATCTAACTATATCAGCGGTAGAGAAGGTGCATGTGTTTTTTTTGTAGACATGACTATTAAAAAACAAATTAATTGGAAGGGCATTTATGTCATCTTTAGAAGTTCTCATGAATGGCACCTACCGTGCATTATATGATCTTGATAAGTTGTTTGTTCATACTTATAAACGTAAGAATTGCATATAATTCAAAGTAGATAGAAAAATAACATATGTATATCACTATTTTGAATATTGCCAATATGAAGGGAGATAACTCTTAGCAGTTCTACAAATACCTAACTGACATAAATTCAATAATAATAGTTTCCACAGTTCCTAAAATGTTATTGAATTGCAGGCAACTTTAGAGTATCAGGTTCCAAACTTCTAAATTAGATTGTTGTTGTGAAAGGTATCGCTGAAATAGTGAAAGAGGTAAGCAGCGCCATTATGACAACACACAAATTGGATAAATTGGCATCAGTAGGTGTTAAACATCTATGCACACACATATCACAACATCCTCGAATGTCTTCAGTCCCTCTGTACAAGGGTTTGACAGGGCAACCAAACATGAGGATACTTCATCCTACAAGTAAACTAACCAAATATTCAAAATAACATAGCCCAAATAAGATCCCCTCGACACGGCTATCCACTGGCTCATACGAGCAATGGTGCACCCTCTAGTGATGTTACCTAAAGTAATAGCACTTAGCTGGATACTCTACTAGACCAGATGAATTTTTGTCCTGGAATCCAGTAAAATTCAAAAAAGACCACAACAAAAATAGACTATAACATAATTAAGTAACCAATTGGAGAGAGGAAAATTAGTGATCTTCACTGCTTTACTAACTCAACGTTTGAGAGGTAGCGGAGAATCTTGATTGAACACTCGGATATCTATTTATCTCATATAGAAATCATGTGTTAGTCCCAGAAAGGGGCCGCCTTGATTTCTGAGAACTTTACTTACTCAAGTAAGATGAAAATACATTTCTAAAATATACTAAAAACAGAATTTATAGAATTAATGAAACTGAGCATATACATAGTGGATATTATTTTTATTGACTTAAAAAGAACGATGTTAAGAGAATTGGAAAGAAACTGTTTAACTCTGCACATTTATTTTGTTTTGTTTTATTGTATGAACATTTTGGTAAATTTTGTTTCATACTAATGTATGTCCAGAACTTTTGGTAAAAAAAAAAAAGAAAATGAAATTGTCTGAAGATTCAGAAATTTAAAAAATATCAAACGAAAAGAGAAAATAAAGTTACAGACGAAAACAATTTATAAAAAAGTATCAATTTATAATTTGATTAGCCAGAAACAAACCTGATAACTCATCTATGAATAAGAAGACTGCTGAAAAGCGATTCAGAGAACCATTTAAAAATTTGTGACATTTAACAAATAACTTACTTTTTATCAAGTTTAAAAATCAATCATAATCACAGTTTGTAGTTTTTCTTGAAATGACGAAGTGATAAAAGAGATTGCCAAACTATTTTAATGTTCTCCTTTCTTTTCATCGTGAATAGAATTGTTTTCATATCCACAACAATTGTTTGAAATTTAAGATAACAAGATTAATAAATAAAGAAACATGTGCGGCCTGAGGCAACATTCATTTGTTTGATCACACTGGATACTTGGCCACAAGCAATAGCAATGCCACACTCTACTTACCAGTTTTTCAATTGGGTTCTAAAAAACAAGGCAACAGCCATATTAATGGGAAAGAGATGGAAGGTTGGGTGAGGGATAAGATCCTTTTCAAACTTATAGTTGGCTGTATGGAGAAAAAAAAATGTGTGATTGATCTCTAGATATGGAGACATTCGGTTGATAATAGCGAGGAACATCATATATTTAACAATTGGATGAGTGCATGTTAAGTATTTCATAAGATATTTTTAAATAAAATGTTGTTGATAAGATAGATTTAATTCTTTCTACATTGAATAAATAATTAATGAAAAAATTTTTTTCTGAATATTCATCTAAAGAGGAAAAATAAAAATTGTTTCCTTGTATTATTTACAAACTATCAGGAAAATCCGGTGTTGCCCAGGATTGAATGAGAAATCCTATGTCCTTTTGCATCCAACGGATAACACAATATTACCATTATTTTTTGTTTTTACATTTTATAACATTGAAATTGATTGGATGGGAGGGGGGTGCAAGTAAAGTGACATTGATTTAAATAAATTTATGGTCAAGGCATACTCAGCATTTCTCAGGAATCAATGACGACACCTGTGCATTTCTCCAAATTCTAAAACTTTCTATTCTTATTTTTTTTTTATTTCTATAATTTTCCAGTAATAAAAAAAAATAAACGCAAAATGTATTTCCTTTTTATGGATGTCAAACGCGAACACAGAACTCCATGATAATATTGTACCCCATTGATCAAAATGAAATATGCATATCCAAGTACCTTGGGTAATGCAGTTTCAATATATATATATATAAGAAAAAATCTAGAATGAGTTCATGAACAGACAGGAACTACAACTTTATATAGAATGATTTTTTCTTGAAGTCAAACAATTATCAATTTACAAAAAACGTGCAATGGGTTGAATAAAAAGAAAATTTATAGATTACAAAGTAGAGATAAGATTTTACCATCAAAATTTGTTTTATCAAGAATTCAACTCCAAATGATGTTATGTTACAGAAATGGTTATGTATTACAAAAATATCACTAATGTATACAAAAAAGAAATGGTGCACATATGAGAAAACTGCTGTCAAAGTGAAGGACTACCTAAGTGCATCTGTCATCATCAAGCTATGTATGTAACCCAACCTTGGAAATGGGCTGCAAAGCCAGCTTCTCCAAGCATCCCCATGTCTGGCCAGTCCTCTTCAGATCTTCCCCAGTCTACAACATCAGCTGTTTCTTGGTTTGCCTCTTGTACTAGATGCAGACCTGCAAAGAGTGCGACTAATCCATCACCAACGTCTTTATAGGATTTCCTCCTCATATCGGTCACTGCACTGTTCTTTGCCAGTTCCCTGTTGCCTATGGTAATTGGCAAGTGAATTCTAAGGATTCTCTGGGGAATCGTGTTGATAAATGTCTGCACCTTCCTCATGGTGGAGACAGTTGTTTTCCATGTCTCTGCTCCATAAGGCAGAAGTGGTTTCACCATCACATTAAATGTCCTGCTTTTGAGGTTTGTGAACAAGTACGAGGCATGCCAGACATTTTTTGCTGATGGATGCCAACCCATGTTTGACCAGTAAATGATTTTACATCAGTGTCAGCACCTTCCTGCTTGCAAATGATACCACCCAAGTGGAAACACGTTTTATATTTCAAAACATTACTTTCACTCCAAAAATAAGAAAAAGCATTCCTGTAACATGGTATAATATCTAGATGAGTTAGACTATACCATATAAAAAGAGTTAATCTTGTTAACAAATATGAATAAAATTTTAAAAATAAATTAAAAATAAAAATATTAAATACCTTGTCGTTAATCCAAAACATAACCTCATCACACTCTCGCATGAATTGGACGAGGCGCAAGGCCTGCTGCAGTTTCAGACCCTTCTCTGATAATTTAGAGATTAGAAGTTGCCATAGCTCGTGCAGTTTGTCCAGACGCTCCTACAGAGAGAACAAAAGAATTCACTCATTTTAAATAAATTCCTCTTATATTTATTTTTCTCATTTAAAACCACATACATCAATCTTTGTTCCGGAGACACCTCTTCCATTTAAATATACTTATCTAAAAAAAACTAAAGATGTTAAATGATTAGATGTTAATATGAATTTGCTATGACTATTAAACAAATTTTTTATTACATGATGTTTACTGAAACTGAACATCTAAAAATCAATTAGGGCAGATTCTATATTTCATTAAGACATCCCTAATGAAACAAGTTCTGGAGAACATGTCAGATGAGCAGATTTGATAAAAGAGAAAATTTAAAAAGCAAATTTGTTTTTAATGAAGATTTCATGAGTGAAATCTTTTTTATTTAGTAATAATAAAAAGATCATCTGCCCTGAGAAGGAGGAACATGAATTTAAAGTTAACAATGAAATTTAGAGAAATCTTGATGTTATTTTGAGTAATTTTTTTTTAAGTTATGAGAATTTATTAAAAAAATAAATAAATAAATAATAATCAGAGTTGCTTAACTTGGAATTTACAATTATGATTTTTTTGTAAAAGCATATTTATTAATGACCGGATGATTCTGTGACTATCCCGTGAAGGCCAAAGTATTCGGTGACTATCCCGTGAAGGCCAAAGTATTCGGTGACTATCCCGTGAAGGCCAAAGTATTCGGTGACTATCCCGTGAAGGCCAAAGTATTCGGTGACTATCCTGGGTAGACCAAAGTATTCGGTGACTATCCTGGGTAGACCAAAGTATTCGGTGACTATCCTGGGTAGGCCAAAGTATTCGGTGACTATCCTGGGTAGGCCAAAGTATTACTTCCTGAAACAACTGCCAAGGATACATGTAACAGTCACTATGCTTTGCCAGGATTATCTCTTAAACAAGATTCAATTCTACCAATCTTACAAAGGAACACAATTGAATGAAGGCTAACAACTCTAGAAGTCCCATTTACACTGGCATAATATTTATTTATTTTTTTTTTTTGTTTAACTTCTGCATCTTGAGCAACAGACCCCAGTTCAATTGGGAACAAGCACAAAATTTATCACCACAGATATCATCCAAAATCAACTTTCCGACTTTAAAAAAGAAAAAATGGTAATTCCATCATTACAGTTGACACCTACTGGTTCGATTTGGGAAGGGAACTCAGCTATATCTAGACCATTTTTGGGATAATTGGTGCATGTCTTGGAAAGCAACTGGCACTATGACGACAGGAGACTGGATGATACTAAGCATCTCAATGGAAGCTCCTCATCTGCATCTATGACACATACATAATTTGAGTCCACGAATCGCAACTCCCACTTGGGTGCACTCATAATCTAGAAGAGTACCAGTAGATGAGGAGGGCACTGTGTTGAGCCAGGCACTGCTATTCGGCTGTGAAGCTGCTAATAGACAGGCAAGGTGGTGCTGATCCAGAGAGATCTTTAAGTTAGTGAAATTAACCTTGCATTTAATTTTATCCCAGATTTTTTGTTTTGATGGATCTAGGGTGGATGGAAAGTACTTCTTTAGCCCAGATGAATGCATGTTTGAAAGAGCTACAAAAAATATATTGAGATAATCCACAAGATATCATTAATTACGATTGGAAAAAAGTGAAGAAAGATATGTTGGAAGAGCCAAGTCTAATCAAATACCCAGTACCATTTAAGGATACTTGAAGAAACGGGCCAGTAAAAAATAGTACATTATATATATATATATATAAAAAAACATACCTGAATAGTTTTGGAGGCAAAATGTTCTTGGGCAATCATCTCCTTACCAATGTTATCTAGGCTGACAATAGCATTGGAATGAGCTGCAACTTCAGCTTCAAAGGCTTGATGTTTTTGGATTTTAGCCTGAAGAAGGAAAGAAAAATTGAGAAAAAAATTCACTTGCACATTAATACATTTATTTTTATTTTTATGTAAACAAAATGAGATGAGAAAATCAACAAAAAGTAAATTTTTTATATTTAATATTCAACAAAAAGTAAATTTTTTATATAATATATTCAACAAAAAGCATTTCTTTTATTTAATAGTCAACAAAAAGCAAAATTTTTATTTAATATTCAACAAAAAGCAAAATTTTTATTTAATATTCAACAAAAAGCAAAATTTTTATTTAATATTCAACAAAAAGCAAAATTTTTATTTAATACTCAACAAAAAGTAAATTTTTTATATAATATATTCAACAAAAAGCATTTCTTTTATTTAATATTCAACAAAAAGCAAAATTTTTATTTAATATTCAACAAAAAGCAAAATTTTTATTTAATATTCAACAAAAAGCAAAATTTTTATTTAATACTCAACAAAAAGCAAAATTTTTATTTAATACTCAACAAAAAGCAAAATTTTTTTTTATTCAATCTTCAAGATCATTTCAATAATGAAAAATTATTTTCAATTATAAAAACAAAAATCGAATATTGCCGCGTCTCTGAATTTTAAAATGCTAATAAGGTGAATCTGTATAATACGCTTATTCACATTTGTGAAGACGTTACCACCTATGCCAATTTACAAAATAAGATTGTCCGATCATCAATGATGAAATGCAATACAAAAAAGTAATTGAAAATTAACTGGTGTCACTACTAAAGTGAAAGATTAAAATTTTACACATTTTAAAACAAATTGTTCCAAAATCGAATTCCGTCATCCCAGTGACGTAACTACTTTATTTCTACGGTCACATATTTTTGCCAGGCTGGAGGATCATATAATTGTGAAAGAATGACATACAATACATAGTTAAAGCAAAATAAGTTGTTTTGGACTATTTAAATAATTTCCAACGCTATTGATAATGTTTACCCATTCATTTTTTAATATTTTATTATTATTATTATGTTTGAATTCAAGTTTTGAAATATGATTTAAAATCATAAATCTATAACGTCACGCCAAAGCTATAATTGTTTGGTTATGGTAATGTTTCAAGTTTATAAATAGTATAAGAAAGTACAAACAGGTCAGTTGGTAGAACTCAATTGGTAGATTTCAGTTGGTAGATCTCAAGATTTCAGTTTCAGGTAATAGCTGGGAGTTTATTATTTACTATTAATGTAATATTCTCCATTTCTAGAAGTAATTAAGATCTGATATTTCAAAATGAGACAAATTCCACAATGTATTTATTACATTGACCGACAGGCAAAATCTATTTATATAAGAAACAGAATACTGAATGTAACGGTTTAAAGCATTCCACAATGTATTTATTAGGTTTTAAAAAATTGTGACTGATGGACAGACAAAATCTATTTATAAAAGATGTAATTTTAATACACATCTAAGAGTTTAAATAAATTTTTTAAAAATGACATTCATTTTATTTAAAGAATATTTAACTGATGATTATGTTTACGATAACAGAATATGTATTGTTTTAAAGATATAAATTATTACAACTTTCAATAAATAAATAATAGACATATTCGTTTTATTTAAAGAATATTTAGCTGACAATAAAGAGACAATTATTTTCTTAATACAAACTTATTATTTCAACAGAAATATTATCATTAACAGTAAATCATATAGATGAAGAAAAGCAGGGAATTTCTACTGGGTTCCACTAGTAAAATAATATTGCAACCACCAAAATTTAATAGATAGCAATCCATTTTTACCAAAGTAAAAAAATTCCAGTATGGCTCACCTGCAAATTGGTAGGATCTTTGTAATTCTCATCGGAAGCCGTTTGTAGCTTTTCATAAATCCAGCTTTCCAATTCATCTGCATCTCTCTTGAAAAATTGGTAACGTCTTGAGTCTTCAAGACGTTCCCTACGGTCCTTACAGGCATGCTTGAAGCCGCCATAGCGGCCAAGGACTTCTTCACGTCGTGTTTGAATGTCCTCCGCTGTCTCCAAAATCTTTACTTCTCTTGGCTGAACGTCGGTCATTTTGCTTTACTAAAAAGAAAAAAAAAAGAAAACAGATTAAAAAGACTATCAGAAAATGAGCAAAGTTTTAAAATAAGATTTATCGGAAATTCCAAAGTTTTAAAAACAGTGATGCTGATGGGTTGGTTACTGCAGGAACTCAAAGAAAGTGTTTTGTTTTTTTAATAAAAAAAACATTTTAAAAAAAAAAAATCGAAGTGCATCCTTTTCAATTTTTATGCATGACCGACACATACCTGTCAACACCTTAAAGCTTGTAGTTTGATGAAATATCCAAAGAAAATTTTCACAATCATAATGGCAAAAATGTAAAATTATCTCTCATCTATTTTTATAAAAGATAAATTAATTTAAGTATGATAAGAATTAAATATATAACTTCATATAACACATTTGTGGAATATATTATATTTTGTTTTATGTACAGTGTGTATGTTGCTTTTATGATATTTTAATCAATGATTAACTTGATCAAAATCTTTATTAAAAGTTTAATTATTTATAAAAATATAGATTAGTTTATCTACTATAAGATAAATTACATCACCATTAGAGTATGAAGATGAATAATTACGTTACTATAAAACATGAAAGTGTCAGCTGCAAAGGGAGACAAAGGGGTCGTTTAAATTAGCTTTTTAAGTGGTTCATATCAGGTTGACAATGGAACACTGAAAGGGATTTTAAAAAGTTACTATCGATCGAGTATGTTCTAAAAATAAGATGTATACAAAACTCCAGCGTAGAGTAAATTGAAAGTAAATAATCAAATTCTGATAAATGAAATAACCAATGAGAAAAGCACAATATAGATCTTAATATACTGATTGTCTGTATTTTAAATTCTGTAAATATTGAGATCAGGCAATGATTTGAAATCCATACACCATGACTGGAAGTCAAAATCGTAATCAATAGACAAAAAGAATTAGTTAAAAAAAGGTTTTAAAATTAAAGTATTTATTTAAAAAATGAAATTTGATCATTTTTCTTATGCATAATCATTATCATATAATTATATTATTTGCCAATTGAAATTACCAAATTATTTTTTAATTATATGTAGAAATTTTTTTTGAAAAAAAAAAAAAAAGAAAAAAGAAAAAAAGCATTTTATTTTTTACCATCAAAATTTATTGGAAAATTAATAATCATGTGAAATTTTTAATTCATATTCTTTTAATTAAACTTATTGTGTACATATGTACACACACACACACACACACACAAATAAATGTATGTATATAACATTCAGATTTTAATAAAATAAAATTTTATCAACATTTGTACGATAAAGTAAAAGGAAAGATTCAACAAAAATATATAAACATTTAATGACTATTTCTTTTATTAGAATAGGAAATAATGAATTTCGGAATTCTATTCATTTACATTTTAGCATAGAATATTTTCAAATGAAAAACAAAAATGTAAGAAATGTAATTGTTTCATTCAATTCAAAATTGTAAAAGAATTAAGTTTGAGAGTTATCGAAAAATATCAAGTATCAAAAGAATAAAAAATTTAAAAAGTAGTCGCCAATATCACCTTAACTAAAGTCAAATTTTATGGCAACCTTTTTATTATTTTAAACATAAATAGAGTTTAATTTTGGGGTTTTTAAGCCAGCCCATCACCATATTCACCATCACAAACATTTCTGGAGTTATAAACGTTTTCTCTACCAAATATTTTATCACAAAAATGGATTCATATTTTAATAGTTTTATGTGATTATGTCTTTCGTATTTCACCAAATTATTAATGTTTTTTAGTTAGAGTTGACAATTTATTCAAAATTTCATGAATAAAATAGTTTAACCCAAGTCATGAAATATTAACAACCACTATGAGACAGTTGATTGAACACTCAAAATGGCAACGACAAAAAGACCAAAAAAAAAAACCGGACCCTAAATTTTTTGTTTGAAAGACAACCCAAGCAAGTAGAAAAAGTAGCATTTATTTTATATGACAAGACAGGGCTTCTTGCAAATGTCATTTACAAACGCAATGTTTTCTATTTTCATTTCTATTTTGGTAAAGAAATTAGAACAAAATGAAGGTACAAAGTTTTATATATAACTAGAACACCCATGACCTGTTTAGTAGAGTATTTTTATATATATTGCTTTCTCTCAAATCTATCTATCTATAAATGGCTGATGTCATTAAAGGCAAGTGATAGCTTTGACGTCGTCCATTTTTATGTGAATATTATATATATATATATATATATATATATATATATATATATATTTCTTGTACCCACCCACCCTTTTAATTAGTTGTCATTTAGCATACAGCAAGAAAGAGAGAAAGAGAGAAAGAGAGAAAGAGCTGTTGCAAAAGTTTGTGCATGAATTAGAGAAACAATTAGAGGGAGATGTGTTCAAAATGTAACGTGACTGAGAAAGAAAGAAATTTTAAAAGATGTTACACTTTTTTTGTTAACTATTCAATCATTTTCCACAGCGCTAGGCAACATTATGTATCTGCTAGTTCTTCATAAATCTGCAATAAAATCTTTTAGCAGGATCACTGTTTTAAGGAATTAACTGTCAAAAATGAATACGAGAAGTTTGATCGCAACAGTGAGCACCTTAAATACGTCAAATTTCAATCACAAAGTTGACCACTTCCTCATTGAAATATTTCAACATAATGTGGAATAATAATTATGATTACGCAAAAGAATGAATGGATACGAAAAAACTAACAGACCACAAACCGAGATATGAAGGAATATAACACACAAAAAAAAAAAAATTACCATATCACCAAACTCTTACATCTAAAGTAAAATAAGATTTTCTTGACTGGTATTAGCTTCATAAACAAAAGCTACATATGCTTTGTATGTGATTTAGGCAAATTATTGGTACATGTTATTAGTTTCATTCGAATTCATCGAATTTTATATTTTATCCGATTAGTCATTTTCTCTTTACTAATTTCAGAGTACCTCCATAATAAGTCTTCATCCTTCGACCCGAAACACTGTAAAAGAAATATGGTATAGATCTAATTAGGGTCACTTTTTCCTATTATGCTATGCATTAGATAACTTCATATTAATTACCAGGCCAATTAGCGATTGAGCGACTAATAAAAAATTTAAAAAATAAAAAACAATTAACAAAATTTCATTTTCTGATTAAAAATCATACAAAAAAAAAAAAAAAGGATATTCTTAGAATATATTCTAAGAATATCCTTTTTTTTTTTTCATAGAAAAACCGACCCTACATTTCTTTGTTTGAAACTAAAACTTACTAAAGAGTATGCACCGTTTTTTACTTTCATCGGTCACACATGGGCGCTTCGTTTTCAAGTATAATTTGTATATAGTTGGTAGTTTGCATATGGAAAAACAAACTTGTAGAGGGATGCACTATTATCGAATAAATTACAAAAGCAATCCATAAAGAAATATGTACTATTTTTATTAGTAACTATTACATAATCCCCCAAAAAGTAAAATGGTGGAGAAAAGAGGCAGGGTGCAAATTCATTGTCATTGCATTTTTTTTTGCATTCGCTGCCCTGCACAATAACCTAGCAGTTCCAACATGTCCGTTTCAATAGAAACTGCGTCAAGCATAGTCACTGTACCACACGAGGTCTGTTGTCATAAAACCGAGATGATCATGTTTATGCAGACAACACAAAAAATCATCGGCCGTACATGTGTATGTTGACATGAGGACTTTCATTCTTAGTTATGACATAATACGATTTCATTTTTATTTATAAATTCTATTTTTATTAATTTTTATTTTTCATTTAAATCTAACATTTTAGTTATTAATCGAACCCCAAGGCGGTTTTTGCACCAAATTTTCGCTTAATCCTCTAATTAAATGCTGATCTTACAAATATTGCTTAGAAAAATTACTTTATTCACATTTAATCCTATAAAATAGTACCTTCCTTCCAGTGTTTGTGTATAGACACTATTATTTACACCCCCCCCCCCAAAGAAATCTTAGCCTCAACGTAAGTATGTTGCTGCGAGGATGTTTTCTCAATTATGAAATAATACAAAGGCTTACATGTTCCTTATTATGTATAATTTTAATAATAAAAGAACACATTAATTAATACTTATAGATAGTAATTAAAAAAAAATTTGAACAATACTACTTATATGGGGTTCAGAGATGAGAACAGTTTCTTAGATTCAATTTTCCCCAGACAATGCCGGTGTGCAGATTCTGCTAGTGATATATTTTAAACCATTCATTGCACTAACATTACCGTGGGTTGCTTTCTTTATTTGTATGCTTTGTTTTTGTATGTTTTGATTGTTAGAGTGATTGTTAGGACTTATCTAATGTTCTTGCACATCACAGAGTGATAAAATAAATTATATTTATAAAATATCATTTTAGGAAATTTAACGGTTTCGATTATCAAAATCTACTAAAATTAAAATTGCGCAAACAGGGAAAAACAATTTTTAAGTGTCTACAGTATTTTGAACAGTTTTTAAGCAAAAATGTATGTTGAATTTCTTTCTAAACTTCAATTTAACTATCAATAAAAACAAAAAAAATATTTTAAATAAAACAAAAAAAACAAACAAAAAATGTATTTATCATAAGTGATAATTTAAAATATCATCAATGATGGCTTAAAAAAAAAAGAAAAAAGAGGGGTATATTATTAAGTTTCAGGTCAGCAATGATGAGATGATTCTTTAGCAAATAATTTACAACTTAAACACGGTGAGCATTTTAAAGTTCCTTCTGGTCAGCAAATTGAAACAAGATCTGTTGTGATAATTAGAAAAATTACTTTAGATAGGATGATTCCTTAGAAAATAATTTTTATCTATACTTTATATTAAAAATAGTTTCGATCAATTTAAATCAAATTACTTTTTCAATTATATTAAAAGAATTTGGAAAAGTGATCAATGACAAAATGAGTATAGTAGACAGAAAAATGTAAATGCATTATAATATAGTGACATTTTTGTAAATACAGGGTGGGCAAAAATAAGGGTCCTATTTTTAAAAATTCATAACTTTTTTATTTATTGATTTTTTTTTTTTTTTTTTTAGAATAAGTAAAGGACCCCTTCCGAAGCAAGCATGAGCCGTATTAGCCCTAAGGAACGTACCCTCATTTAGAAAACATTATTTTTGCTTAAAAAACTCAAAACAGTGTAAAAAACAATACTTTAGTTTTTGTAAGTTTTAAGAAGTGTTTTTCGGCTAAAATTTGTTTTGTTTATTTCAAAAAATCTCGGAAGGGTCAGTCTACACACACATAAAGTTTGGTGAGTTTAACTTTTATTTTGTGGAAGTTATTCAAATTCAAGTTATTCAAATTTAAAGATAGGACCCTTATTTTGGCCCACCCTGTATATAAAAAAAAGTTTTTTTTTTAAATATACATAATTCAAAAATATTCAAAGAGAAAAATCTTTTAAATATTGAATAGGGTCGTATTAAATATACTAACAGGTCTTTAATATTCAGCAAAGATGGCATCAGTGTTGATTTGAGAGGTTTATATTATGATGGGATTGTAAATCTGGGGGCTGCCTCAGTTAATACTAATGATCCTTCAGCTTTGAAAGCACCATTGCTTACCCCACCCCCTCATCCAGATGTGTCATCTAATGACAGCTTTGTTGGAAGCACACCTGCTGTTTTCACAGCAGTGGAATTATGAATTCAATTAGTAATACAGTAATGTTTGCTTCTAAAAAAAATGTAAAATACAATGTAAAATACAATGTACAATTTCTATATCAATGATATAGAAATTTGTATTCACCAAAATATATACCAGTAAACATCATTGAAATTTTGAAGAATAACTCTTTGGATGTAGTTTAACAAATTAGAATTTAATTAAACTTGTATAAAAAAGAATTACTTTTTTTCAAAGAGAAAATTTTAGTTTTGTAACTTCAGAAATCAGCAGTATTCGTTTTATGGAGAAAATTTTCAAGCTTTTTCTTTTATTATTGTGTCTCATATCAATTCAATTATATAATGTTATATATATGTTATACTTAATTCAAGATTTAATTTTTAAAGTTAATAAATATAATTTGTTCCTAAGGTTCTGGAGTCAGACCACCTTGACTATATTCTGAGACTCCACTACCCACGATATTTGTTTGGATGAGTATATTTCATTATCATGTGGTCTGTCTACTCTTGACACACAGAAAAAGGAAATACATTATAATTTATTTTATAGAAATTTAAAAATAAATAAAAATAATAATAATGTTAAGAGGTTCATGGGTTCCTCAAGGAGGTTAAACTTACAGAAATGTATTTCAATTAATGTCAGTTAACCCCCTTTCCCATCCAATTAATGCTGGTTACATTTTTCGGACCCACCTCAGAAATCAAAATGGTCATATGGTGTTATGGGTCAAATGCAAAGGGAAATAGGGTTGCTCATTTAATCCTGGGTAATGCCGGGTATTCCTGCTCATAATATGTAACTGAAAATAGATTTTTAGAAAACAAAGTTGTAGGTAGCGAGAATTTCTTTGCAACTTTCATCAGCAAAACAAATCTATTTAAAATGAAATTTTCTTTCTCCACATGCAAGTTGGTTTATTTGTAGAAGCTTTGGGCAAACTAATCTTTATTATTGACGCGCAACACCAAAGACCATCATGAATTGACATGGCTCTATGAGCGCTTCTCCATTTTCACCATTTTACGAAATGCCTCAAATCTGCTCTCGGCCTGCAAAGTCAGCAGGACATCCGAAGAAACTTCCTGATATAGGTTTTATAAATTTGGTGGTTGAAAAGATTTTCATGAACTTTTAAATTTAAATCATTTTGTCAAATGTCAAATTATGTATTTATTGAATAAATACATGTATTATTAAAATATGTATATAAAAAATCTTTAGATTTTTTTCATTTGAACTCAAACAGTTTAACTTTGACTTTCAGAAAGAAATCAATTGTTGGTTAAAGATGTGTTAAATGACTAAAAACACATAGGTCATGCTGACATTAGAATTCTGAAAACTAGATGTTGGCACAATCTTTAACTATTTGGATGTTAACCAAAACGGATGATCTTACTGATACAAAAATCAGATCTCTTTATGGTATAAGTATTAATAAAAAAAGAGAGAAAGTAATCAAACACTTTTTGTAAGAAAGCCAAATTAGGAGGCAGATAATATGGATGTGTCTACCTACATTAATCAAAATAAATACTTTGCTACAACCAAAAAATGTACAATAATAAACAATATTTGAATGTAAAAGTAGATTACGGTAAGTTTGGATTAAAAATAAAACTTATTCAACACTTTTTTCTATAAACAATATTAATCCAAACCTTAAACTGTATTTACTTATGACCAAACCTGTGAAAATGGCACTAATTCCTTAGTTTGATCATTTTTTAAATCCACATACAGAAATTTAGCTGTAGTTATTTACAGTGATTAATATGTCCCCCCCCCCCTCGGAACACAGATTAACCACTGTAAATAACTACATTCTTTCAAATTTTAAACAACAAAAATTGAATCATATACGTTTAGTTATTCTATCTTTAAATTATTCTGATAATTAAAAAAAAAAAAAAAAAAAAAAAAAAAAAATGTAAAACTAATAGTTTATAAATAGTTATTAATTTAGGTTGTAAATGCTTGCCTCTATTTTCTAAATAAATAAAACCAACTTCCCAAAATCGAAACAGAACTGAATTAAGACCGCAGATCTTTAACAATACTTTCAGATGGAGCTCCATACAACAATAAATTATACTTAGCTTAACACTTTACTGAAGTTTCACGGCACTAGCAATCCTCAATCGATCACTCAAATACAAACTCAAATTACATAATATAAATCTACATAATCAGAAATTGTGTTCCAGTATCTAATCCCTCGTTTTAACAATGTTAAGATGGCTGCCCTCTGATACCATAAATGCACTATTTATAAATGATTACATATTTTTTAGAATGATTTAAAAAATGAAATACAAGATTCATTTCTGTTTGGAAGTTTTACCAAGAAATGAGTTATATAAATAAATAAATAAATTAAAAAATTTATTATCACACATTTTTTTTTTTTTAAATTAAAAAGGAAAATTTTCTCTTTCCTAACAAAAAAAAAAAATGTCCATGGCCAAATTGAAGGAAGGTGAAAATGCTCGTGATTAGACGACACCTTTAAGTTACAAGATAATTATTAAAAAATTAAAACACTTTAAAAAAAAAAAAAATTTTTTTAATTAAAAAAAAAAAAGTATAAAATGACTACATAACATCGATAAATGGAATTATTTTTACACAACTCTTATGATGTAATACAATTTAACTAACTATGGGATAATTAGAAGACCTTCTTCAATAATAAAATATCTTGAACAGAGAGTATTTAGTTTCCGTAAAATTAGAAAACATTTAATTACTACAATAATTACTCTTAAAAATAGAGAAAATAAAGTTGAAATAAAAGATATAATCATTTACAGATGGCTGAACAAAAGATTTTACTAAAATAATTACACACAAGAATTTTGTCACAGCCAAGAATAGAAGTTCGCTTGACCCAACCCACTAAGAGTCACCTTGAAAGTCAATAAAGTTTTCATCAATGTTTAATATTAAAGCAAAGAAAGAAAGAAAAAACATTGCTGATAAATTCAAAGTGTGTGACCAACACTAGAAAAGAGGTATGAACAAGCTTTTCAAACCTGGAAAAGCTAAGATCAGACTCTAAACGACAATTTGACATTTATACCTAAAAGAAGAAGAAAAAATAACATTGGCATTACAATCAGAAAGATTATCACCCTCCAATATATATCACTTATTTTCACACTCTTGCACATGTGTGTATCAACATAAGCAGCAACAAATAAACAGCACAAATTAAAAATAGTTTCCTTGAAAAGGCAATAAATCCCACAACATACCTCCTCGTTTCTTGAGAGTCAAAAGGTAGAGAAAGAGGCAGTAGAGACCGTAATAGATGAGGTAGGCCAAAATAAGGCTTAGAATTAACACAGCAAATACATCAGGATACTGATTTAAGAAGGGACATTTAAACATGGGCAATTAATTTGGTAACGGGAAAATAAAGTTGCCTGCATAAACTGGATGGGGCCTAGTATGAACCAAGCAACTTAGCAAGCTCACTAGTGATGGCTGTACAGCCCATATCACCTAGCACCAGTTATACCCGATCAATACATTGCTAGCCAGTGCTAACGTCACTGCTTGTTCCTTAGCAACAACCTGATGTCAGACATAATCAACAATGAGGAAGCTGCAGCAGCTACCAATTCTAGAGGAACAACTGTTCATAAATTGCATTCCGCCAGAGACAGCGGCAGTGGCAAGACCTGATAGAGGTTTTAAGGAGAGAGAGAGAGAGAGAGGGAGGGGGAGCTGCTGCGGTGATGACTGATCAATAATGTTGCAACAGAAACAGCAAATGAGTGTTGCTGCTGCTGCATAGAAGATGAAAACACCTTTGAAAACAGCGTTGAATAGAAAAGAAAACCCAATGCCAGCCACGTAATTATAAGCTTAGATATATGATAGAGTTATGAACGAAATATTAAAAGCAAAGTAATACTACTTTAGTATAATTTATTCCAGAAAACAGAGACAGTGGTGGGGGGATAAATTATCCAAGGAAAAGAAGAACAAAAAGAGGAAAGCAAAAATGAAAGTCGTTTTCATTTAATATTTTAATTTTCATGTAAAAATATATATATATATATATATATATATATAATCATTGTAGTTAGATTATTCTAAATCTTAAAATGAATACAAAAAAACAAACAAAAAAAAACAAAACAGAATTAGCCATGTTAGTACTGAACAATATTATTTTTATCCATTATTCTAATAAAAAAGAATGGGTTCTTTCCAGCTATTATTTTTAAATGGTTAATTTTAGTAAATTGTCTCTTTCAACCAGCAATCAAATATTCATAGAATTTAAGTGCTATTGAACACACCAGCAAAATTATTGAATATCAATGAAATCCTTACATTTGTAAAAGGATTCAGAGAATAAATAAATTATAAAGATTTCATTAAATGTATAATTTGACCGTCATATTCCACTTGAATTCTTGTTACTCCTCTGATGAACATCTTCCGAGCGGATGATTTACTAAAATTAACTCACTTTTATTATTAACTAATTTTAACATTTAATAATGAGAATCCTCAAATTTCAATCTTCAAGTAATCAAATCTTTTAAATTATAATCAATCAGCAAGAATCAAATTTGAAACAATTAAAAATGTTAATTTGTTAGAAGACAAAAGGTAATTTCTTTGCCAATTCTATGATTTGTGGATCCTATTTTTGCAAAATTCCAACTATCATTTCATGATTCAGCACATAACTTTTCTCTATGAATTTTAACTATTTCATTAAAAAAATCTAAATTAAGCACAACAATGTCACAAGATTATTCCAAGAAATAAAATAACATGGTATACAAAATGATTTACAAGGTGATGCGATAATCTCAAATTACAAAAAAACTTGAAAACTTTATGAAAAACAGCTTAAGAATCAAACTCTAAAAATGTTAAGCTGGTAAATATTTGACATAAATAAAAAGGAAAATAACCCCAGATTGAAAAAAATGTTATATTCTACAATTCCATCAGAGTAATTGGTCATTCAATTGCATCGGAATCGGTTCTACCATAAGAGAGAAAAGTATGCCAGTTTGCCAAAACAGTTTTTGTAATGTAAAGGCCTAAAAGTTAAGACATTTCGGCGCTTGTTCGTAATACTCCACCACCCGCTTTTCTCAACTCACCATTTTTTTTTTTTTTTTTCAGTGTATAATTACCTATCATGTTGCTAGAGAATTCCACTTTTTTTTTTTTTTAATTTCAAATATTTTAGGAGGGGGATCAGTTTCCTATATAAATTTAACGTAAACGGATCCCCCAGTTTTTGACCATCACAAATTCTTTTAATAATTTTTTTTCCAGGATTTTGTTAATTATTTTTCAAATATTTTAGATTCTCACTTTTTGATCAAATTTTTTTCCAAAAACTTCAAAACAACCCGGAATTCATGAAAAAAATAAAAAAATTTGGTCTGTAAAAAAAGTGAAAAAAAAAAATGGGTGAACAAACAACATGGTCAAAAAGTGGGTGAAGTTTACGTTAAATTTATATAGGAAACTGATCCCCCTCCTAAAATCTAAAATATTTGAAAATAAAAATAAAAAATGTTCTCTAGCGACATGATAGGTAATTATATACCAAAAAAAGAAATAGTAAAAAGTTGAGAAAAACAGGTGGTGGAATATTACGAACAAGTGCTGACATTTAATTTTTTTTTTTAAATGACATTTATTTTTTCTATAAGTTTTCAAATAATGCGCAAATAAGCTAATGCAGAAATTAAAATAAATTGTTTAACTCGTTATGAATTCTCTCCCTTGCAGAAATTCTTCCATAAGGCCTACTAGGAGTATGGGTGTGTGGGTCTAAATTAATTTCACATTCCGATCGTGACTCTCCTTTCACTTAAAAATTCCCCAAAATTAAAGAAATCAACCAATTTTAATGACATTTTCAGTAACGATCACATAATATAATGAAACCATTATTATTTTTTTTTTTAAATCTTATCGAAAATGTTGTTGTTTTTTTTTGAAAACAAAATACCCCTTTACTAAATTTATATTTTTATATATTAATAAAAAAAAATGCATGAATTAAAAAAATTTTTTTAATGAAAATAAAGCACTGTAGATATTTAAAAAATATATTTTTTTTTAATTATTTCGTATATATTATGAAAAAGGTCCGTAAATTTCGTGTTAAAATCACTATAACTCGAAGAAAAATTAATTTCTTGAATTGGCGATGTTATCATTGAATAAAGCATTGTTTAATCAATATTTTCACAAAAAAATATAATTGCAAAAAATATTTCATGTGATGTTAATAAGAGTTTCTGGGAAAATATAAAATGCGATGTAATTATATTTCTCGTCATTATCAGCGTAAGAATTTTTTTTTATATAATCTTGAAAATAAACACAAAATTGAAAAATTTTAAAATCAGGATCATAACGAAAAAAAAAAAGAATTTAAAAAATTGGATAATTTCTACTAACGATTGACTTGGAGAGATATGGTAGCACTATTCTGTAATAAACAGGCGGGATTAACTCACCCTCCTCAAAATTTTATTTTCAGAGATTCAACAATTTCGTTAATTTCACAATTCATTGTCATTTATTTGGAAGGATAAAACGTAAGTTTGTATTTGCTTTGTCATTTTTTTCATTAATAAATATCATTTAAAAATTTTTAAACAATTATTATAAATAGAATTAAAATGACATTTTCTTTCAAAATTGAATTATATTTATTTATTAATAAATGATTTTTAATGTTTTAACTTTTTCAATGAATATTGTCAGTGTAGTCATTGACTTTAATTTACTTTTTCACTTAAAATAAAATAATACTCTTTTTAGCTTTATTTTAAAAGAATTAATGTAATTTATCGTTACGACACACGTAAGAAATTCTTACATGTGTCGTAACAATAAATTAGTTATTTATTCTTTAAGAATTAATGTAATTTAAAATTACATTAATTCTTAAAAAATAAATCGAGTAATGTAATTGTTCAAGATTTTAATCAATCATCATGTAAAAATAATTAATAAAATTGACGCAGTTCGTAATGTAAAAATTAAAAAAACAAAAACTATTACTGCAGTTTTGGCCTTCCATCCATACTTAGAGATTTTGTAGGCGTATTTTCTGTTTACAATTATTACAACACAGGTTCCGAACATGTTTTAGCTAACTTCCACTTTTTATTTTTTTTTGATACTTAAGCAATTTTTAGTAAAAAAAAAAAAAAAAAAAAAAAAAAAAAAAATCACTCTCTTAAGACTTTAATTTAATAACTATCTTTGAAACAGTTCCAGAAAACTGATATTTATATTTCCAGCAAATTTTAAACATGTTTATTGAATCTGTAGTTTTACGTGATTTTTCGCTTTTTTGATAACATTTTCATTCTAATTTTTTTTTTTCACACATAAATATACATTTGTTTCCTTTAGATATTAACTTAATGCTTTTATCTTTAAAACACAATCAAAAGTTAAACGAAAACTACTTTAAAAAATTAAGAAAAGACACATTTAAGAACTATAGTCAGTACAAGCAACGGCCATTTTTGCACGTACCTATCATCAGGGCTTTACAGAGCCCTCCAAAAAAGAGCGCGCTCCAGGAGCACGCTCCTTTTTGCTGGAGCGAAGGAGAGGAGGGCTCATTTTATATTCAGCGGGAGTTGAGCGGGAGCAACTCCATTTGGGACTAAAGAGCGGTGGTTTTATTGCTCCGCGCTCCAAAATTATTTGATTTTTTTTAAAACATTAGTTTTTTATTCAACAATATTTGATTTTTTTTAAAACATTAGTTTTTTATTCAACAATATAAAGGAAAAGTAAAGACAGTCTCAGAGTTTACTCTGAATTATTTTGTCAGCCATTTTAATTGACAAAACATCAACTACTTCGTGTTTGTGCAAAACTTGAAAGGAATTTATAAACTATCGAGTAGAAAGTCATTTAAACTGGCTTTAAATTCTTAGAAAATTTCCATGTATTTAAAAAAGCAAAATTGTTTTCTTGTTCTCAGGAAACGAAAATTTACGTATAATCCTATACTTCGTCCGACATGTTCTATAACTCTCAAAATATTAGCGAGATTTTGTCAAATATTATCTTACGGTCTTACACTTAAAGTGACATCTCAACCCATATTGACGAAATCCTATGACGCCCACCCCTATCCTTCGACCACTCATTGGCAGAATAGAACGTTTATGAAAGAAGGTATATTTTTATTATGGAGCACTGAAAAAGAGCCGCTCCTTTTTTATAGGAGCAGGAGCGGCTCCTTTTTGAAAATGGGGAGCGTGAGAGGAGCCAGCTCCAATTTTGGGCGTTGGAGCAGGAGCGGGAGCAGCTCCAAAAGTAGTGGAGCGCGTAAAGCTCTGCCTATCATATCTAAGTTACCGAAACCTGATTTATACTAACAACTTCGGAAACACGCAGGTTATATTTGCTTTTTTCATTTTCTATTGTCTTTCACAGAAGTTAATAAAATGGTGTTTGTTTTTGTTCTTTTATGAAACTGCCTGCAAATGTAAACTTGTCAAAAAGTATTCAATATCGAATGAATACTTTACATAGAAACAAATTGTTTACATCAAAATACAATTTCAGAAAAATGTAAAACAAAACGTATTTATTATCACAATATATTGTGATAATAAATACGTTTTGTGCTACATTTTTCATTTGATTTTTTAGGAAAATAAGTTTCCATTGAAATTCCAAGTAAAGAAAACATCAGTAAATATAACATCATCAAATGTAAATAAATACAGAATGAAGAATGTAAGAACATCATAATCTAAAACCAATTCATCATATAGAAAACGGACTAATGAATCCAGAAGATGAAACGAATATTATTCACAGATAATATTCTGAAAATGAATAATTAGCACTATAGAAAGGATTTAAGTTAAACAAAAAAAAAGTTGTTTTTTCTAAAAAGATTCAAAATAAATGGACACATTTACTATTTTAAATCAAAAAAACTTATGTCTATATAAAAGAATGAAAACAACAGATTTTTGAAATTATACAAATTCACTCAGCGATTCAAGTTTTACAAGTGTTATAATTAGTCTAAGAATAAATAGATTTTACTTGGGATACTTAAGTTTTCAATAAGTCAATATTTTGGAACCGATTGCAGAATTAATTAAGCTATAGAATTGAGGATGTGTGTGTGTGTGTGTGTGTTTGTGTTTATACAAACATGTACAAAAGCGACACTTCCATTTGATCGTTAGCTATCAAAACTACGATCTTATTGGGCTAAGAAAACGCACACATATATTTATATATATATAGCTGCAGTACTGATTCATATTAAAAAAAACTTCCCCCTTGATCAATTTTAAACAATAAAATTAAACATGACTTCAAAATTCTTCAAACTTTATTCACTCAACAGAAGAGGAAACTTCTTGAAATTTGTTTTTGTTCAATATTTACATGTTAATTCATGTTTTTAGCACTCAAAACAGCTTTATAAAGTTTAAAATGTTTACTTCATTATAATGAAAAGTTATTTTAAAGAATGTCCATTCCCATCAAAATGCAGCTGTTAACCAACTGATTTTTTTTTTTTTTTTACATGACCCCAAAATGTGTTAATCTCAAATCTCTCTTAAGTGATTTATTTTTGGTCTAGATAAAAATCAAATTCCTAGTAGAGAGGATCAGGGTATTAAGATTAATAAGAGTTTACTGCCAATTAATAAGGATTTCATTTTTAAGAGTTCATCAGAAAATACCTGACTAAAGTAACGTAAAATGTGTTTATTTTACTGTTTATTTTAACACATATTCCCAGTTATCAGAGAGAACTAACATAAAAATCATCTTCATGGGATAAACACATACAGATCATCTACTTTTTATACAAACAAAATTACAATTCAAATGTAAGTTGAGTTTACTTGTGTAAATTCAAGAACACTAAGTACTTATGGAATAGAAACAGAGTTAAAATTTTTAAATGTTCATTAAATACGAAGAACAGCAAAAGATATTCTGTACTGAAATTTAATAGCTCTAAAACCCAATTCATGGATTAGTAAGATAAATATTTGAAAAGATAAAACCATTTTAGGAATTTAACCACCTATTTGATATTTTCAAGATAACCAGTAGGAATTTCAGTTGAAAAGTTATCAGGTTTCTAAAGACTTATTTTGAAAAAAAAAAAAAAAGAAAAAAATATCAAATGAATATAGTTACTGAAACTTCCATAATAAGTAAAACTTATACATTTATTTTACATTTGAATTTTAACTTTAAGATAATAATTTTAAGAAATTTAAATTATAATTAAAAACTATTTACACATATTTACAACATCAATTCTCTAATTCGAGTTGTTTGTACATTTGTATTTAAAAATTTTTAAAAATGGTTATTTTCACTTTAGCATTCTATTGACAATTTTGGTATCTAATTTATTTGGGGGAAATTATTCAGAAGTAGGTATTTGTTTTTCCTCCCCCCCTCACTTCACTCAAGCCCTCAACTATGAGCATCATGTTCACAGTAGATGCATCTCATCTGGAATGAGCATCAGTAAGGAGTTAAGAATGTTGGCTTCATACATGATAAACAGCAATTCTTCTTGTTCCATCTCAAGCTTTTTCAAATTAATTTTACATTGATTGAACAAAACTAGTTATAATAAGAGGTTTTCAAAATATAGGAAAAACTAAGCTAAAATATTAAGTCAATATTCAAACAACTTTAGAAAGGAAAATACATTTCAACATTTTCCAACAATTACTTCAAATTAAAATCCTTTCTTCACTTGAAGACAGAACATCTAAAAAGGTTTAATTTAAACTTCATTATGGCCAATTTTTGTTTTGTATCCTCAGGATGTTATGTCTGGTAGCTAAGTGTAGACTTGAACAAAAATGCAAATTTGTAAATGGCATTGAGTGAAGGGTGAGGGGGGAATCATTTGACTATTTCTTAACTGATTAAGAAATATTCAAGTCAAGAGAGAAAGGGGAGGAACTAAGTGAATCACTCAAACTAAGTGATTTTGCTCAACAAGTGATCAACAACCAAAATTAGAGACGACAAATGGAGGGCAATTGCTCGGCAATGCCAAACTGGTGATCTCAGAAGGCAAGTGACCAATTTCAAAAAGAAGATAATCTATAATAAGCGGATCACCTAGTATGCGACTAGAAAAAGCTGAAAGACTTACATATGAACATTTCTAACTTCAGCTAACCTAACCATCTCTGTGGGTACTTAACACATGTGCCACTATTCAAGCTGGTTTTACGCTTTAATCTACTTGTTTTCATAATATATTTTTTAGAGACCAAATAAGATAAATTTCAAATACACTAACCTAGATTTGAAAGTAAAACTACAACTACCATATTCTTATATCTCAGTAACAAATTTCAAAACATTTGTCAAAATTAGTGACTATTAGGTCAATCCATGGTTTTTCATCTCAGCAATTCTAACAAAATATCGTATGATTTTCAATAATAAAATAATTTGTTTGTTTTTTTAACTTTTAAATATTTTCATTTCCACCAGAATAATGTTAGGATATTGACTAGTTTACTTTTCTATGGCAAGTTTATATAGCTAACTTTTTATTTATTTTTTATTTTATTTATTTATTTTTATTAATGACTTGTTAACATAATTTAATTTATGTATTAAGAATGTTAAATATAACAAACATAAGGATAGGTCGGTTTTGGAAGCATCCACTTGGGCAAGTCATTATAGTTGGCGGATAATATAATAAAGACTCACAAAATATTGTATTTCTAAATTCCCCCGTCATTTGTGCAAATTAATTTTAAAATTGAAGTTTTCCAATTTTTGCCATATTTTTAGTTTCTTGATAACCAGTTCAAAGTATAACTATAATTAAAAAAAAAAAATTATATCAAAATTTGTTGTATAAAACTTCTTAGAAACAATGGAATGTAATACTTTCTCCATTTAATAAAATTAAACATTTTTCTGGATTTATTATCAAAATAGCACATTTTTTATGCATAATATTGAACAAAATTTTTTTAACGAGGTTTTATAAAATGATAAAAAGTTAGGAATGTAAGATTTGGTGTCAATCTTTATTTCAGTTAATTCCAACTAACTTCACTTGTCCAAAGTTGATTTGAAAAAAAAAGTGTAAAATCAATTTAGCACCATAAAAATACTTTTCATGTTTAAATTAAGTAGCACCTATAAGACATTACTTCAAGACATAAGAGTAGGTTCTACTTTGCAAATACAAGAATTTGTAATGAAAGATAGTACATTTAATTTAAGCAATAAATAGAAAATATTCTTTTAGAATAAATATATGCCTTCAGTGGCATTAAATGCCATTGCAATATAAAATGAGAAAAAGTATCAATATTCCTATGAAGATCCTAAAAATGCTTGAATATTTAAAATTGTTTTAATATCACATTAAAAGCAAATATCCAAAGCATATTTACAAATAAAATCTACAATATTCAGTATCATCTGGGCTTTTTACACATAGAACAACAATTTAGGAGAAAAAAAAATCTTCAATGTAAAAGCAGTGGATCCAATATGGAAGATGCCAAGTTAGGGTGTGGCTATTCAAAGTCCAAAAAATATTGCAATGGCATTTGTTCAATTGAGGTTTCTTGTTTTGTTAACTTTAAGCATTATGTCAACAAGTTGCCTAGATTTGTAAATTAAAATCATTTATTTTGTAATTAGTTAATAAAGTAATAATAATAATGTCTAAGATTATTCGTAGAAAAAGAACATATTTCACCACTTAAAATAAGTTTAAGTCAAGAATGTATTTCTGGAAATAAATTTCTAAAATTTACTTTTAATTAATGAAATTGCTGAAATGCTCATTTCAGAAAAAGTATTAACAGTTGGAAAATGTTCAGCTGATATCTTAATAGGTAAGTTGAGCCAGCCTAAAAAAAAGTTGCTAGTAACAACCTTCACATTCCTGAATGAGGCACAAGGGAATCTAGAGAAAGATCTAATGTTCGTTTTTACAGTAAACACTTACACATCGTAGTTTAAATTATAAACAAGAAAACATTAAAGAATTGCGTGAAAAAAGAAAAACTTCAAAATGAGTAAATGTTAAAAACAGTTTTTAAATTGGCAAGATTACAAATATTTGGAAAATTAAAATGAACTGAAAAAAAGGTAATAAGATTATTAACTTTGATGACCATTTAAGGAAACAGCCGATTTTAAGGTAGATAAGAGAAAGAAAAAAAGATGAAGAATAAGAATTTATCAATACCGTGGATGAATTAGATTGCGATATTATGTCCAATTGGAAAGAGAGAGAGGAAGTCTTTGTGCAGACCTGCAACACCAGATTGAAAGGGGATGATTCGAAGCAAAAGAGAGAGAGAGTGGATGCCAACAGTAACACCGTTTTCTCTCCTCGAAAGAGTGGAAGCAAATGATGAGAATGCTTACTCTCTTCTCAAGTGGTATAAAAGGGCGTGCACATCAGCTACAAGTATAACCCAACAAGTGACTAATAATAAACCAGGTCAGTAGCAAAGAAATACTACCACCTCCCATAGGAATAGTATAGTAGTATTCAGCAGAATAGTCAGAGGGAAAAATATAAAAGTCACATTTCTTTTGTTTTTTTTTTGCATAACTGAGGCCGGGGGGGGGGGGGGGAATAAGTTTCACCATTTTTTGATACTTTATAATATTTTCGTATCCGCCTCCTTGCCAAATTACCTCGGGTAATTGGTGGATTTGTTTTAGGAAATAAAAACTAAAACTTAAACAGTTTTTTTTTTGTAAGAAGGGAGGAGGGCAAATATTACTTTTATTTTACGAGTTTTAAACTTAAAGAAAGTTTAAAACTCGTAAAATAAAAATAATTCAATGTAACTTTAATTGCATTATGAAAATACTGATGGAAAAAAACAATTTCATATGAAAATTATTTCTTTTAAAATGTTGAATAAAAATTTTTAAAAATTAAATTGCGTCATGTTTCGAGGTAGGGGGAAGTACAAAACTAAAACTAAGTTTATGAAAAAGGGGGGCGTATTTTCATAATTTCTGATCAGTTTAAAATCAAGGAAATGGAATTTGGAAAAAAAAAGAAAAAAATTTCGAAAAGGAAATGTTACATAATTTTGTTGTTTTGTCAAACAAACAAAGCTGATTTTTTTTCTTCCATCTTCAAAGCTGATTTTACAAGGCAGAAATAAATTGTCCACTGTCCAGAATAGGGTCCGAATTTTTTTTATAAGGGAGCTAACCGTAAAGATTTATTTCTGAGCACGTAGCAAAAATAGAAACGAATTGTTGAATTGTTTCGTAGATTAACCATCCGCTGAATCACTCCACCCTCCAAAAGTAAAAGTGAGGTTCTACGGGTTTTTTTTAGCCAATTACTTGTGACCGCATTGAAAAAAAAAAAATGGTATTTTAAAAAATCTTTTAACATGCTGAACGTATTGGCGTTAAACTCAATTTAGTATTGTGTACGAAACAGGAAAAAAACACTTGTTAACTTAACCGATTCAGTTCTTCCTGGCAAAAATGGACGTTCCCTGAAACGGAGAATGATGAAGACGAAAAGAAAACTAAAGTTTTTTTAGTAAGTTATCTAAAAATAATTTATTTAAAACAATTAAAATATTTCTGAAATATTGAAATTGGATAACAAAATATTAAAAACAACTATTCACTTCGTCTTAACCATTCTCCGTTTCAACGTTTTAGATCAACTTTCTTAGAGAATGTTATCCATCTTGCCAGGAAGAACTATGTGTCAGCTAATTTAAAGTGTTTTTTTTCCTCCTATTTCATACGTAATACTAAATTGATTTTAACGCCAATACGTTCACTGTCATAATCTAAATAAACATAATTTTTGAGCTACTACTGCATATCGTCTTTCCGAGAGAATGACATGGATCGGGAAACTACGTGATTATCACAATTACTTTAGAATTTAGAGTGGGAGATCAGTTTCGCATATAAATTTAACGTAAAATGACCCCCCCCCCCCATTCTAACTTTTGGGGGCATAAACCAATTTTTTTTTAATTTTTTTTTTTTACTACTAACCCTAAGTGGCAAAATCGTAAAACCACACGTAATCGCATAAAAAAGTAGACCCCCCCCCACTAAAATACGCACTATCTCCCATAGCAAAAAAAAAAAAAAAGAAATAATGGGAGATCATTTTACGTTAAATTTATATATAAGACTGATTTCTCACTCTAAATTCTAAAATAATTGTTCTTTTTTCTACTTTCCGCCAAGGTTTTCAGGGCGCTCACACGTAATCGCCTTAAAAAGTAGAATCTCATATAATACGATCGTTTTATTAAATCAATAAATTTTTTTTTTACAAATTAAGTTAGCTCACTTGTTTTGTTTTTTTAATTAAAAAATGTTTAAATTGAAACTATTTTGGAAAATGTGATTTTTTTTATGTTCTTTTATCCTCTTCTATCTAAAAAAACAAAAACAATACAAGAGTATTGTTTTTGTTTTTTTAGATAGAAGAGGATAAAAGAACATAAAAAAATCACAACTTGGTCGTCGGTTTTACGAAAAGAAAACATCAAGATTTTATTGGGTTAACTGCTTTACTGCTACATTGATGCTTTGGGGCAGGATTACTACTGCTGCTGCTGCTATTTGCAAACAATAATCTATCGACTGACTCACCCCAAAGTTATGCAGCCAATATCGATGAATGCTAATAAACTGAAATGAATTCATCACTTAACTCATTGCATCTACCCGGCGGGAGGTTAGGCTTAGGAAAAAAATCATTCAAAATAGTCATCTTTACCATTTAGTTTTCTCCTATTTAATTGCTGATTTCAATTCGATTAATAGTAAATAAATAATTTAATGTGTATTTATCAGAATTACGTATAGACGAGAAACACAAACAAACGCGATCTTGTCTGATAGTTTTATTAATGATAAAGAGGGTGCTTCTCCAAATTAAGACCCGAGCTAACTTCGACCCCGTCGTCAGGGTTGGGGTCAAAGTTAGCTCGGGTCCTAATCTGAAGAAATACCATAAAGAGATTCCGAAATCAAATCATCTGAAATGTTTCCAAAACAAAATACCCCCCCCCCCCAAAAAAAAAAATTAAATATGAAGTTTGAAGAAACAATGTTTACTGTCAGTGTCAGGTCATATGCGTTCTTATTGTTTAACAAACACATTTCCTTTGGTAAACGTGAAGATTCGAGTACGTACGGTTACGATTTTTGCAAAAGGAAGATATAAAATTGTGCATAGTCGATAAAAATTGTTTTTGTTTTTTTGTGTTTTTTAAAAGATTATGACATTGTAACGAACGTGATGGTCCTGAGCCAGGATCCAGCGGTGGACGTGGCTCCAACTTACTTCGTCCCAGCTTGGCATGTACTTTGAAAAGTGGGGAAATATCAAGCAAAGAGGTTGCTAGCAAGGATCGAACTCAGGACCTATGAGAAACGGCGCGACTGGTTGTTGCACTGAAGTGGGCGAGTCCATCTTAAGAGTATGTTATTTACCTCCTCTCCAGGAGGCTAGACAAGGTGTCAGGTGTAGTTAGCCAGCGCACTCTGGCCTACAAAAATACCTGCGTCGGCATTATCCGGTAAGGGCGCCTCGGGCGATTAACAATAAACTAACCCCTTCTCAAAGAGAATGCAAAGCCTGGGAGGGTGGGCCTCCTAGAACTCTACAGAGCAATACCTCTACAGAGTGTAGCATCCATTGGAACAGATACTACACCCTGGCCTTAGCCGAGAAAATCTTCAAAAAGAATATGAACCCGGAATTGTCTGTGTTCTCATCGGTAAAAAGGAATCGACAGATCACTTAATGTCTGACATGTGCTGACTTAAATAAAAGTAAAGAAGTGAGAGACAACGTCGAATTATTTGTGAGGCGCATTATTTTTTTTTTAAGCATCAGAGAGATCGTTGGTTTCATCCAGTAGAACGGAGTTTTGGAGTCCGAGTGATAGACTTCCAAATCCCCTCTTTCAGACATGCTGAACGTTTTGGAGTTAAAATAAATGTAGTATTACGTATGAAATCTGACGAAAAACACTTTAAATAAGTAAATATGCTAGTATTATCGGCTTATTTCCTAGATAACGACATGTTCGATTGGATCGAGATTACTCTATAAAAAACCGGAATTAAAAGTACGTTTGATGAAAAGAAGTCTTTAGTGACTTATATAAAAAATAAAATTTTATTTAAAAAGTATATATTTATATAACTCACTAAAAGACTTTACTTCTTTTCATCACACCTTGTTGCCATTACATTTTTTGTATCGATCATGCAGACAGCCGATAAAAAATGTTAGTGTCTTTCTTTCTGTAATACTGAAATACTCTATTGATGTTTAACTCCAATGCGTTCAGTCTGTCAGTCTTTAAAATATAGTTTTTGCATGTTTTTTCTTGAAAAATCTTAACTGTATTTCACGTTTACCCAAATGATTCTCAATTTCAATTTGTATCTATTTTTATTTATCCAAATTTAAAATAAATATTATGTATAAAGCAATTGAATGGGAAATTAAAGATTTTTTTAAACCGTGCCCCCCTTTTTTAAACAAGTTTTTTTTATTTTTATAATATTTTTCTTTAGCACCCCCCCCCCCCATTCTATCGATTTAATTTTAGGGCATTTTTAAATGTAGTTCTGATTGCATCAATATCAAAATAGGACGTACAAATTGAGAATCATTTTTTCCTAAAATATCGCCATGATTTAAACACATTTATGTCAATATAAATCAGGATTTAAAAATTAGTTGTATATTTGTTTTTTTAGCGTTTTCAGCGTACTGATCATTCTTAAAGATACCCAAGATGAAAAGCAAAATGATTTTTTTTTAAATTAAAAATGCAACATCAAAACGGCTCCCTTTTTGGATTTTAAAACTCAACTAAGACTAAGTTAGTTTCACAATTTTGATTGGCTCTCTTTACCGGTTAGAGAGCTGAACTGTTTTTTTTTATCAGTATATTTACCTGCCGCAAAGTTAGACATGGCGTCAGTTTATAACGGGGGATGGGGGGGGGTCACTCCGAGTCAGTATAAAATCTGCCGCGATTGGAGGTTTTGGAGGAGTCCGGCCATAAACCAAACCTCCCTCCCGAAAGAAGGGGTAATGCCTGGGAGGATGGCTTCCTGGGGCCGAACAGAACCACTTTGTTTTAGACCAAAAGCTTGAAAATCGGGCATTAAATATGAAAATCAAGTATTAAATGTGTTTTCTTTGTTTATAAGCGAGACATAAAACAGACATTTATTATAATGAATATCATTGCGATCATCATGATGACTCATCACCATTGTATATTTGCAAAGTTGAAGGTTACAAACTAGTGTTCAACACTTTAAATTAAAATACAAAATAAACAAAAACAATAATGTTTAATAAATAGAATATCGCATCAAAATTGAAAATATAATCATTTAGAGAGAAGAGATTATTTACGGACAGACAGACGAAAACACGTTTTTTTAGTTTTTATCGACCGCCTCAGGTTTTTTAGTTTTTTAACTACATGCATAGCATACATTCAGCCGTAGGCAAATTTTAATTTTCAAAGTTGTAATAATTGAAAAATATTCATTTATTATTTCAAGATGCAAAATATGTAATAGTTGCTATAAAAACTAAAAAAATAACTAAATATGTATTATTCCTGTTGATTTGTTCGTCTGTAACAAGTCGAGATGGACCCCACCCATAGATTCTTGACATACCGAACCAAAATAATGAGGCCACCTGATCGATCTTATCTTTCTCACACACAAACGAGACAAAATCAGTCGCACATCGAAATAAAAGTATCACTCAGTTTTAGAAGAACATATTAAATATAAGCGTTGTTACCTCGTTGACTGGAAGCAGACAAGACTCCAATTTAGTACGGAAGAAGACTTGAGGATAGATTAAAACACCGAGGATATGGCGTCTGTGCTAAAATCATACTGTGCAACGCCACCCCCGACTATGATGATGACGAACATGGGATTTTCGATTCTATAGACCGGGTAAATTTACAGCCGAACAAGGCTAAAATTTTTATAAGTAATCTCTTAATTGTTCTCTACAAAACTTATGCAGTAGTTAAAATGCATTCGATAATTTATAGCGCTTTTTCCAATACTTACCGGCAGGGAAAACTAAATGAAGAGAACAGCCAGAGTGTCACGTGTCTGTAATGTAGTAACAGGCCTTATATTTCTTTTTCTTCTTCTTTCTTAACCAGTTGAGTCAGGTTGGAGGGAAAAGGCGATAATATCGTCGTCTCACTTATTACGTACATGACTCAATTTGCTTCTTTATGCATTTAGCTGGAGAATAAAAAGTCACATCTACACATAAAAGGCGACAAAAGCTTAATTTGGGCCATACATTCTTATTGAAGATAGTCGCATGGTAAATTATAATTATTAAAATAATCTAATGGGTTGATTTAACCTGAATTGAATGGAGATAGTGATGCATTATTGGCATTTTATGCAATTAGTCATAAAAATGTATCAGTTCATTCAAACTTGTCGCACAAACTAATTATGATGTTGCAGTTTTTTGCTGAATTTAAAAGGTTTTGACCGTGGCCGTCGTAATATAGTAAAGTTGTTACGACGGCTGTAGTTTTATTGTTTTAATCTCAAGATTTGGGCCAGATGTTTTTGTATGAAGTTTTAGATATTGGATATCTGAATTTAAGTTTATTGACCATTTATTGATATTTTTCTGCCATCTTATGGAATTTTTTTTATTTATTGAATCTTTAAATAAACATAATTTGTTACACAGTGACTAAATTTAGGAAAATACCACATACCAACCGGGGAGCATCCCCATATAAAAACAAAAGAAATTTTATTTTTCGTATTTTCTATTCGCACGCTCTTGTTATTTTGAAGGCTTGCTTGAAAGTTAGTTTACGTTGATTGTCAATAATAATGAATTTATTGAATATAGAGGGTGGAGTAGAGAAAATAAAATTCTGTTATGATTAGATTAATTTCCTTATCATGTTTATGGTGAAATTCGTGGGACAGGGATACAAATATGGAACATGTTCTTTTTCGTAAATGAATTTAATTACTATTTTGAAAGAGGAATGGATTTTGAATTTAGTTTTTTTTAAATTAAAGTTATATTTCTATTTGCAAAGAAAAGCATAAACTTTAGTTAAATAAAAAATTAAGAGAAACGTGTTGTTTATTTTTATTTATTTATTTTTACTGTTTATTTTACGAGCTTAATTATTTACCAGATAGAACAGCTCTCTCAAACAAATAGATTTATCTATTTTTGTTTTCTTTCATTAAGTTACCAAATAATATAATTTGAACCGAATTGCTTCGTATTCAATGATACGAAGCAACCTGTCGGCTAAAAATTGTAAATTCGTAACTTAAACTTAATGTTAAAATGTTGAATAGGAACGTTTACTGTAATTTCTAGTGAGAATTTCCTTTAATTCATACGCAACATCTATTTCATGATGGGAGAAAGTAGAATTTTACCAATGTAGATTAAAACAATTGGGTCAAACTTTCCAGGGTGAAAAGATTTTAGGTCAAAATCTCCTGAGTCAAACTCTTCTAGATTCGACAAAGACTGACTTGTTGCTGTGTGGATAGACCAGCAACTGACTATGAGTCAGCTATTGTGGAAATTTCGGTATATTTTCTAGTAAGTCACGGGTTGCTTCCCTTTGTTTGAAACCGTTTGAGGGTGAAGGCTGTCGGTTTTTGCTTACGTGCCAGGTTGAAGGTCACATGGATTATTTTGCGTAGGAGTTGGGTTAGGTTGAAGCCATTTTGTGTCACGTGGTTTCTATTTTTAGAAATGATGCATTAGTTCTGTCTCGATTTGATATTGGCGCGAAGTTTAATCAGAACAGAATTACGCGCCTGACAGGCGACACCTGTAAAAACTGTTTCTCCGTCCATAGTTGGGACGTTAAATTTTGAGAAGAATTTCTACTTGAAGAAATTTAAGAAATAGAGTATCTCTTGGCAAGAATTGCCTTTTATGTATGAAATATTCTTCCTTCGGTCAACGAATATTTCCCTTTGAAGATGTTTCAGGTCAGAGACTTGGAATGAAGAATTATGGAGAATTTGAACGAGATAAAAATATCTCCGGGCACGAAATTGCCTATGTTGAAGAGCTTAGCTCCCGGGAACTGAAATACTTTGCTGTTGAGAAGATTCTGAATCAGAGATTAAGAATCGTAAAGTGTGATCGTCCTTGCAACACAGATCGATTTGAAAGAGATAACTTTGAAAATTGGATCCTCACATGATCGCGTGTGATGCTATTTGGGACAAACTGTGAAAAAATCAAGTATTATGTTTATTTGAAATTTGGACTGTTCTAGTGACGTATTTCTTACGTTGGGTTTGCTATAAGAAAATTATAGAAGAAAAGGAAAGAAAAAGGAACTTTGTGACAGACGTTTGATAAAATTAAAAAAAAGGTTATTTTTACCATGGAAATTATGTCGACATTCAGCACGGTTTGTCAATTTTATTACTTTTGATTGTAACTTTGGTGTAAAGAAAAAAAAGAGACTATTTGATTGATTTTGTAAGAATACTGCCTTTATAGTCTTAGATTGTGTTTTATTTGTGAAGAAAAAAAAGATTACTTATTTTGCGAACGAAAAGTAAGGTTTCATTATCTGCCTCCCTTTTTAAGATTGTGTCTATTTTTGTTGTATATAACTTTAATGTTAAGAAATCCTGATGTTGTAATTTTTTTGATTTTTATTTTTTTTGTACGTTATCTAGGAATAATTTATTTATTCCAGCTCTGGAAAAAAAGCAGTCCAAGCTACCTTTTTTTGTAAATAAAACTTTATTTTAACTTTTATGAACATCTTGTACTCGTCCATTCCTTCTCTCTTGTTATAATTTTTTTGTGATAATTCTCCTAGGTAACATGACTTTTGTTTAGAGCGGTTTTCGTTAACGCCCACGAAAAATCCGACACTATCTCAATAGACAGGATATTTCAACACTACACTTGTACACTGTTATATCTACATATTTTGCCCCATAAGGCATAAAAAGGGGAGCAGGGGACTTGTCGGCACATGTTGCCCTACCAATACAGAAAGAGGGTGCAGACGGCGACGTTTGTAAAAAATGGGTCAACAGGATGCTTGGCAGACGGAGTCAGCCGACGCATTGGCGTGGGCGAAAGACTCAACCAATCAGATGAGAGAGTACTGTTGTTGTGCACAGAGCGGGAAAATCGAAGCGAGAGGAAACACGTGGAGTCGAGCTTGGGTCAGCATCAAGAGAGGACGTCTCTGAGGAGACGGGCCCGGAAAGGGGTCGAGCTTCTGTCAGTGGTAAGAAACGACGTCTCTGAGGAGACGGCCTCGGCCCGGAGAGAGGTCGAGCTTCGAGCAGAGTTAAGAGCGGACGCCCGCACAGGAGAACGTCCCGGACCGGTGAAGAAAGGACCCCTCTGAAAATTGACCGCTCACCCAGCCGTCATTTTCAGACAATTTATCCAGAGCGGACACCTCTGAGAATCGACCGCTCACTCAGCCGTCATATTCAAACAATTTATCTCCGCACAGGAGAACGTCCCGGACCGGTGAAGAAAGTACGCCTCTGAAAATTGACCGCTCACCCAGCCGTCATATTCAGACAATTTATCCAGAGAGGACCCCTCTGAGAATTGACCGCTCACTCAGCCATCATATTCAAACAATTTATCCCCGCACAGAAAACCATGGAGGAGGTCTCGAACCGACGTTAAGAGCGGACGCCTCTGAAAATCGACCACTCACTCAGCCGTCATATTCAACCAATTTATCCCCGCACACCAAATCAAAAATAAATAATTTGAAAACTAACGCGGAAGAAATGCAGCGACATTTAATACGGCTGTCTACCAGACACCTAAGGAAAACCCCGGTCCAACAAAATTGATATCGACCCACCAGTCGATCAAATGACCTCTCCAACGTCGAGATTATGTATATCTCAGGACCCTAAAACAGTTCGTTAAAAACGGACCACAGAATCCAAAATTCTATAAAATATCCTTCTCTCCGCCGTCAAAACAACAAAAAAGGTATGTGTTTCGACATAAGGACAACAAAAAACAAAAAATACAAAAAAAGAAATACTATATTAATTCGTCCTAAATCAACTTTCTATTTGGACTTCTCATTTGTTTTCCTCAAGTTTCATAAGAAAAAAAACTTTACTATTTTCATTTTGATAAAGGCCATAAGCCTTTTTAAATGATATATTTGAACTAGCTACGGTCTCTTCACAAAAGAGCAACGTACCCGCGCAGGAACGCGTAAAAATAAGTTTAACAATTATAACATTTGGTTTTCGACACAATTATAACTTTGGTGTCAGGAAAACGAACTTTCCTATTTTCATTTTCATAAAGGCTATAAGTCTTCATAATTGCTACAAATGAACTTTTAATTCTGATCGACTTTCTCAGAATAACAAAACCAGCCTCTTTTAAATAAATAAATACTTGTTATGTACCGTTAATTTTGTCTTGGTTGTTTATATATATGTTTATAATTTGTGATAGGATGTGTATTCATTTTATGAAGTACGGGTTGATTTCCTTTCATCTAGTTTTCAACATGTGCACATTTTACATTCGTGGCTGAACTACGTGGAGGTAACGTTCAGAGTCTTACTACCACAATTATAACAACGCTCACTACCTTTTAATGTTTTTAAACGTTTTAATATAGAAATTCTTTATGAAAAAACAAATTTTAAAGTCATTTTTAAGTAAACCAGCGACGGTTGAGGACATGCGTTGCATAGATAGAAATGATATGAGAATAATATGATGGCTGTGTAACGTGAGTCTTAAAGACAGGCCTAGATCTGATGACCTCAGAGGAAGCTTAAAGCTGGTATGGCCATGCTGAAAATGTTGTGTCGACCCTGTTTATGACGTGGCATCCCTAACAAGCTGAATGTTTGATCCTTGAACACCGTAACCCGTGTGACTGAAACCAACACAGTTTCTTTCTTTCTGTGCGTATGGTCACTCAAGCCAACCAATCAGATCTTTTCAAAGTGTTGTACCAGCAGCAGCTGGTAATACAGTATATACAATGGGGTTATCTCTTCACTCAGACGCTCATTCAGGATGGGGCCTTAACGTTCGACAAGGCGTCGTCTCCGCCGTCTACACCTTCCTCTACAAATCTCTGCCAGACATTACGTCGCCCTTTCACCTTTGCGAGGACAACATCAAGCAGCAGCCACAGCAGCCTTTTTTCTCTCGAATCGCTGCTGGACGGAACAGCACTTTGACCTACTACAACGAACTTAGTCAGCAATTTCGCCTCCTTCTTCTACCACGCGGCAACAATGAATGCCCGTCCTCATCATCAACATTATCATCATCTGCAACTTGTTCTCCAGCCAGCCAAAGTTCTATAGCATCAAAAGGAACAGCCCCCAGCAAAAAGACGAAAGAACACTTCAGCCAGGATAACTATCACCACCATCCTACGATATGATCCAGTATCTTTCCTGTTGGCTCAATGAATCATGAACTCTTCTTAACGGTCACATACTTATTTATTTGAAATAAATGCCACCTTTATATTTTGCTACACACACGAGTTTCTTTTTCCTTCTTTACCATTGTAGTAATTTTGTCAGTGCCCCTTTTCTTAGCTGTAAGACCGATACTCAGCAATCAGCCCTTGCAACAAAAGAATGCATGACAGTTCTTGGGTAAGTAGATGTAGAACAATTGAGGTAGTTCACAGAGAAGGCCAAGGGAAACATGGGAGAAAGTGATAAGCATGAACATAAAAGAAAGAGGGATAAATAAAGACCTGGTCAGAGATATGTTAGTTTGGAAGTCAATTTCTAAAAGACATTCAATGCATGCCAGCATATAAAATGGACGTTAAACTGAATATGATGATGATGAATCATAAATAAAGCTAAAACAGAAAATATCACTCAATGTGCATTAATCTAGTCAGATTAATGCACATTGAGTGATTTTCCTTTTTCATTTTGTATTCCCAATCCAACAATTCTAAATCCTGGAGAAAATGATCAACTCACTTGGTTATGAATTTGTCATTTTATACATATTTATTGACCAACACAGAAGCCACATACCAAAAACACCATATAAAAATTTTTTGCAAACAGGCTCTCAGCGAAATATTGATAAAACAAGCAAAAATAGCGGTCATGTGACATGCATGCAATTACGTCTGCACACCAGAATCAACTTATTTTTGGCACCCAAAAGCAAATTCACTATTTGACTATAGTTACTCACCATAAATTCCATCCTAAAATCAGATCCTGGAAGCTCAAGGACAAGATGTGCATCGCAAATTCAAAGATGCTTTCATTGAATGCATAAGGAAACACCAGACTACAAATGTGGAGGGATGCTGACAACAACTGAAGGAAGGTCTCTTGAGCAGTGCTGCTAGCATTTGTGGTTATACGAAGAAGTGTTTATGGAGGAAAGTAACTTGAAGCTAACGCTGCGATACAGTGGAGGAGGAGCTGTTACAAGGCTTGGCAGAAAGGAGGCAGTAGAGAAGACTACACAATTGCAAAAAGCCTCGCAAAAAAGATTGTGTACGCTGTCAAGCATGATGCCGCTTCAGCCAAGTTCAGTGACGTCGACCCCAAAAGTAATTTCATCTACAAAGTGGCAAAGCAGATGCATAGGGAGAACCAGGATGTTATAAGTGTGAAATGTATAAAGAATGATGATGGGCAGCTGTGCCGAGATAACGAAGCCAAGCATAGAGCCTGGAAACAACATTAGGAAACTTTGCTTAATGTTGCATTTCCTGGAACTCGGATCATCTAACGTTAGAGCAACCAGTGCAAGATCCAGCACCACAGATCAGCTCAGGCATGATAGAATATGCTTTAGGTAAAATGAAGAATGACAAAGCTGCAGGACCTTCTGGTATAGTCCCTGCAATGCTGAAAGCATCTGGTAGGGTCGGCATCCTCATTATAACATACATAGTAAATGCTATTATAAGAGAAGAGTGTTTGCCAGAGTGCTGGAGTGAGAGTTACATTGTCAATTGCTACAAGGGGAAAGGAAATGCATGATCATAAGGTAATCATAGAGGCCTGAAGCTTCTAGAAACAGGAATGAAAGTGATTGAACATGTAGCAGACTACATCATCAGACAGCAGGTTGAAATAGATCAGATGCAGTTTGGCTTTATACCTGGCAGGGGCACAATTGATGCCATATTCATCGTTTGCTAACTACAGAAAAGGTATGTTTGTGCAGACAGGAAATTCTACATGGGATTTGTGGACCTGGAGAAAGCCTTCGACAGAGTCCCCAGAGAGGTGCTATGGTGAGCAATTCGTAAGGTGGGCGTAGAGGAGTGGCTTATCTGTCTCATACAATGTATGTACATGAACGTTAGTAGTAAAGTGAAGGTGGATGACACTTACAGTGATAGCTTCAATGTCAAGGTGGGAGTTCACCAGGGATCTGTCCTTAGCCCTTTACTTTTCATCATAGTCTTGGAGGCACTGTCAAGAGAGTTTCGGTTGTGCTGTCTATGGAAATTACTCTATGCTGATGACTTAGTTATCATTGCCGAGTCCTTGGAACAGTTAAAGAACAAACTGGAAATATGAAAAAACGGTCTTGAGGTCAAGGGTTTGAAGGTGAACTTGCCTAAAGCCAAAGTGATAGTGTGTGGCCTTGGTCTACAATCCTTAAGGGACTCTGGTCATTATCCATGTTCTGTGTGCCGAAAGGGTGTTAGAAGCAATGCAATACAGTGTAACCTATGCCTACTGTGGGTTCACAAAAAGTGCAGTGAATTGAAGGTTAAGTTAGCCCTGAACTCCAACTTCAAATGTAGGAGATGCATGGGACAGGCACATCCTATTGACAGTCGTCCCTACAAAGAGATGGTACTAGATGACAATACCTTGGAGGTAGTAGACTCTTTCTGCTATCTAGGAGATATGCTAGGTGCATGTGGTGGATGTGAACTCAGTGCAGCCACAAGAGTTGGGCAAAATTTAATGAGTTGTTATCTCTGATAACATCACATGCTCTCCCTCTCTATATCCGGGGTAAGTTCTATAGCAGCTGTGTCAGGAGCGTCATGATATATGGCAGTTCTTTGTCGCCTGTCTGCAGCGCAATGACAGATACATGATCAGATGGATCTGCAATATGAAATATGACAAAACCCAACACATCAGGTCAGAGGATTTGCTGAAAGCACTACACTTGCCCAGCATGGAGGTTATCCTAAGGATAAATCGATTGCGCTGGTATGGTCATGTGAAACGTTCATCCTCCTGGATAAACCGTTGCAGAAGCATGAATGTCATAAATTGCATGAAGGTTGGCCAGCTACAGGAAACTTGGAAGCAAGTGATTGGACAAGACCGCACAGAGTGGAATTTAGAGACTGCTGACCCGCTGACCCATGAGAGGTGGAGAGTGAGCTTGCGTAATATCATTGAACGTCTGACCCCTGAACAAGGGAAAAGTGACGTTAAATGAATAGAAGAAGAAAGATCTGATCGCATAGCATAAAAGGATCAGAATTTCAACATTCCTGACAGAGAGGGATGAGACAATGGAGCCAAGGATAAGACATGCCAACATGCTCTGTTACATTCTACCTCCCTTTTTGACATGCGGCAAGGGAAAAGCAAATGACTATTATTAACTTACTCACACACTAACAAAAGACAGTACACACTCACACACATGCATACACACACTGAAAAATGCAGCACACACAATTCCTACTGAAGTCACTCACACATCCTGTTACACGCATACACACACTGATAGAAAACACACACATAGATACATACACTGCTAACACTTTTACCTTTGCTCACTCCGAACATTCAACTTTTATTCAAACAATTTACTCACATAAAATAACTTTCAATCATCTGTAAGTTTGTATTGTGTTCGTTAAGAATGTTTTCTTCTTTCATTCAACATTCACGTTTTTATCCATTTTCACCACTTATAATATTCTAACCGTCAGCATGGGTCTTAGCACATTTCAACGAGGTGACCACACTATAGAGTAACATAAAAAAAAATTCTATTTATGTGCAAAACTTACTAGTAACCTCTTTTTGGAAAATCACAAAGTGAATACACAGTCAAATGATTTTAAATAAATGACACTGAAAATATCATTTTGAGGTGAGGCGTTATTTTTCTAAATTGTTTGGGTTATTTCATTCTTTTGTTGTCATCAAATATTTAATTCTTTTGTTATCATCAAATATTCGATGATTCACTACAGACTATCATGTCTGACCAGGGCAGAAAGATGACAAAAGAATCCTGATAAAAATCAAATCCCTTGTATTACAGTAGATGTTAAAAATGGAATGACCCAAATATTTCCCACAGTATGGAAGGAGCTAAAAATGGAATTTACTTTTATACTAATGAGTCACCATATAAAAAGGCCAAAAGCCACTCGAAGATAAAGATTAATGAGATTCTCAGTTGGATGATGAACAATATTTTGATAAGATTGAAAACGATGAATGGAATGATCAAAATTTGACTGCTTGACAAGTATTTGTTGACATTGATATGAAGACCACCAGGCAAGCAGTCCTGTGGTAATGTGTTCTACAGTTGGGAAGTTCTTGGAAAGAAACTCTGTTAATGGAAATTTCATTTGGTTTTAGGCATACAGAGGATGAAAGGAAAGTTCTTTATAGAGGTGGTAAGAAGATGAGTTCTTGCTGTGAATGTTTTACATGAAGGGATTGGATCTCAGTCGAACACCTTCCATGGAAATAATGATAGAATAGAGAAAGATTAGCTACATCTCTTCTGCAAGAAAGAGGCTGTAGAGAAGAGAACAGATCATCTCCTACGAGATTGCGAATTCGACTTTGTACTCTGTGAAGGCAAGAAAGAGTGCTCTGAGAGGCACCTCCCCAAATGTGGTGGCAGTACTCCATCTTAGGGCGTGTCTGACTCTTATATGGATAAAGGATTGCATCTGGAGTTAGATATTTCTGAAACGGTAGAATGATCCAACCAATTTTTGAGTGACCTTAACAACAATTTGATGTAAATCTTCTCTCTCAAGTCTGGAGTGAAAGTCTGTCCTAGGAGCTTATCAAAGCAAGGGGCTTCCTCAAGGAGAGAGACATTCATTTTAACTGAGGCAAAACAAGGATCTGCACATTGGTGGTGAAAGGAGAGAAGCTTGGTTTTAGAGGTGTTAAAAGTAACAAGCCACTTTCTTCTACATCGCACCACGTGCTCCAGGTTGGAAGAGAAAAAATCAGCAAGATTTTGTTCAGCAATGCTCTTCGAAGTGCTGCCATTGACAGTTGTGTCGTCTCCATAGATGTCAACAAATGATCTCAGAATATGATTTGGAAAATCATTGCTGAATATCAGGAAGAGTGTTGAGCCCAGAATAGATCCTTGAGGCAGACCGGCGTTGATACTATGTGCTTCTTGCAGCAAAAGATTCATATTGCTTGTCACTAAATAAATTGTTTTTGCTGAGATGATTGACAACTTCTTGATTTATAATAAATTCAAACAACTTACTTATGACACACTGAAGACTGATTGCCAAAGACTGATCTCCAGTATTTTTAAATACTGGGCAGACCGACAAAATTGTTCAAGAAGATGGAAAGCAACAGTTGAACAGCTTTGTGAGAATAGGAGCAAGTTCTGGCAGCAGATTCTTAAGCACAATGACTGGAATGTTGTCAGGAGCAGTTGCATTGCTGGCATCAAGGTTCTTGATAAGTTTTGCAACATTCCGAACAAATACATGGATGTCACTTAGAGTATTTTCGGACATAGGGTGAAATTCTGGAATTAGGTGGCCCTGATTGCAAAGGTTGGAATTTGATACAAAGTTCTTTGCAAAAGGTTTGGCTTCATCAGATGCTGAGGAGATCATCTCTGGTCCGTTAATGATGGTTGGAATAGAAGTCTTACATCTGTTCATTACCCTGTTTGTTATTCTCCAAAACTCATGAGAACCAAGCCTCTGCTCAGCAACTGTTGATTTACCAGATTGGGAATAAAACTCTTTTGCAGTGTTTGTGGTCAGTTTTAAAGGCAGCTTTGGTTCTAGGGCATCTATTTTATTGAAAGCAATTGAAATAGTAGTTTCTGAGTAATGGCAGCGGCATACCATGGCTGGCTGTTTGGTCTCTGTTGCAGACTCTCAATACTAGCAATTAAACAATCAGATATATCCGAGGTGACACAGGACACATTTTTTCTGAAAATTAAATGCAGAGGAATTTCAGAGATTAAATATTTGAAACTATCCCAATCAGCCCTTGACTATCGATACACTGCAATGGAAAGGGATATCCAAAGTCTTCCTGACAACTGAGTGATTGAAGGATCCCAGAGGATATAGAACAATAGATATGTACTGTTCAGGACAAGTTGTTGGGAAAGGCTTGCAAAATGTCCATCAGCAACAGGTATACGAGTCAACAATCTGAGTCAGCTCATATGGAAGGAAAAAATTATGACAAAACTTTCCTTCACCCATGTAGCTTGAATAGTTGAAAAGAATTTTTTTTAAATGGAAGAACCGACATAGCTCCCATAGTTGGAAAGGGGCTAAAAAAGGAAGGATCCACATAGCTCCCATAGTTAGAAAGAATCTAAAAATGGAAGGACTCACATAGCTTCCATAGTTGGAAAGGGGCTAAAAATGGAAGGATCCACATAGTTCCGATAGTTGGAAAGAGGATAAAAATGGAAGGACCCAAAAAGCTCTGATAGTTAGAAAGGATCTAAAAATGGAAGGACTCACATACTCCCATAGTTAGAAAGGGGCTAAAAATGGAATGATTCACATAGCTCCTATAGTTAGAAAAGATGTAAAACTGGAATGATTCACATAACTTCTTTAGTCTGAAAGGTGCGAAAATTGGAATAACCTATGTAGCTCTCATAGTTGGAAAGGAGCTGAGGTGATTACTACGTTTATATTTGATATAAGCATTAATTTAGTGAGTAACATATTTTTAATAATAAAATAACTCATCAATCGACTATTTAGCTCATGTTTCATGCATAGAACTAGTAGCAGTTACATGATTGAGATCTATTTCCTTTTGTATTTACAAGTAATTGCTAACATAGTGATTATTATGTGGTTCGGTTGGCTAACACAGTCATGTCCACATAGTGATACACAGGCGATCAGCATTGCATATGCCTAGACTTGTGTAGCAACGCCGTGGGCGTTTAGAACACAGTGCACATGCTCACATTTTTCTATTTCCACCCAGACTATTTGGCGTACACATATAAACAGTTCCTGTCGAGACACCACTGTAGAAAGATGTGGCATTTCCTTGCTCGTCTCTCGTCATGGCTAAGCCGAGACTAACAGACTAACTCAACTACATTTCTCTAAAACATGCCAGCCGAACCAACTTGTCTTATATTCTTGTGTTCCTGTGTTGATGGAACTGTTAAATAAAGTTAATATCAAATGTTGAGAAGAATCTACATATTAGTTAATAAAGTTAATTTAATTATAGAGAAGATGTTAGTATGTTTTATATGGAACTCTGGTGACACTTTTCTCCTTCATCTCAAGCAATGCGAGTCAGATGAATATAGGTGCTACTACAAAATGGCTATCTCCAACAAGCATCTCGACCTCACCAACGCCTCTACAAACTCATGTGTGTTATTTGCTTTGCAGAAGTAGCAGCTAACATCATGTAATCAAGTTTATTTCTCCTTTTTCTTTTTTGTTCAACCAGTAGAAACACTTCACAAATAACTGAGGACCACTGAACATAATTCTTTCTTCAGTCACGAGTTGGAAAAAGTCTAAAAACGTTGCTGAATCACATACACATATGTATACACACATACATAAACTACTTGTGCTATCTAAAACTTAAAGTCTCGATTCTCTTTCCTACATCTTTATAAGAATTTTTTTTTTAATCTCTTAAATTTAGCCTCCCCCATAATTTCAACGAGACCTCTTTACTTTAAAGACATTTTATTATTCATACTAAATAATCGGCTTTGCTTTATTTAATTTTTTCATTTTATTTTATACTTTGTATCCATATTACTGCAATTTTTGCTGTAAAAACATGATAGTAAAGTATCAAATATAATTTACTTTCTAGTTTTTGCCAAACTGTACAATTAAACACTGAACATAAGGGTAGTAGTAGTACTTCTACTACTTGTTTATTTTTTCTATCTTTCTTCTTTTTTTCTTTTTCCTTTAATTCATAATTCTTTTTAAATTATTTTTCTCATTTTTCTTTTTTTCTTTCGTTTTTTCTATTTTATTTCATCAAGTTCAACTGGTCTCACTCAGCAGTCGACTAGAAGTCCTTATTTACTTGTCTAACCACGAGGGTAAAGTTAGGCACAAGGTAGTTGGATAGAAGACTTTTGCATAAAATGTTGTACTGTGGGAATTCACAGATATAAAAAAATGAAAAGAAATTTCAATAAGCGAATTAGATAAACACATCACGTGATGTGACGAACGTGATGATCCTGAACAAGGATCGAGCGGTGAAAGTGGCTCCGACTTACCTCATCCCCGCCATAAAAGAGCCCGTCTTTGTCTGGCGTGCAATTTAAAAGTTAAAGAAATGTTTAAATTGTAGGCCGAGTAAGGATTCGAACACTGCCCGATGGATTACGAATACCGGCTTAATTTTAGTTATTTCGATTTTAACATCCGGGACAGCAAATCCATATGTAGTTATGCAAATCAAGTTGGTTTGGATATGTCTGATTTAACTAAATAAAAGTAGGAACAGAAATCGCATTTGTGGTCGGCAATTCATTTCTAAACTCGATGTTGTGAAGAGCAGAATGGAGAGTTGTGACCTTGCTCACAACTCAGTTGGCAAAATAGGTCACATGACCAATTCAAAATTTTAAAGTAATCGAGGGTAGAAAAATTCACTCATAAGCAAGAAAAGAAATAATAAGTTTTTCATTCAAACTGCTTCAGTTCTTGTTATAAATGAAACTTGATGTGAATTATTATTCCTCTTTTTATTGAAATAGACTCATTCGAATAAATTGATTTGCTGTCTGGGATGTTCACACATCACTGATCGTGCAAAACGAGTTATTTGCATAACTTGACGCGTCTTGCCTCACTATCCCGGATCTTTGAAATAGTCAGTATCACCTAACCCTAACCCCTTTCTACCACAGAGACGAGTCATATGAGTCGTCTGTGCTTTGACAGGCATGGGCGTCCGTTATCATTGGAGCGGTGTTTGAATCATCTTACGCCAAGCCTCAGGAAAGTATTTCCTCCCATTTTCCCTGATGAATGCCACAAAACACACGTTCATTAGATCCCCCCAGCCACACAAGTGACACCCATGGGTGGGCCTTTTTATGCATGCATTTTTCCTGTTGGGCACAATTGTTTCCTTGTCTCTGGACGAGTCGCTTTGCAAGAGGGCAGGTAATCTCTGTCCAGTTGTGCATGTGAACACGTCATCATCAGGCACCATTAACTCTCTATCTTGGCAAGTTGCTTACTGATGAATCAGAAGACTTGATTCATCCACTTGTGTAGGCATCTCTGACCTCAACTGATCCTTTGCTTATTAAAGAGTCATCACCAGGATCACTATCTCATGCATTGGATCTGATAACACGACGCAGATTTTGTATGTGGTGTAGCATACCATCTTGCTCACTACTATCACACAGGAAATTCCCATGAGTTCTACTTCTTTTCTGGTCAATTTGTCTGATCGGTTCTAATTTGATTTGACCAATCTGATTTCTACAGATATCTCATACTTGGCAATTAGTGTCGTCAACGTACCAAGTTTTCTCAGGATAAGCATCTTGCTTGTAGCCTTTGTGTGTATCCTGGCCTTTCCAGACAATGTATCAAATATCCAGCATGGACACATGCTGAATCCATAACTAAATGCAGTCTTATAGCTTTCCACATCTAACTCTGCAACATTTATATGTTGGATGTCATCAACCAGGATGCATCCTCCTTTACTACCATAAGGGCTATTCCAATTTCAAGGGAGCTTACGTCCACCCATACCTAAAATTTTTGCCCAGCAACACATATTTTACCTCAAGCAGAATCTTCTTGCCACAGTCTGTTGACAATGTCTGTTATTATGTTGCTGGGAGAGCCATTTGTTACTATACCATACTAACTGGCTGTAACTGAAGTTACCCTGCAATGTATAAAGGTCACGACACAAAAGAATCACTCAATGGGTAATGACTTTCCACACTGCGAAAATACGCTTCTGCACATCTGATGGCATGTCTGCCTCACATTTCAAGTAGAGGATGTTGTTTCCTCTCAAACTTGTAGTCCAAGTACACACACGAGTACTGTTTTTCAACTGTTTTGGGTCTTTACATATTAGACCAAAGTCCCAAGGTGTTTCTACACTATTGTTAATATACATATCATCAATGTATATTGATTTATCGCTTCATTTTCTTCCAGAACAGCATTCGCAATAACTTTCATGGTCGACGATCCCACATTCTAGTTATACGGTAGCTTGTAGATAAGCGTCTGGAGATAACTGCCATAACAATGAATTTTCAGATTAGCTTTTCAAAGATTCAGGATAGAAACATTTGTCCCATTCTTTTGCAGATAAGCTTTTCGAAGATTCAGGATAGAAACATTTGTCCCATTCTTTTGCAGATAAGCTTTTCAAAGATTCAGGATAGAAACATTTGTCCCATTCTTTTGCAGATAAACTTTTCAAAGATTCAGGATAGAAACATTTGTCCCATTCTTTTGCAGATAAGCTTTTCAAAGATTCAGGATAGAAACATTTGTCCCATTCTTTTGCAGATAAACTTTTCAAAGATTCAGGATAGAAACATTTGTCCCATTCTTTTGCAGATAAGCTTTTCAAAGATTCAGGATAGAAACATTTGTCCCATTCTTTTGCAGATAAGCTTTTCAAAGATTCAGGATAGAAACATTTGTCCCATTCTTTTGCAGATAAACTTTTCAAAGATTCAGGATAGAAACATTTGTCCCATTCTTTTGCAGATAAGCTTTTCAAAGATTCAGGATAGAAACATTTGTCCCATTCTTTTGCAGATAAACTTTTCAAAGATTCAGGATAGAAACATTTGTCCCATTCTTTTGCAGATAAACTTTTCAAAGATTCAGGATAGAAACATTTGTCCCATTCTTTTGCAGATAAACTTTTCAAAGATTCAGGATAGAAACATTTGTCCTATTCTTTTGCAGATAAACTTTTCAAAGATTCAGGATAGAAACATTTGTCCCATTCTTTTGCAGATAAACTTTTCGAAGATTCAGGATAGAAACTTTTGTCCCATTCTTTTGCTGACTTCGCAATTTACCTGCACATGCCTCAGCATGGATTTTTAAAAGGATTTTCTTATCTTTTTATTTATGCTGGAGATGAGGTATCCTACCGGATTCTAGACATTTTTAGGATTCTAATAGTCCCTTTAAGCGCAATTGTTTGGATCTGTCTTGCACTTGGTTCACCGGATATATTCGCGAGGTAGTTTTTAAATTTATTTTTCATGAGCCCGATTTCTCCTATGATTACTGCAATGATGGAGATCTTCCTAAGATTCCAGTTTCTTTTCATGTCGTACATAAGCCCTTGGTATTTAGTTATCTTCTCCCTCTCAGCTCTGTTTAAGCCAGCATCATTGGGGACACTGATTTCAACTGAGGTTGCTACTTTTTTCTTCTTGTTCCATATCACTATGTTAGGTTTAACAGCTCCTTTTCTAGTTATATAGCTGTATGAATTGCATAGTCATAGTGGATGGTCTATGATTTATTTCCAACAGTTTTTTCTGGTATATGTTCCCAGGACTTGCTGCTACACTGGATATTCAATTTTTACAGATGGTCCAATGGAGATATTTGTGTTACATTCTATAGTAGCTGTCCCTCAGTAGAACCTACATGGACAGTGTATGCATCCATGTGACCATTTTAATCCTGATAATCTAATATGGGGAGAGCCTTCCCTTTATTTTCTTGGACTACTGCTATGGGTGGACCAAACTCGTTTTCAAGATAAGGTATCAACCATCCATTGTTCACCCATGTCTGCAGTTCACATTCATAATCGTCTCTGGTTTCCTAAGACATGGAGGACTCAGATATCCGGTTCTTCAGATAGTCAGGCAGGCGCCCATCTGACCATTTTCATTATACTGTCCATTTCTTGGTATGTCAGTCGAATTCCACACTCATTGATATTGGTGACCGAACAAACAAATAAATTAGTAAATTTAACATCACTCAATTCGATAATACAAATTCTGCCAAAAGCCAGCAGTTTATTGCCTCCGACTAGTACGTCAGAATTACTCCTATGTGTACTCAATTTTAGAGGGTGTTTCCTATACTCCTAATAATCTGCCCGTCAGCTGTCAATACCTCCATCTCTTGTCTACTCTATAAACGACATGTCGATGTGTTAGTAAGTGACTGGAAAAAAAAACAGTCTCTACTAATGTGGTGCAAATCAATTTGCACATCTATTACTGGGAGTGCTTTGGGGGATGTTAGACTGGTGCTGATGTTGCATCCCCCTCTCATTTCTCGGACAGTATCCTGATATGTGGCCGAATCCATAGCAATGGATCCTAGATTTCCTTCCTTAATCCCATGCCGCTTGATCATGACAATTCCAGTTGTAGCTTAGTATTGCTTTACGTAAGTCTGTCATTATTTATTTTGGCCTACACTGCGCCGACCACATCTTCAACAGTTTCTTCATCCTTCATCATAGCTCGAGCGCACACTAGCAGCTAGCCCAGAGTCATACGCTTCATCTAGGATAAAGAGCATAGGAGTCACTTTACACGAGTCGACAATCCTGCCATAAAAGCACACATCAACGTTTGGTCAGAAACTCCTCCAAGCAATATTGCAAGTTTACATTATACATGTACTAATTTGTTTCCTGTTCATAAGTCTGGAATAATTTTTATCACAAACACCGCATATAGAGCCTTTTTTATACTCTCTATATCATGCTTCTATCCCCAAACTTCTGGTAAATGGCAAATGTTCCACCAATTAGGCACAGAGGAATGACAGTCTCAATCTGTTTCACACTGCAGAATCTGCAAACAAGTTCCATCTTATCGATCCATTTGACAACTGACATAGATCTGTCGAATTTAAATCAAATTTGGCATTTTCTATATTTGTGGTGGGGTGATGAATACGCCGAAATAGCTTGTTGAAAATGATACTTGATGAGGGCACCTCAACAGAACAACAAACAGGACCTAAAAAAGCCAAAGTTCCTTTGTAGCAGCGTCAAAATATTGAAAGGAAAAAACTCGACCAAAGAAAGCAACCTCTTCCAACTGGCAGCAGATATGCACAGCAGGAACAACGTTTCTATCACATTATTGATTATTCAATAATTAAAGCAGGGCATCACATCAGTGTGAATTCTTTCCACATCCTTTGCAGGCTTTGTAGAATTTGGAACTATCGTTCCCAATCCAACCTCTGCATATTGGATAATGTGCTGTGGTGCAGTGTTTTATAGAAATCGAGTTTAAATGTATCTGTTGTTTCTAGACTAACTAGCCTGTAAAACTTTTACTCTAGAGTTGTGAGTATCATAGCCTTTGCAAATATCTTGCTCTAGTGATTGTAATGTCAATCACTAGAGCAAGATATTTGCAAAGGCTATGATACTCACAACTCTAGAGTAGAAGTTCTGCCACCATTTGTTCTGCCACCATGTCTCTAGAAAAATTTATTTGCAATTGCAGTTTTTTTTTTTTTGAGGGGGGGGGGGGCAATTTACTGAAAACTCAAAAGTTAGAAAGTGTGTAATTGATTCTCCCTCTTTCTGTCTCATAGATTGGAAATTCTGCCGCTGTACTTCTTTGTGCAGCTCATGTGATAGTGACGAGTCTTATTTGTCATAATAGCTGAACTTATGGCAAAATTAAGTGGCTCAGCTTGCACTAGCTCAAATAGCAGTTTGTTCATTTCAGGAGTGCATGTCATTCTCAGCTTATTCCGTATAACTGCCAGGTCTGTCACCTCGAATATTTCTTTATAACAGTTTCATGAATCTGTATATATAGCCCAGTTGAGTCCGATCCAATTGCCTGATAACTACAAAACAACAACAATAGTACATTTTTAATTTTTGTATTCACTGTATTTCAAACGATACAATAGGTTTAAATATCATTCAAACTTTGTGTTCTTTTCCTTGCTACCATACGCTTGATGTAACAACTGGTGTCAGAAGTGTACAATAAGGGAAATAAACCATTCAGGACACTCATATTGAAGTTCTTAACCTTGTTAGAGATCAGAAATCGGCATTAGTAAAAATAAAATCCAGGCCAACACATCCAGACAAGATACTAATTGAGAAATGCAGACTGACCTAAACAACATGATGACTACCCTAAAGTTTGACACCACAATTGCAACAACTGAAGCATGCAGACCAACTAACTATGAGCTGGTGATAAGACCACAATCTCTAAATGACGCTGTAAGAAAGATTAAAACTTTCAACGCTGTAAACGATATAAATCGTTTCATCATGGACCCAAACAAGACTTACATGATACACATCAAACCAGAACTCGTTGCCAACCCCAGGATTGAAAAAGAATTTATCAAAATTTGCAAACAACTGCTAAATGAAGGTATATTCTCAACATGACACATACATCTTTGAAAAACTGAAGAATACATTGTAGCGACTCATGGCAGCCAACTTTGAACGCATCAGCTGAATTTGAGACCTACAATTGTGTAACAGTAAGAGATTGATGGATTTTGCTGGCTGATTTAAAAAATACAATCAGAGAATCCGTGGTCCAAATAAAACTGAATTTGAGGCAATCAACTCACAAGAAAGGCCTACCAACTGTACAATGTTTATGAGTGAAAACATGGACACAAAATATATATAAATACTATACATGCAGACCACAACGATCGAATTAAAAAGAATGGGCAAATTACATCAAGGCAATTACACAGAAAAGACAGATATCCCACTCAAAAGAAAAAATAAATGTCATCAATCCACACAATACCAGGGCCCATCATCAGTTACAACCACTATCAGACACAGGTACTGGCCACAATCAGAAATCTGCTATCTACTGGAACTATTCAAAGAGCCAATCATGCTTCTGCGGACACCAACAAAATACTCCCTACAAACGCTTTTTCTCCTGTAGGGACGACAAAGTTATCTCCCTTCGAAGTTATCTCTTTTTGGGAGAATGGAGTTTTGGGTTTTGGGTTTTGAAAAAGAGTCTTGGGAGTCCCTAACTTCCATGAGAATACAATACCTCGTTGCTGCTCATGTGAGATCACCAGGTCCGAGAATTAGACCACCTTCCTTGCTCTATTTGCTTTCTGGTTACCGAATGAAACAGACCTACGATCCGGCCTCTACAGACAAACATGGGGCGACTGTAAGTTATTCCTTGTGTATGTCACGTGACTTCCTTACCTTATTGTTACAATAATATATGCATTCAATTATTTTGCAACGTGTATCAACTATATTTTTTACTTTATGTTGTGTTATAGTTTGTGATTATTAAACTATTAATAAATGTTAATAAATTGAAAATATAAGCCATTAACAATGCAAGATTAATTTATTATTATCTTTTTTTTTACATTAATCTTATTAATTTCGGAATAAAATTCCATCATCAGTGATGACCAGTATTGAGTCATTTTTTTTTTTTTCATCAAAAACAAGAATAAACAAACTTATTTCTTTTGTTACTTGATAAAAGTCTTTAGTGTGATGTCTCCGCACTGGCGTTGTTGGCGGTCGTTTATTTAAAAGCATTGCTGGATTTGTTAATAAATTGAAAATATAAGCCATTAACAATGCAAGATTAATTAATTAATTTTTTTTTTTTTTTTACATTAATCTTATTAATTTCGGAATAAAATTCCATCATCAGAGATGACCAGTATTGAGTCATTTAAAAAAAAATTTATTCCATCAAAAACAAGAATAAACAAACTTATTTCTTTTGATAAACGTCTTTAGTGTGATGTCTCCGCACTGGTGTTGTTGGTGGTTATGAATTCAAATTCTGATGTCGAACGAAGAAGAGCGCTGGCTAGCTCGTGTTGATAAAAATAATATGGGTGGTTGTTCATTTAAAAGCATTGCTGGATTTGTTAATAAATTGAAAATATAAGCCATTAACAATGCAAGATTAATTAATTAATTTATTTATTCTTTTTACATTAATCTTATTAATTTCGCAATAAAATTCCATCATCAGAGATGACCAGTATTGAGTCATTTTTTTTTTTCCATTGTTTATTCTTGTTTTTGATGAAAAAAAAAATGACTCAATACTGGTCATCTCTGATGATGGAATTTTATTCCGAAATTAATAAGATTAATGTATAAAAAAAAAATTAATCTTGCATTGTTAATGGCTTATATTTTCAATTTATTAACAAATCCAGAAATGCTTTTAAATGAACGACCACCCATATTATTTTTATTAATAAATGTATATTCTTTTAACCATTTTCTCATCTTTTATTCTGCCTATTTTGATAGAATGAAAATATCAAATATTTTCCCATTCTTCACTCCTATCAAGAATAAGAATTTTCAGTACAGATAAAATGAGATGTGATGGCTTCTCCCTTGGTCCACCACACTCACCATTACATATTCAAACATTTTCACCATTTCTGACATAACAATGCTAAACTAAATGCTCGATCTGCATTGTGCCAATTTCTTGACAGACTGAACAGATTAGAAGAAACTTATAGTCTTTAATTTTCAAGAAAATAAAGTTAAACCTTATTTTTTGCTTTTTATAGATGTCTGCTGCAAATGAACATCTCACTGTTGTATACATAGGTTGTTGGAAAGAAAGAACACATATAACACAGTTTTATAGAATAGTTCTATATCAAGTGTTAGAAAAACTCTGAAGTTCTTTCACAAGTCTGTTAGATTTCATGTCATTAGAAGTGGCGGTTGAAAGCTGGATAGATGGAGTGTCAGGTCGGCTGGCTGACAGTTGTCTTCTGCAAGAAGTGCTCAACATACTTTGGTCTCTGGTATCAAGGTTTGTTTCTCCTTATTTGTTTACTCGCTTTTTTTTATCACTATTGCCGCCAGTATAATATATGTATTTTCTGATGTGTGCAGTCATCCATGCTCACAAATGAATGTCTTCACATTTATAAAAATCGCTATTATTCCTAACTCACCTTCTATCTGACCCGGCACTCTCGACTCTCCGTAACTTCCAACTTCCCATGAGACATTTATTCTCCAGACTGGCATAATATGGCACAAGGCCATTCAATATACTACACCCATGATATTATTGTAAAATCCCTAATACAAAAATAATATCATTTAATTCTTCGTAAAATTTTAATCAAGAAAAGTTGTGTTTTATCTTGGTATAGGGATTTGTTTTCAAATGCATCCACGGATTGAGAGACAGAGAAACCACATTTTATTATGGATTTACTTATTTATTTTAAGGATTTCAGTGTTCAGAATTGTAGGCATCAAAGATGGTAGAATTGTAAGGAAGTACTTAAAGACATAACTAATTAGTGTTGTTGCTCGAGAATTTTAAATGAGATGCAGAGAACATGTTTAGGAGGAAGTCAAATATTTCTCAACCTAATGGTCAAGTGGACTTCTAAGCACTATTTTCTTCATTGTGTTTTCCTTCTTCTTACTGTTTTTCACAGTGGATATGTTGTCACTAGAATGGTCTATCACTTTTCACTCTTTCAGACAATTTTATTTAATAATGATGTCGATTTGTGATGTCGGTAATTTTGTTATGCAAACATAGAGTTATAAAAAGAACAAGAAAAATGTCATATGATATTGATATAGAATGAATAAATGTTGACTTTTATTCCTTTACTAGCAGAACTACTCAGCGTTGCCCGGGATTGAATGAGAAAACCTATGTTCTTTTGCACCCAGCCCAATGGTATTATTACCATTGTAAAAGATTAAGGGTTTTGCCATTTCTATTAACTTATGGTTAGAAGGAAAAACTCTTCTTTTACATTTTTAAAATCACTTTTATTCATATCTTCACTTCACCAACAACAGTGAGAAGTTATGAACAAGTTTGAAGTTAAAGGTTAAGGAAAAGTTTCATGGTTCTCAGACATCTGCTTCAGTTGACATCCAAGTGTTCTGATTGGATAATAGATCAATCACTCTGCGTGGGAACATAAGCTTACACAAAAGAAAATAGTTCAACATGAAACTGCTACACCATATTACATTGTTTTATTCTTACTTTTTACATTCAATTTTGAGCCGAAAGATGTACTAAGCATTGAATGGATGTAAGTAAAGTTACATTAATTGCAAGAAATTTTGATAAAGTTATAGTTATGGCCCGTTATAAATATGGTAAAACATTGTATTTCCTTTTTATGGATGTCAAGCATGAACGCAGACCCTCCGATAATGTTGTAATCTCCTTGATCAAAATGAAATATGCTTATCTAAGTACTCGTGGCAATAAAGTTACAAAATATATTGTTATTTTGGTTTATCTCCATTTTCAAGTTATGAATACAATGAAATAAAGTTGTTCGGTATGAACACATATCCCACAATACTCCTTTGATCAAAATGAAACACTTATCCAAGTACACTGGGTAATGTACTTTCAGAATATATATGGTTATATCTTCCAAACCCTATTATTAGTAATTTCAAAATGAAACTTAATCATAGGTGTGTTTCTTTTTAAGGTGTGAGTGTATGAGTAAAACATAAGTATATATACAAGATGTGTTTCTGTTTATGGTGTGTATGCTTGGGTCAAACATTTTTTTCTTCTTTATACAACGTGGGATTGTACGTGCTATGTCCTGTCTTCATCAGCCATGTAACAAAACACGATACTGTCACCTCTGGCGCCAGCAGCAGCTTTGGCCACCGGACAGAATATCATTTTGTTTTCGTTTGCTTCTTGTTGTCTGTTTCCATAGATAAAGCATTTGTTTTGTTGGTGATAACGTTTTATTGCAATTGGCTTGTTCATATGCTATCAACTTCACTTGAGAGCATTCACAAGATTTCATTTTTTCTTTCATATTTACGATCAAATTATTTTTACCAGATCCAGCTGGAAGCTTGTTGAGTAACGGTCAGAATTTGTTTAATGGCTGAATTTAGCGACCAACCAGTCATGCCCATTTTAGATAGGAAGGAAGTGGTTGAACGTCTAATGAAATCACAGCACCCGACCTTGATTTGTAGCTTATGATATATCCACTTCTTTTTCATGCAATCAACTTAAAGCGATTGATAACGATTTGCCTCCTGCTCATGTGCCTCCTCCATGTTTTCCTCACAGGAGACAGTCAACTCCAGGGGTTGATTGGCTTGAAGGATTTACACTGGAGAGTTGGGGGATGTGAATAGATCTACAGACATTCTCCAGTCACGTGCTTCACTCAACAACTTCATATTAATGTTTTTCCTGGTTTTTCAGTGCGAAAATACTCGCTCCTTGTGAGGATGGATAAACACATTCTGGACTACTACAGGCAGCTTCACATTGGGTAGCGACAATGTCTGTGACCACTGTTAATACCTATATCATGGTACCAAGTGTGCATCTTCAAAGATTTGTGACACACAGAGGGTATACGATGCAAGTTGATCAGTTTGGCATGAACTACAAACATCAGAGTCGCTGTATCCTCACAATTTGAGTTACTTGTGTTTGGGCAAAAATCATAAACAGATTTCAAAAGAAAAGAAATAGCTTAAGGCTCCATAGATATCAATGCATTCCATGTAATCCTGATGGGTTCCATTGAATTCTATGTTGTCCAGGTACACAGCTTCACTTGAGTAACAGTAACAGCCATTCACTTATTTCCATGATCATCATGTCTCTTTTACCGCTTGGACCTTCTTTAAAGTAGAAGGTATGTGTGGAATTTTCCAGGCCAACTCGATTGGTTTGGATTACTCCTATTATCTCCTTGGTTTAGAGACTAGATTATGCTTCCTGTACTGTATCTATAGCAGACCACTTCATGCCAGCTTTAATTTCCAGCTGATAAATTCATCAGGTGAATCCCTGAACATTATATGAAGGTGTGCCTTTCCGACCTTGAACTCTTCTACTAGAGAGGAGAAATGGAGTTGCAGGTTTCTGGTATTATTGTAAAGTCCAACAGTGGAAAAACACGGGGGAACTCCAAGCCACTTGCATGGACGGCGGCACCGGGGGGGGGGGGGCAGGGGAGGGGGGCAGGGGGGAGGCTCAACCCCCCTCACTTTTTTACTTGCCCCCCCCCCCCCCCCACACTTTACGGTCATCAATAATTAAGTTGATATGCATGTGTTTAATTTTATCTAATTAACTTATCTATTAATTGATTGTTATTATTACAATATTGTCATCATTACAATATAAGACCAACAATCAGTATTATATAAAATTTGGCGAAAACCAAGCGAAATGGGTGAGTTTTTGTTAAAGGTCCCTATTCTATAAGTATATTTACGGACTTTCATTTTCTTCTCCAAAAAATCGACACCCCGAAGCAAAACATGTGAAACTTGAATTAAACTGATTTTGGCATTTCTTTAGTTTAGCTGTGAATCACAATTTATTTGCTTTCCTTTTTTGAAGACAGCGGCAGACAATCAACCCGAATAACAGAATTAAGAGTTTTTATACAAAATCTTCTTTTCTTCTTCTTTTCTTTTTTTTTATATATAAAGTAGAGAGGATTTTTCCCCTGTACATATTTGCTTAATAAGGTGGTAGCAAAAACTTTTCTCCCTAACAATTCTGTACTGTCACTCCACTCATCGACACCGGGAACTAATAAACACAGTTTAATTTTCACAAAAGACTCCATTCTTATTTATTATTATTGCCTGGTATTAATTTACTACATAATATAAAGCAATATGCAAAGACTTAATGACCGCTCCCGTTCACTCCGATGATTTTCCGCGAATATTAGATTACGTTATTTCTATTTCTACCTATGACTTCCATATTTATATTCATTCCGGAATTAAGCAAATGAAATTAACGAACACAGTTCCTGCAACATTTAATCATTCAACATGGCGGCTACAATTTCTTGATCGAATCGACTTCCTATTTAATTCAATAAATGCCAAGATACTCGTAGACCCCGATACATTTATGTTTTCAAAATCATACACCTTCAACACGCATATTATAGAAAACTTGCCCAAATCCATTTATTTCATCAACTACAAATGACCTAAACCATGTCACTGTTGAACTTTACATTTGGTCAGCCGAAATTGAAATTTCTGTTTGTTCTTTTTTCACCAGAAGCGACTTGCTAATATGCTTCCAACAAGACCTCAACCACTATCAGAAGATCATTTCATGTCTAAATTATGTCAAAAAAGGTATTTTTGGTCCAAAATGCCCTAATATGGTAGTTTGGGCCCAGACGCCAAAAAATTGAATTTTTTAAAATGTTTCTTTATCTATCCCGCTTCTAACGAGCCATCAACCACTACCAGACGATTATTTTAAACCAAAATATGCCCCAAACAGTGATTTTTTCCCCAATATGCCCAAATAAGGTAATTTGAGCCCAGACGCCAAAAAATTGAAATATTTTGAATTTTTCTTTTTCTATCACCAAGAGAATTCCATTCCGCTTCTAACGAGCTCTCAACCACTATCGGACGATCATTTTTAGTCAAGATATTGAATTTATTCCCATATTTGGCATTCTGGGCGCAATTCCACTTTTTAGGACCCCCCCCCCCACACACACACACAGACTTTTATAACTGTCCCGCCCACCCTGATTTACTAATGAATTCACTCTATTTATGAGAGCAAAAACTCATATACCTTCAATGGCCATAAAAAACATGGAAGTAACCCATATTGATAAGACAAGTTTACCTGAGAGAAAAAGCTCATCAATAGCCGTAACGTTCTTTCTGTACAATTTTCTGTACTTCTGTGCCTCGGTGCAGATCAGTCAATAGAATTTCATGAAGTCGTCCAGGGCTTTTTACTGATTTTTCTTTGACAGTTGGGATTATATTACCCTGAATGCGAAAGTATATATTCCTGACAGAACCCTTACATATTGATAGGCTTTTCTCTTTTTAAGTTTAACTTTCAATCTCAACCATAAGAAAAGGCTGTGGTATTTTCGTAGTAATTTCTTGGCATGTATGTAGTATATATACGAAGTGTGTCTGAAAAGTAATGGGACTGGTTTCACAAACAATTTTAATTCCTAACAACAACTACATTGACCTAGTCTAATGCACTTTTCCATCCTTTTCTGCCACGCATCTATGCACTACGCGAAGGATTTCTCTGGGGTGTCTGTCAGTTGGGTCGTTATGGCACTCGTGATTCATTGTTCAATATTCATCGTTCTTTCCTCAGTGCTCATAGCTGAACGACCTGAAAAAAGAAAAGGTGTAAACAAAGGCATGTAAAAAAAATTCAATGGTTACAGAAAGCTAAGATTACAGAAATCATGTTAGATGATAACACATCTTTTATCCAACTTTCACTTATAGCTCACACAACACACCAAACCCTGTTACTTTTTCAGACCGACCACGTATATATAGGATTTGGTATTATTCACCATTAAAGGCATCTACTGAAATCTTAGAGGATACTCTTTCCTGAAAATAAGGATTATGTATTTTATGTAAGGAGCTAAAAAAAAATACTATTTCAAAATCAAAAACTAGCCAACAATAAGTGTTAGATGGATAGATTCCAACTCAGAACACAACAATTCTTCCCCCTTTGTCAGAAACATCGCTCATGGAATGTAGGAACTAAATGACAAAATAAGGGATGTTGATGTGGCCTTTACCACATATCGATGAAGATTGGCCAAACAACCAAGAAACACCATTCCAAATGTCAGCTTCAATTGATCTTCATGGGCCCTTCCATTTTGCAGTTTGTAGCATTCACATATCTTTATGTACTAGTTTCATTTGCTGTAAATAGACAGTGGGTGATGGGCTCATCAGCCAATCAAAAGCCCAGGTGTAGGAACACAAGAATCGTTGAACTATTTCTTACAGCGTCCATACAATTCCAGTTTCCCACCTGGTAAGTTAGAGCAAATACATCGTTTAGACAAGACGTATTTTGTTGGTTATCGTAAATGATAAGGAAATCTACCAAGTCGCATGGTGCCCTTTATAAATATTGACTCTTAGCTGTTTTAAATTCCTTTTCAACACAATCCAAATAAAAGGTATTTCTATGTATCTTTGATGTCGTCTGCTGTCATTTATTAATTTATCCAGGGAGTCAGATGGATTTTCTACTACAGCCTATTATAATTATATTAGAGAATGGATGCCATTCATCCCGTCATCATTATAAGTTGCATGTGTTGCTCTAGACCTCATTCAGTTAATAAAATATAACCTTTTCTTCCGACATGAAACGTAATTGTATCTTAAGCATGTTGGTAGCAGTAATCTCTTTAGGGCAAACATTTTCGAAATTATATTTAATTCACTCTCATAAAATTGTAAATCTAAAAAAAAGAAAGAAAAATGAATTAACTATTCAAAATTCTTATTAAAAAACAAAACAATAGAATTTATTTACACATTTGTTTCACTGATGCAAGAAGTCGAAGTTTAAAATCACGACAGCACTAAAATATCAACTGTATTCAGCCATTATAAGTATCTGGTTTAACACATTAGTTTGCACTGACTAACGATTTAAAAAGAAGAATCAGGAAATTAATGCCAAAATAACAGGTAAAAAAATTGGGTACTTTGTTACATTAGAACCCACACTAACTTTCACCATGACCCTAACCCTAAACCTAACACCCACTTTAACCCTGACCCTAACCCTAACGACGGAGTCAAAGTTAGCTCGGGTCCTAATGTAACAAAGCACCAACAATTGTAACAATTTTTTAACCTGTTGAATTGATTGCGAAAATGATCTTGTTATTGGCCGCAGAATTGTCTGAGTTATCTCTCATGGATATCTGTAAGAGTTATCTCCCTTGGACTTATTCTGGCCAACATCAGGTAGTGCATCGTTCTGTCCGGAAGTTAAGGAGCCTCATTCTACGCATGTGTAGATTTTAGGATGAGATCTTATCTTCTTTCTTGCTGGTCTTTCAAAGCTATTGGACGTCGTCCGAAGGGCTAGTCATCCTTTGCATTGCTTTTACAAACCATGATGCCACATCCGTCAAGTGCCTTTTCTGATAGCAGTCGCATAGACACCCAGAACACAACCAACACAAATAATATTTACTTATACATTGTTCATGCATATTCTCTATCTCCAATCAGGCAGCATGTGCTCATATTCATTGTATTTGGAACAATAATTTATTCTTTCTTTAGTACTAATGTCTTGTACTCCCTCGTATATTCATCTTCAACAAACTGCTTATCTGTAAATAAATATGTATATATGTAAATCATTATTGCCCTTTTCTCTTTCTTAGCGAGCAGACTGAAAAGTACAGAGAAGAGGAAGTGAACTTCAAATTACGCCTTTTATATAGGTGATACCCCTATTACCTGGTGTGGCATTCACCATGGTCGGGTTGAGCCAGCTTCCTCTGAAGATTCTAGGGGATATTAAGTTCACAAGCAGTCCCCAGTCGCATGTATATCTCAGTCAGTTTTTGGGGTAGGGATGGGGCGTTGCTGTCCTTCTACATACAGCCCCTGGTATATCAAAATGATCACCCATCTGATACTGACCAAGCTCAATATCACTTAACTTTGGTGATTTAACTGAAACTGATGTGTCAACGTGATTATGAGTGACCACATAGCTAAACCAAACATGGGGGAATCACCTCATCGTCATGTGATCTAAAATTGAAAAAGTAGGAGCACTAGGAACAGTTCCGAAAAAAAGTTTAGGAGATATTGAAATCAAGAGGAGGACTGAGACCATACAACGCACTGTAATGATTAAAACAGCCGAAATCCTAAGAAAAGTTTTCGGATGTGAGAACCAACCAACCTACATAACTAACAAACGCTAACCAGGTGAAGGTAAACTGAAATAAAAATAAAACAAAAACATCGAAAGAACATCACACGAACCTAAGGGAACTGAAACTAACAGAAATCCCATAAACTGCCCCCCACCAAAAAAAAACGATGCGATGGCACCAGCCTTGGCTGGTACCACACAAAATGGGTGTGAAGGGTCAAGGAGGATAGAAAGGCCGAGGAGGGAGATCACTAACTAGACCTCCACTAGAATAATGTGGAGAGTATTAGGAGAGTACTAGGACCTTGGGGAGGCTTATTGTGACTGAATGCCAGGGAGGACCAATAGTTGTTACCAGAGAGAAATCAATAGTAAGTGACTGTCACAATAATGCAAAATCATTGGCAATGGTTATTGGAAGAGGTGGAGAGTACGAGAAATCTGAGGAGATGTGTTGTCACTCAGACTCCAGGAACACCACCAGTTATTGTCAGTGAACAATCACAGATGATGACCTGTGTGAGAACTCCTAGTGAGTTGATAATAATAATAATAATAATAATAATAATAATAATAATAATAATAATAATAAACAGAACAGGACCTTTGAAAACAATGAAAGTCAGTTTTACAAAAACGTAAATGGAGAACAGACAACAACAGAACAACCGGACCCAACAGAGACAAAACACTTCTTGAGCAAGATATGTGAAAAGCCTAAAAAACACAACAAAAATGTCAAGTGACTAAAAAACATGAAAGATGAACTACAAGAAATTGAAGAAGAAACAGAAACAGAAATGAATGAAGAAACGATGAAGACAACCCTAAGGAAAATGTCAAACTGGAAAACACCAGGCCACGATGTAATACATGCATACTGGTTTTAAAAATTCATGACCCTACAAGAAAGGCTAGTGCAGAAACTGAGAGGATGTATCCACAAAACAGACGTACCAGAATGGATGACCAAAGGAAGGACAACGCTAATACAAAAAAGATGCCAAAAAGGGAACGATCCCAAGCAACTACAGGCCAATAACCGGTTTATCAACAATGTGGAAACTCCTAACGGCACAACTGAGAGAACAAATTTACCAATCCCTGAACAGTCGTTGACTGCTCCCCGAAGAACAAAAAGGATACCGGAAAGGGAAAAGAGGGACGCATGATCTGCTATACATAGATCAAAAGATCCTGAAGGAGGTAAAAAGCGGAAAAAAGAACATATCCATGGTATGGATTGACTACAAAAAAGCTTACAACAGAATCCCTCAAGCATGGATAATTGAATGGTTAAAGATATACAAGATACCCGACAGGATTATTAATCTTATTAAGAAAGCAATGGAAACATAGAGACTAGACCTTACAGCTGGAGGATAACACCTGACTGAGATAAAAATACAGAGACATTTTCCAAGGAGACTCTCTATTACCACTGCTGTTTATAATAGCCATGATGCCACTCAACTACATACTCAGAAAATGTGATGCCGGATACAAGTTTACAGACACAGAACAAATAATAAACTACCTGATGTACATGGATGACCTGAAACTATTTGCAAAAAACAAAAAGAAATTGGAAAAGCTGATAAATACGACCAAAATCTTCAGTCAGGACATTCAAATGGAATTCGGAATGGAAAAATATGCACTGCTAGAGATGAAAAGAAGAAAACTGGAGACGACAGAGAGCATCGAACTGCCCAACCAAGAGGAGATGAAAGCACTAGGCGAACAGGATAGCTATAAAGATTTGAGAGTTCTGGAAGCAGATACCATCAAATCTACAGAAATGGAAAAGAAGATTGGAAAAGAATATTTACGAAGAACAAGAAACGAAATTATATAGCAGAAATCTAATAAAAAGAATAAACACCTGGGCAGTATCACTAATAAGATACTCTGGACCATTCATAGGCTGGACTAAATAAGAACTCAGGCACCTTGACCAGAGAACTAGAAAATTAATGACCATGCACAACGCACTAGACCCAAAAGACAATACGGATAGGCTCTACATGAAATGAAACGAAGGGGGAAGAGGACTGAGAAATATAGAAGACTGTGTGGGAGACACTAAAAAAGCTGGAGAAATATATAACCCAGAACACAGAAAGGCTGATCACCGCAGCAAGAGACACCATCCCAACGAACAACTTGGGAAGCACTGAAACCAGAAACAAAAAGATAAGAAAAGAAAAGTGAGAAGAAAAACAACTACATGGACGCTTCATAGGACTGACAAGAGATGAAACCAACGAAAATAACTGGGCATGACTGAGAAAAGGACACTTGAACAGAGAAACAGAATCTTTACTGATGGCTGCACAGAACAATGCAATTAGGAAAAACTACATTAAAGCTAAAATAGATAAAACCCAGGAAAAAGTAAATGCAGACTGTGTGGACAAAGAGACGAAACAGTAAATCGTATAATAAGTGAATGCAGCAAACACGCCCAAAAAGAATACAAGAACAGACATGACTGCGTGGGGAAAGCAGTACACTGCAAACTGTGCTAATGATTGAATTTCAAATATGCAGACAAATGATACAAACATAAACCAGTGACAGTACTGGAAAACAAAAATCACAAAATCCTTGCACACAAAATCACGGTCTCCTTGCTTGTATGAATTTATCTGTTTGTACATCTATATAGATGTACAAACAAATAAATTCATACAAGCAAGGAGACCGGATGTCATAATAATCGATAAGAAGGAAAAATCTTGTCAAATTGTAAACTTCGTCGTTCCAGCAGACCATAGAATGAAGATCAAGGAGACGGAAAAATGAAGCAAATACGCAAAACTTGCCAGAGAACTGAAAGAAATGTGGAGCATGAAGAAAGTCAATATAATACCAATAATCGTAGGAACACTAGGAACAGTCCCGAAAAACCTGGAAAAAAGACTGGGAGAAAATGGAATCAAAGAGACCATACAATGGACGGCAATGATCAAAACAACTGCAATCTTAAGGAAAATCCCTGCATAAGCTTTTAATTGATAGTCTTCTGGAGGTTGACCATACTAACTTAGAATAAAATAAAAATTACTTACGGTCAACAAAAGCAATCTACCTGATGGATTCAGTGCAAAAATCCATACAAATTTAACAAGATGCACCCGAAGAAGGTTGGAGATTACAGCGGCCGAAACTTTGTGAGAATAACATCCAAGATGAGAATAGTAGTCAGAATAATAGACAACACAAATTTTATCTCGAAGTTAACATTTTAATTTCCAAGAAAACAGAAAAGAACACACATTTACACTATTAATACAACATTGACATACAAATTATGTTAAATATTAATTAACTTTTCTTTTTACCATTATTTATGAATTCAATCAATTCCATATTAAAATGTTCTCCCCATTGCTGCTCTTAATCTGGTTTAGCAAATTGCTGCAAAAATATTAGCAAAATGAGAATCAATTGGTTAAAAGATTTAGTTTCTGAAATCTGCTTTGACAATAACCTTCTAGACCAAGAAAAACATTATTTAAAAAACGTCAAACAATTAATTATTTTGAAAGGTTCAATTAAATCACCTCATTCTTCTCTCTAATAAAGTAGTTAATGCTAATTTTTCCAATATAGCTGTAATCTTTTCTCTTTTTATTAGTTTTGTCACTTTCCTTTGTGTGCCTTCAAATCTCAATATTACAGTCCAATTTCTATAGTATTTTACATTTTTCTGTGTTAAATTTTAACTTCCAACTATCTTGTCAATTTGACAACTTATTTAGATCCATCCGTGTTATTTCTTTTGATAATGGTCTAACAGGTAATTTCATATCATCAACAAATAGTTGTATTTCTGAATTTATATTATTAAGTAAGTCATTTTATGAATATCAAAAACAAAAAAAACTGAACCCTGAGGAACATCGGAACGTAAATATTATGATCCAAAGTAATTGACTGTGATTTGGAATAATTGTTACCAATGTTCAGCTTCATAGTCGTATCTGTAAAAATCTCTCTTACAACATTTATATTTTATTAGAAATACCATTTTTTATTTTAATTTTCGCAAGTAGACGATAATGATATACCACATCAAATACCTTGCTAAAATCCAAATATATAATGTCCACACTATCCCCTTCCATCAAATATTCATTTATAATATCAATATTTTCTAAAAATAATAGATAATGTTGATTTACCATAGACAAAACCATGTTGATTACAATTTATATCATTTCTAATAAAATTCCAATTAGTTTCTAATTATTTTTTAAAAACTACTCAAAGTACATGCAAGAGAAACTGGTTTGTAATTAATGTTTAAAATGTATCAAACCTTTTTCATGTTGCAGTATTACAATTGCTATTTTCCAAATATATGGAATCTGTTTTTAACGGTACCAACGTTTTTGTGAATTTTAGTTTTTGATTTTACATGTTTGAATAGTTGTTTAAAATTTTATTATTAGAATATGTTATTTTATTTCACAGCTCATGTATTACACATATATTCCAAACATATCCATCATTAAAACGAAAGGCTAAGACCAAAAGTACGTTTAACACATGTATTACAGTTGACAATTATGAAAGACAAGCAGTGCAAAACAAAACAAACAAAACAATAACAAATGTTTAAGGTAAGAACATCATTGATTACCGTGGAGACATAGACTCTTCATTTTGTGAGAGCCCCACAGAAGAGGTGCGACAGCAGCAAAATCTGAATATTTTCTAGTCCTTTTCGGGCACAATCAAGGGAAAACAATCAGCAGTACCCAGAACCGATGCAGCACCAGATAAGGTTCCCTACAGTATTTAACATTTTTAACTTTTTCCTATTTTCGTGTTTCAATTATTTTCATATTCATTTTGTTTACTTGTCTCACCACTCATCAACATTTTCATTATTTTCTTGGTTTAATTACAAGCTTTATTTTATTTTTTTAAATAGTCGATTACTGTCCCAAGGAATTTTTACAATAATTTCAGAAATATTTTGTATTATACATTTTATCTTTCTATTTAATTATTCCCACATTCCATTAACATCGAATATATTCAAACTATAATTCCAATTCATATTTTCTCCTTTTTCTGACTGGTGCTACCAGATCAGCTTGTCTGAAGATACTGGCTTCTTGACCAAAATTGCACCTAACACTGATGTTATTGTTTTTCCTTTCCCTTTGCAAAACTCAACCATGTTCTGCAAAGCCAAAAACAAAAACAACAATTTTCCTCTACAGAATAATCAAACGAAACACCATGAATAAATATTTGAAGATATATAGAACTTGGAGCATAAAAACTTTTACCAAAATGACCATATTCGGCATTAAATACCCCGAAAAGGATTGATATGCCATAAAACAAAACAACCAAACCAAAAACAACCTCCTTTTCTGACACAAAATTTTCTGAAATTTTAAATTAGTTTCTATGAAAATTTAAGTGATAAAAATATTTTTTCTGCACCAGAAATATTGATGTAGTAATTTTGAGGAGGTCATGTAATGTCCCTCTACCAGAAATACATCATCTTTTCTCGATTTCTTTTTCCATAATTGTCATAATTAACTAATAACTAATACTAATAGGTTGCATAAAGAATGTGTACACTTAGAACAAGTGTTTAACTCTGTTACAAAGGCTCTACAACCCTCCTCCCTTCTTCTTTGCTAAAAGAAATGAAAATCTGGAATAACTTAGAAAATTTTCATGATAAATTCCTTCTGCACCTCTGTAAAATTGCCCCCAATAATGGCGACATAGGAATGTGCTTTGAGTTTCAAAAGTCAATTGGTAAGCACACAACATTTATCTCATTTGGAAATGTCATAATATTGCTCACACAAATGAAGACAATCTTTTATTTGATGTTGCCATCAAACAGGACTTTTTTGTTTTGGTTTATTATTATAACTAGCAAAAATATGCTCCCTCCGATCGCATGTTTTTGCTAGTATATATAATGTAAGTGCTGAGTTTGCTAACGAACAACACATTCTGACAATTTCTTGTTGATATACATTACACCCCTCCCCCTAAAGGAGGAGGTAATGCCTGTGAAGATGGTATTATGACTAAAAAATAGATACTACACTACTCCCCCAACAAAAGGAGCATGTAATGCCTGGGAGGATGGTATCATGACGAACAAACATATACTACATTAGAAAGAAGGAATAATGCCTGAGAGGATGGTCTCATGACAACAAAACAGATACTACACTATCCCCCACCCTCCACCCCAAAGAGGAATTAATGCCCGGGGAGGATGATCTCATGACGGACGAACATATACTACACTACTCTCCTAAAAGGAGGAGGTAATACCTGGGAGGATAGTTTCATGGTAACAGAACAGATACTACACTAATCCGAAGGAATTGAGGATTGAAACATAGTACAATAGTACATTAATATAGTTTCGTCTTCAAACAGACAGATACCAAACTTCCATTAGTAATAGAAATTCTATCCGTTCAGATCTCACAAAAATACTCTCTTTGATTTTTGATTCTTACAAATTGTGTAGATATTATGCACACAAATCTGACTGTAATCAGTCAAAACTACAACAACTTTCTTATACTCCGCACTTAGTGCATATTTATTCAAATTCATTTTCAAACAATGGCCATTTGGTAACTTTTACTCTCTGGTGGTTTTAATATTGTAAATAACTCCAATTAGTCAACTGGGAGTTTCCTTTCTTTCGAAAAAGCATTTGGGCCTTGTTTCTAACAAATGTCTAAGAGTCATGAAAGGCGTGGTTACATATTTGCTAGGGTAACATAATACTTCAAGAAAATGTCATTATTTTAGTCTTTATAATAAAAGAAAAACTCCCATTTCGAAGATTTCCAGGAATTTAATAAACATTTTTTTCATATCTGGTGATTCTTTTGTTTACTTTAAACAAAAATAGCTTATTTAATCTTTGCTAAGTTTACATCCAACTCAACACCAATATGGCTTCGACACGTTTTTGTTTATAAATTGACTGTAACTATTGAAACTCTCTATCATAGAGATGCACACAAGCAGACAATATATTCCATAAAAGAATAACGTCTGAATAAAGTTTGAATAAGTATAAATGGGTGCTTATGCAGCAACATAAAGTAAAACCCTTTTTCAATGAAGACAACTAAGTAGATAGTTTTGATTTTAAAAATATTTTAGCAAGTTTCCAGCAGAGAAACTGGCACAGAGGAGTAGGCAAATTTGAAAGTGGGAAAAATCAATCTGTTCTTTATGAAGGCGAAAGTGTCCTAATGGTTAATGGTTCTGTCCCTATGAATCTGTGTTTGTGTGCGTTCACTGTACAGATCGTGATCGTCTGCTCATTGTCTTCATCTGAATTTTATGTTTGATTTCGACACTGGCCGTAGTGTCAATCATGTAGTCTCGCTCACTGCTGTGACAAAAATAATTTCCCTCGAAACAACTCAAGTTTAAAACAAGTAACAATATTTTATTTTGAGATGTTTAAAATGAAACTTAGTATAAAGACGAACTTGCAATCAGAATGACAGTCACTTCTAACCAAACACAAAGCAACAGACCAGTTTGCTTTAATTCCTGATTGTACTCAGAACTCAATCAAAATAAAATATGTTCCAACAAGTAGGTTCCACAGTCTGCTCACCAGCTGATTTAAACGACAAATTTCCCCTTTTCTGTTTTGCTCAGAATATATATATAGACATCAAATGACAGTCCTGTTTATACCACACAGACACAACTTGAGAATTATCGGCTGTTTAATCACTGGACATAAAAAAACTAATCGACCAAGGAGTCTATCAATTGAAGTTATCATAACTTCTGTAGGATTTCAAATGGCTTGCAATCTCAGAATGAAACCTTGCCTTTAAGAAGCCATTATTTTTTCAAACAGGCTAATCGATTTCTTAAGTAGTCTCTTCTCTTAGTTAAATATTTTTCCCAATACAGGCCTGTCTCTTGTAGCATGCACCCCGACTAAACATGCAGCATAGAGAATGTTTACATCCCCTTTTTATCTCTTTACTTCCCTTTAGTTCCTCCTTTTTTCTGTAAGGGAGTTTTTAGTCAGTCACTGCTTTTTGTCCGTTTGATTGTCTTTTCTTTTACATTTATTCACCACAAACAAGGCTTATTGCCACTGAAACGTAAGGAACTACTGTGATTAGGAGCCAGATTTATAGGAGGCATCCTAAGTCGGGGAGGTGTGCAGCAATATGTTTGTTCATATTACATTTAAATTTCTGTATGTCGGTACAGTCGGGGAAACGGATTAGGGAGAGAATTCAAAAGGCCAATGGTCCGAGGATGGTTAGAGTATAAAGTTTTCCGGCATCTAGGGACCGCTACAGTGAAGGAGTGGGATTTTGCTGCTAGTCGGGTTTGTCAAGGGTATTTACGGTGAAGGAGTATAAGTGCAGTAAGTTCCTTGGAGCACGTTCCATTGAAGTACTTGTAAAACAAGCACAGGGATGCAACATAGCGGTGATGGGGCAGGGCTGGAGCTTGGTAGACAGTGCAGGATCTATTAGGTTAGAGACTCTTTTTTTCGCACCTTGTCAAATAGGAAGAGACTAGTGGATGGTGCACCAGCCCAGATGTGGCAACAATACTCCATTCACGGGTGAATGGTGACTTTATAGAGATATAGGATACTGATAGGTGTGAGAAGTTTTCTAGCACGGTAGAGGGAGGCCACCTTCTTTGCAGCAGACTTGGCAGTATCTTCTATTTGAATCCTTAAACTACTACATGTTATGATAGGCACGCCTTCTCTCAATCTGACTCTATATTGCCCTTAGGGACAGCATCAACAGTAGTATCGTATGCCAACAGTTAATATTAATAAATACACTTAAACACAAGGTTACAAAATAAGTTATAATTTTTTTACTTTCGCTCTCACATAACATATAACAAATATAAACACACACAAATTAAAGTCCTTTTTGAACTTAGTTCATTATTGTCGTGAAGAGTGTTATGAATCTACAACATCCCCCCCCCCCCCCCAACTTTTGAAATTTTGCTTCCTCCGAAAAGTCAAACTTTTGTCTTTTTGGATTAATGTCCAACGTTGAAGATGGTTATCTTTTACGCTTGCTAAAACGTTCCTTTGTAGCAGTCATAAAGTAGATTTACTTTGTATTGCATATCAGTGTCCCTGTGAGCTGGTTTGGCCAATCAGTTCGCAAGGCGCATTGATATCATTAATTCCCTAAGGGACTACTCGAGCTTCCTTAGGATAAGGCAGACGATGATCAGACGGTACCCTGGCACCAGCCAGGAATGATCGCTTCAGCCTCTCTCCTGCTTCCTTGTCCACTGGACGCTCACGGCGCCTGCTATCTTCGCCTGAAGATATTTGAACTAAGAGCTTATTTTCTTCTTCTTCTTTCGGACACTGTTCTAAGTTTCTTCCACCTATACCAAACGGTATAGGTAACCTGAATAAACCCCTTTCGTTTGTTGTTGTAAAAGGGTTTCTTTATTTCGTTAATTCATTTCGTGTATTAAATTAAGATAGGGGATAACAAATCCTCTATTCTTACACCTTTTCTGGAATTAATGGAGGTTTTGCCACATCAAACAAATCCTAAATTACCTTCATAGGCTCTTTTTTACAATGATTTGATTCAGATTAGTGTATACTTCTTTTTAAGCTGATTAGTGACATTTAATAATCTATTTCGGATGTGTGATGATATACATAGTCTTCCAATTTGTTTCTAAATGATTCATTTTTTTTCAGCTAACCTTTTCTATTGTTATAATCTTTAAAATAGATCTTTTAGCTAGGCTTGAACGATTTTATATCAGTATTATATTTTTTAAACATTTTGATTTTGTTAGGTATTGGTTTATCAAATACTGATCAAATCTTTCTTGCGAACATAAGTTCAGTTGGTGACATTCTTGAATTTGTACTCGGGTTTAGAGTTAATTTATCTTCAGTCTCACTTCCGTCTAATTTTGTTTTCAATTGCATCCCGAAATAGTGAGACAGAGACACCACACATCTAGTATAAAATAGCTGACACCAGAGAATGAGGACCCCTTGTATACTCCTTCTCCCAGCCCTGAACCTCATGTTACTATTTTTAATCTTATTTTTAATTTCTAGTTATAAAATTTTAATCTAGAAAAGTTGTGTTTAATCTTGGTATAGGGTTTCTTATTACTTGCATCCCTGGACAGAGACACCACAAATATAACATAGATCAAACAGAGATAAAAATAAAACTATTAAAAAGTAAAATCAAACAAAAATATCAGAAGCAAAAGTATTTAGATGAGAAAATTACTTTAACGATTGATAAATGTATCTTATTGTTCAGTTCTTAACACGCAGAATAGAGGAAAATTATTCATAATTTTTTGTAAATATTCACTATTTTCCTTCCTTGAAAACTGTCTTAGTTAAAGTTTTAACTGTTGAAATTAGAGAGGTAAAGAAAAAGGTTGCATGTACGAAAAATCAGCATAGTAAAAATGAGCTGATAGAACAGAAAGAAACATTGGCAAAGCGACTGGAGAGAAAATCTTGTAAGAGATAAAAATCCTGAATAGTCAAAAATAGCAGCGATGCAAATAGTGAATGATTCTCTTAATAGCAGTCGGCTGTCTGGGCAAACATTTGGGATGATGAGGCTTATGTTCGGGCATGTGTGTTCTCAGTCTGTTGTTTCTTTAAACAGAGATAAACTCATCACTTTTGCCGGCAACTGTTTTTCATTCTCCTAAACAAAATCAGTACAGTTTATATTTATCAGCAAACATTGGGCCAGCCTCTTTTACTATCTTTTTTTTCTGGGTGTCAATATTAATCTAGACTAGCATATTTTTGCTAGTATATATGGTGAACGTACATATACTACACTGCCCCCCCCCCCTCCCAGGAGGAGATAATGCCTGGGAGTATGGTATCATGACAACAGAATAGACACTACACTACACTACACCCTCCCCGCAAAAAAGGGAAGGCAATCCCTGGGAAGATAGTATCATAACCACAGAATAGATACTACACTACACCCTCCTCCCCCTCTTCCCCCAAAAAAGGAGAAGGTAATATCTGGGAGAATGGTATCATGATAACAGAACAGATACTACACTACCCCTCCTCCACCAAAGAAAAAGAGAAGGTAATGCCTGGGAGGATTGTTTCATGATGACAGAACAGATACTACACTACCCCTCACCCACCCACCCCCCAAAAAAGGAGGAGATAATGCCTGAGAGGATGGTATCATGACAACAGAGCAGATACTACACTATTCTATTTGAGAATTGACCATTGAAAATAATACATTAGTCTGAAATAGTCTAGTAAATTGAATTGAGCATTAAAAGATAGTAATAGCATAGTTTCGGCTTCAGACAGACATTAAATCTCCATTAGTAAAAGATTTGTTATGCAGAAATATATTATTTTGCAAAAAACAAAAACAGAGCATACCAGAAAATTTTGTATTTTATATTTACTAAAGGGTCAATAGAAAATATCCTAAAAATACTGCTTGCCACTACTTCAAAACACCTTATCTCTATTGCTATAAAGTTAGGAATGTGTAAATGTTTATATATTTGCATGTACATGATTCACTCCTAAACTAATTAACCAACCATTATTAACTTTTAAACACGGCTGCTAGGCGTAAGGGTGGGTAATATGGGCTATATATAGTTTGATTTAGTTTCATGGAATGGGGGCAAAGAGTGAGTGAAACTTCAGACGCCTCCAATTGTGTGAAATTTTAACAATAGACATTAGACGTCAATGTATCTATATAATAAAGCAAAGTCGCTTTTCCTGTATTTCATTGGTTATTTTAGTTTTAGAACCAAAAGCTTTACATGATAATCTGTTCCACCAGCCACTTAGGCCTATTTCTGATGCACATTTTCAGAAAATATGCGTTTGTTTCATTTTTTTCAAGATTTCTTACATTTTTTCTGGGTAAACTGCTTCTCTCAACTCAGTCTTTTACAGAAGAAGTTCAGCCATTTTCACTTTTTATTACTACCACCCCCAAAATCATCGGAGAACTGTCTTAATAGGATGATTTGGAGCTAAATCACTACAATTATTTCATTTTTTTTGTACTATTGTCTACACTAGATTTTAAATCGCTTCCTTCAAATACTTTCTTCTGTATTCCATCATTCGAAAATAGCGGTTTACCATTACAAAAAAAAACACAATAAAACACAAAACCATCTTACATTTTTCATATTAAAAGTACTTATCCCATCTCTATGTCACATTTCTTTTCTTTCTTTTTTAAGGTCAAGGTCATCTTTTTCTCTTATTTATCGTAACATAATTTTTATAGAATCACTCCCTATGTGGCATTTCTTTCGTTTTCTGTTCTTTTTTTCTTCGTTTTTTGCTTCTTTTAAGGATTCTCTTTACTTTGTCTTTTATTTTATTTTTTACTTTCGGTGACACTACCAATTAAACATCCACCATAACTGCCCTACCCCGAAAAAAACGTTTTACATTTACATCATGTCCAACGGTAATGATACACTTCCGTTGGACTACTTGTTTGGTGTTCCCATGGAAAGTTAGTTCAAGATTTATCACAGCAACAAGAGACGCCTCATCGCTCTCCTCTAACTCATAGGTGAGATGAAACTTATTCAAACGTTTGACGTCAACCCTTTTCGTAATAATCATTTTGTCATATTGAACTCTGTTCCAGTTCTAACAAAATAAAATCTTTGTTATATAACCCCAAAATATTCCTTCTGTAATTTTTATTCTCTTTCAGAAAGATCTTCCTTCGACAGCTTACAAAAATGGAGTCAGCAAAACCTCATTCATTTCTGGAAATCTATCTTATGTTGGTTCCTTTCCAGATAGCATTTCCAACCGATAATATCAATATAAACATAGCAAACTTATTGACTTCCAAAATTGTTTTGTAAAATGGTGCAGAAAGCAACATAAATTTTAATCTTGTCATGTGACCTCTTTATGCAGAGTTGTAGACCATTGTCCAGAGTTGTAGACCATTGTCCATAGTTTTTCCGAAAGGAAAAGAAAGTGAAAGAGAGAAAAAGAAAGTAAAGAAAAGAAAAGAAAAGACTGCCCACTATATAGAAGGCAATATACAGTGAGTCAAAAGAAAACAGACAGTGAAGACATGACTACGATTCTGCTTTCTGACTTTGGAATGAAGGGAAGCAATGAAACTGCTAACAGCCCATTCCTGCAACTTATTCGCACGAGCAAAGCACAAAATATACACCCACTGCCTACTGAACTCACTCACATGCAAGTTCACTCATATACTCTCACACCATAAACAAAGATAAGCATATAGACACACACTGTCACACACATACACTCACTGACAAGAAAGCAAGCATATATACATACACACTTGTGCTTTTTTTCTCCACTCTACAACAACAGCACAACTAACTTTTCAAACAAACACAAAATATATTTCATGCCTCTGTAAATTTGTATATAAATATGTTAAAGTTCTTTAACCATGTTTTTATTTCTTTCATTTAAAATAGCCATTTCCCCCATTTTCAACATAATAATAACATCTTAATTGTTAGTGTCGATTATGATACATCCTAAAGACACAACTATCGTTTATATTTCATCCAACCAGGATCCATGCTACAAAATGGTGACTACCAGATATTTCAACATGCAAATACAACAAATGGTGATGCATCCAACATTTGAACATGCTACATAATTAACTGTGTTTTAAAGGTTATGGTGTTTCAATCTCTATAAAATTATTGGATCAAACTAGAGCCCTGCACCCTCTGCTAAATCCCCCCCCCCCCCACCTAAAAAAAATGAGATTCTATTTTTTTAGGCGAGTATATGTAAACAGTCTGAAAAAGTTGTCAGTAAAAAGAAATAAAACAAAAACAAAAAAACACAATATTTTAGACTTAAGATATAATTTGAATGTAAAATAATCACCCACTTCTGGATCACCAGGTGGTAATGATTACCCAGACCAGATAGCGATTTTCAGGATATATAATAAAATATTTTTTAAGGGAGATAAATACATGGCCGCCCATTAATTAAAGATTAACCTTAAGAAAAAAAAGACATGACCTGTAGAGGCTAGCATAGAAAGGAAGGGGGAGATTTGCAAATGAACAGATAGGCCTGTCATCTACATCCCCCTCCCGTTTATGACTTTGTTAACCAGATATTTGATCTTTTAACAGCTCGGCTCGTGTGGCAGAAATCAACACAATTTCATTCTTTTTGTACATGTCGTCATTCTACTGAACAACCAGATATCATCAAAGCGTTTTCATATGCAGTAGCCGACCAGGCTATATAAAAACGGTTGCATTTTTTCACTCCAGGCACTTGGAGTGTTGCCCCTTACTGTTGCCATCGGTTTAGACAGCAATCAAACAGCAGTATTTCCCACAGAATACCTGCCAGTTGAAATAGAGATACACTATGATAGTGACAGTCAACAACAGCAGCGCCAGATCCAACCCTTTTTTCACCCACCTCAACAATGACTGTCATCATCATTATCATCATCATAGCAGCTTTGTTAGCAGTCGTCCACCAATCCTGTCATTATCATTACAGCAATAACAGTGGCGCTTTTTCTCCAAACAACTAACAGTATCTCTCTCTTGCCAGCTGTAACCACCCCAGTGGTGACCAAGACAACAGCAGCAGCACAGCCTTAAAGTACAACCCCTCCTCAATGCGGCAGGGCTGTGGCAATGAGTAATATCAGAGCTATGCCATTGAGAACTTGTTCTGGGGGATTGGGCTAACAACCAGCGGTATTAGGGCAGCAGTCCAGCAAACAGGGCTCTGGTAAAATCCAAAGGCGTCTGCATTGTGATCCAACAGCTTTTGATCGTTTTTGCGAACTCGTCTGTGGACAATCTATGGCAAGCAAGGACATTCGCAAAGTGAGGATAACAGCATTATGTTGGTGCATGTGAAACTGCCACTCAATGTCTACAGATGACAACCTCCCTTAACAACTTGCAGCGACCGCTGGTTCATGTCCACCTTAATGTCAGAGGTAACCTAAAATCCTTTAGGAATATAAAGTGCTCCAAATCTACTTGAAGGACTTGAGGTAACCTGAACTCCTTTAGGAACATGAAGTGCTCTAAATCTACTTGAAGAACTTCAGTCAAAAGCAAATGATATCAACATTTCCAGTTGAATCACCAGAACATTTCGACCAGGATAATCATTATCATCATCCTACAGTAACAACCCATCCTTTCCTGTCAATTCACTTGATCATAAACTCTTCTATAACAGATGTAATATTACCTTTATATTCTTTTTCACACACAGGTTTCTTTTTTCTTTTCTTTCTTTGGTTGTTGTCACATTCATCACATGTCTCCTTCATTTCCATTTACTTTATTTTATTTTTAGCGGGGGATCATGGTACACTGAACGATTGGCCCATCGTCCATCTGTGCCACCCCTCCCGCTACAGACAAACCACATGGATGGGCAGTCATTTTGTCTGAACGTAGGGATGGGGGGGGGGTATATGTCCATAAGAAAAACACAAAAAAGAAGAAAATAATAATTTTATTTATAACATGTTGTAATAGTTACCCCTACACACAACTTGATCCCATAGAAATTAAGAAAATGGACAATGTTAAAAAAAAGATTGTTATATATCCTTAAAAACATTGGGTGACCATTTTACGTTAAATTTATATGCAAAATTTCTAAAGTTTAAAATATTGTTTTGTTTGTTTTTTATTTATTTTTATCGCCAATTTTTTCAGGCTGTTTATATGTAATCACCTAAAAAAGTAGAATCTCAATTTTTGGAGGAGAGTGAATTAGTGTAGCAGTAGTAGTTGCTACGGCAACAACAGCAGAAGCCGCGATTAACGATGTTTGAAATATCTGCTTAACTTGTAAGCTTGGCACTGATTGGAGCAAACACGTAATTTCGATTGGGATTTAACCAATCAGAAACAATCTATTATGCGAGCAGAGTATTGGTTTCTGAAGGTTATTTAAAGGGAGTACAGCAGCATGGTTCGCTCTTTTTAACTACAACCAAACCCTGTCGTTCAGTTCAACCACTAAACTCCTCTCTTAGCATGCAAACCAAACTCGCCTTTAGCCATGAATGCTTCAATATTCAAAATGGCGAACTGGCCGCACGTGGACTTACTCTCAATACCATTTCGGCACACAGACAATAACAATATGAACTCTGCCAGCCTTAAAAGCTAACTCTTATTCCTACCTACATACGAACAGACTTTTAATAACATTCTCTTATTATGGACTCTCAAACCTTTTTCCTTGTTCAGACTCATGGACTTATCCTTTACTGCTAACACTTGTCTATCATTACATGTTTTTTAAATTTTTTTATGGAAATCGCTCCAGACAAGGCATGAAGTCACTTGATGTAAAGAGCTAAAAAGAAATTACCACTTCAAGGTAAAAAATTAGCCAACGATAAGTGTTAGATTGATAGATTCCGACCCAGAAAACACCAATTCTTTCCCCTTTGTCAAAAACATCGCTCATGAAATGTGAGGACTAAAGGACAAAATAAGGGAAGCAAGAGTTACAAGGCTGCCGAAAGTAAACTCAAGATCCACTTTATACTCTCCTAATGTGTTTAACGAAGATGGGCAATAAAGTTTATATAAAAAGTTAGAATGGGACGTTGTCTTGAATTTGAACATTAGCGTGCCGATCGCCAATAATACGAATTATTAATTAAAATTGGGGGTAAACTTTCAATCTTTTAATACACGAGGATTTGCTAAGAATTTTAAAGTCAGTTTAAATGACTTTGGAGTGAACTATTTTGTATCGGTCTACGTGATCGGCGATGTTATGTAATCATCGCCTCTTTACCACGTGGGCAAATAACACTCTCTTACGTTTAACGAGATTCATACGCGATAAATCGTTTTGGTGCAGACACGAGCCAACATGAATCTTCAGTTACAGCTTGTCTCTCAAACAGACAAGACGTATACCCTGCGCTCTCTACCTGGGCCAGCGGTAGATAAGTCGAGGAACTTCAGGATAATATTATTTCGTCTAATCGACATGAATCAGTCCATTGTACTATCTTCATTTTTTTCCCGTGAATAAAACTTCAGATCTATTTAGTTGTGGCGTCATATTTATTTTGTGGAAGAATGGTGATCTTTTTTGCTTATGTAACATTTCTATTTCAGTCAGATTCGGCCAGACTTATTACTCTTCCAAGTAAGTTCGTCATTCTGATTTTCTTCCCGATTTAAACAAGAAACCTAAAATTGGTTCCTCCAACTAAAACTTTATATCCGATAGTCTAAATGCTTCCAAATTCCTTTCAAATTTTGAAGGATCAAGAAGTAATTCATTTTTTAAAAATCTTTTTTTTTAATTACCAATAAAAGATGTCTTGTTTATGAAGAAACTGAAATGCATCGTGGTGGATTAAATTTCGTAATTAAATTATTTTTTAAATAGGATATTTTTAAATTTCGTTTTATTTTTGATTTCAATAAATTCGATTAACAGTAAATAAAAAAAAAAATAATTCAGTGCGTAAATTATCGAAGTTCTGTTGCGAAAAGAAATACAAACACACACACACACACACACACACGGACGTAAAGTTGTCTCATAATTTTATGAATATAGAGATATTAAAATGTTTGAATGGCATTTTTGTCTCAATCTTTGGAATTTGTTTTAGCCTAACTAAAAAAGAAAGAAATTCACTAAGATGAAATAATGTTGCAAATAAAAAATAGCGCAACATTAGCAAGTAACACTATCAGCAGAGTAAACTGATTATATAGTTGTAGCTTGGAATGTCAGTTGATGGGTTGGTTACTTAACGGGGGGGGGGGGGGCGGGGGGGGGAGGTACAAGTAAAATGTCAAAGAGTGTGCTAAGTCAGAACAGGGGCAAAACAGGCAAATAACAGAGGAATTTATTTCTGTATCAAATGACTCAGGATTGGAAATTTGAAGAGAAATAGTTTAGTTATTGAGGCCAGAGTACAAGACTTTGTTTATAAGAAATAAAACAAAACCCTATTTATAAAGAACCAGCTGTACGTACCCACCGTTGCCCGAGATACTTTTTACTTTCATTTTTGTTTCGCTAATTGCACCTCTCCCTTTTGTTTTTTCTCTTAATTAATTCCTTGCGAGAAAATATTTACATTTTTGGAAAGATAATTCAAATGAAGGATTATATGCTATTTAAAAAAAATGATTCTGCAATAAAATCGATCGGATGTCTTCGAAATCGTGAAATTTAAATTCCCTAAATACTTTCAATTTTTTTAATTCTTAAATTTATAAATAATAAGCTAAGAGTCGTAGGTGCGTTCCGTTTTTTTTCAATTATTTTTTTAAATAGGAATTTAAAACTTTAATTTATTCATTGCATATTTCTATTTAGTTAATTAATTAATTAATCAATTTTTATTTTTTTTATTTTACAAATCACGCTTATTCATATTTACACACACACACACACACACACGATATTTGATTTTATAAAGATACAAAATCAATATTTAAATGAATAGATAAGTATAAGTTTCCAGTTTTTGATTTAATACACATACACGCCAATAACACTAATACACATGTAGCAGTCATAAACATTGACATTTCTTTCTTCTTGCAGCCCCTGTGAAGTGGTTTGGTCAACGAGAACCAATCAAACTCCTGGGCGCATTAATTTCGACCAGACCTTTGAAAGACTACATCCAGGCCTTTAGGGATTTGCAGAGCCGGCAAAGGACTTCCGGGCACCTATGAAGAAAGACGTCGACACTGTCTTCCTGGCACGTAGCCACAGGAAATGCCCCCCCCCCCCCCCCCCCCCGTGAAATTTGTGATCCAAAAAATATTTTAGACGAAGAAAATATAAAATAGAACTTATATGGAGGCTGGGCAAAAAAAAAAAAATTAAATTAAAAAATAAACCGATTGTTTTACTGTGGAAATTTTATTTTCATTGCCATTAAGCAGTGTGGGTTGAGGGAGAGAGGTCAACATTTCCTTCTATGTAGTCAGCTAGGCGCTTCACTACTGTCATCAGTGCCGTGTGTCGACTTGTTTCTCTCTGTCTCTTATTTTCAGCATCATCACAATTGTTATCATCTGTGTGACGCTTGGCCTTCTCTGTTGCCTCGGGGTTGGGGATGGCGGTGATATTAGTAGTCTGACCACAAGGAGGAGGGGCAATGACTTGCACTGAGAGTCAATGTTGCCAATTTAGCGGGAGGGGGGGGTTCTTTAAAATCTGGGGATTTCGTTTGCCACCCAAAAAGCTTGTCCTGAAACTTAACTCTCTGAGCTGCGGCATATAAACACTTAACAAATAGGTGCGAAAAGAAATTTGAACATTTCAAAAGGTTTGATAAGAGGGATAGGATTAAGTGAACTCTGGAATATTTACTTTGTATCCCTATAAAATTCAAATTACACTGGAAAGCCAATGTTAACTAAATTTTTTACCTATTAACCCTAAGTCGGCAAAGTCATAAAACCACATGCTTTAAAAAGTAGACCCCCCTCACCCCATAAAGAACAACGCATAGAATTTATCTCCAATCGCAAAAAGAAATTGGTTAATTGCCCTAAAAGTTAGAATAGCCCCCACCCCCGGAAACGATGGATCATTTTATGTTACAATTATATGCAAAACTAACCCCCCTAATCTGCATTCTAAACTAATTGTTGTTTTTTTTTCTTTCCGCGAAAGATAAGTGATAAAATACAACGATTTATTTAAAATAAATAACACAACAAAAAACAACTTTAATGTTCAATGAATTGACTACCATTACCTCATTACACCCACGTCGCACGGACCTTTTCCGACTTTTGTTAAATTTATTTTTTTATTTATTTTTCGTATTACCACCCGGACTTAGGGTTAGAAGTAGGAAGGGTGTGTGCGTTTTTGTGCCCAGAAAATTAGGTAATTTGGGCAAGGTAGGTAAATTAGGTAAGTATGGAATGAATATAGAAGTAATTTAATCATTAACAAAATATTAAAATGGCTTACTTGTTTATGAAGAAACCGAAATGCATTATGATGGATAATCTCGGGCGCTTTTTCGTATTTGTCCGTAACCCGTTTTTCCCAACTTTTTTACTGACCATTTTTCTCTTGTTTTTGGTTTACCTATATCAGTCGCTAGAAAATTTCAGGTTTTGGGGAAATTTTTTTCAAATATTTTAGATTTTAGGGATGGGGGTATATGTCCAATAGAAAAACACAAAAAAGAAGAAAGTAATAATTTTATTTATAACATGTTTTAATAGTTACCCCTACACACAACTTGATCCCATAGAAATTAAGAGAATGGACAATGTTAAAAAAAAGATTGTTATATATAACAATCTTTTTTTTTAACAACGTTATCTGTTTCCAATATAAATTTAACGTAAACTGATCCCCCTCTTTTTGACCATTTCAAATTTAAAAAATTATTTTTCTGTGTACGATTACCTATTAGTTCGCTAGAGAATTCCGGGTTTTTTAGAAAACTTTTTCAAATAGTATAGATTTTAAGAGGGGGATCAGTTTCCTATATAAATTTAGCTTAGACTGATCCCCCTCTTTTTGACCATTTTCGCAATTTCGCGGTTGTTAAAATCAGAGCGGCGACATTTCCACCACTATTTTAATCTTAATTAAACTAGGTGCGAACTTAAAAATAAAAAACTATCTATAATAAAGGGAAAGGTAAGAAGAGAATATCGAGTACTCAGTCGAGTACGCGAGTTCTGGAACACATAAAAGCAGAGTGCTTTTTATATAATTAAAAGGAGATTAGCGGAAATATCGAATTACTTGGTGACAAAATGGTGATAACACAGCATAAAAAAAAATGACATGGGGAAAAGAAAAAATAAGAGGTTCGATAGAGTTAAAAATAGAGATTTATTAACATAAAAATGGGGTTGGCTGCTTTCAATTCCCAAAGCTGGATTAATAACATTAACCCTAGTAACCAAGATAAAATTTAAAAAAATTAAGACATGAAAATTCACAAAGGGGTTAGTTCGTTGGCACAACGAAACTGGAAACAAAATTAATTCTTTTCCTTTTTTTTGTTCATATAATAAAGACTGAAGAAGTCTTCTACCCTTTTTTTTTCTTTCTTTCATATAAAAAACATACAATAAAGACCAAAGAAGTCTTCTTATAAATTTAACAAAGAGGTCTCAAAGGGCACAAAACAATAGCAAATAATACTCAAATATACAGGACCGTAACCGTTGTTTGCAGAATCTTCTCATGCACAGTTTTTTTTCCTTTTCTATCGAAATGTCCGTTTTAAAAGTCCCTCTTTGTCCTTTTTTCAACATTTTTCATTCCAAGGGGTTCAATCCTCGAAATTACTTCATAAATGAAATTCTCCAAAAACGTCAAACACCTTTTCGTCATAAGGTGTTTCTTCCAAGGGGCTCCAAGTCTTGAAATTATATTCCTTAAAATCAAGGTCGCTCTGATACCCTGAATTTCATAATAAATCGTTCTTGCTCCAAGAACGAGGAGAAATCATCCAAACATTTTACGTCTATTCTCCAAAATAGACGGAGACAGCTGAAAACAGAACCTCTCTCTCGGGCTTTCAAGCTGGAACTAATCAAAAAACCCTCCAAAAGCACCGGCAAGACACCGGTATGACGTCACCTCTAGACTGCTGCTGTAAAGAAAGAAAGGCGGGAAGCATCACGCTACCAGACAAATAACCGTGACCTTCATTCACACAGTGGCAATATGTTGACCTCCCAACCCCTCATGCCCAAAATAGAAATAAATTTCCGAAACCATCTCAAACTTTTAAAATTCCTTATTTGTGTACTGTTACCTATCACGTCGCTAGAGAATTCCGGGTTTTGGGGAATTTTTCTTCGTAGATTTTAGGAGGGGGGATCAGTTTTATCTTTCCTTTGGTAACATTTATTTGTTGCCTATTTGTTTTTTTGTTTTTTCTACCCCTTTTTTGTTCTGTTGACTATTGTAACATATTGACAACAGTTTTTTTTTATGTGTTGACCTTGTAAAAAATTAAAAAATAAAAACAATATATATTTTTTTAAATTTTGTTACATGTTTTGCTGACATTTTATTTTGAAGTGCCATATTTCACAAGTATCTTTTAATCACCACGCCTAAATAAAAATGAAAATGATTGCTCGTTTTCCATAATTGTCGGTGTACTGTACGGTAATAGTTTTCAATACTAAGTACTTCATAAAGTTTTGGTGTCATTTTATTTTTAACTGCCATATTTCACAAGTGCCTTTTTATGCTACATGCTCGCTAATTGTACACAAAAAATAAAAATATTGTGATGGTCAAAAAGTGGGAGTTCAGTTTACGTTAAATCTATATAGTAAACTGTACCAGTTTCCTATATAGATTTAACGTAAACTGAACTCCCACTTTTTGACCATCACCATATTTAAAATCTAAAATATATGAAGAAAAATTCCCCAAAACCCGGAATTCTCTAGTGACATCATAGGTAATAATCGTACACAGAAACAGAATATAAAAAATTTGAAATGGTCAAAAAGAGGGGGATCAGTTTACGTTAAATTTATATTGGAAACTAAAATCTAAAATATTTGGTAAAAATTATGAAAAAACCCGGAATTCTCTAGCGACCTGATAGATATACCAAAAAAAGAAAAAAAAAATGGTCAGTAAAAAAGTTGGGAAAAACGGGTTATGGACAATTACGAACAAACAACACCATGCAACATGGTCAAAAAGTGGATGATCAGTTTACGGAAAATTTATATAGGAAACTGATCCCCATCCTAAAATCTAAAATATATGAAGAAAATTCCCAAACCCGGAATTCTCGAGCGACATGATAGGTAAACGCACACAGAAAAAGAATTTGAAATATTTAAGATGGTCAAAAAGAGGGGGGATCGGTTTCCGTTAAATTATACACGAAACTGATCCCCCTCCTAAAATCTAAAATATTTGAAAAATAATTCCAAAACAGACAAAATTCTTTAGCGACCTGATAGGTAATTTTACACCGAAAAAATAAAAAATTTGGTCAGTCAAAAAGTTGGGAAAAACGGGTTGTAAGCGTCCAGTTTTTTTATTGATTTTATATAGTAATCAAATTATCACCCCAGAATTTGGTACAAAAATTATCCTATCTTTTTTTCTTGTTCATATTTTTGGATGCGGTATTCAATATTGAATTCCTCGTGCATATTTTTATCATTTAAGCTCAAAGAAAATACAGTTATCATTTAAAATATAAAAGATAAATTGATTTGAATATGATCTGAAGCGTTAATGACATTTTTTGGTCCTTACCTATTTTAATGTAACCTTTTTTCTACAGGACCAAATTTCAATATTTTTATGTCAAAATGTAGCTTTTATGGGGTCCTAGAAAGTGTAAAAAACGAATCAAATTTAATTAAAAACTGGATTAGTGACGACGTTTTGAAGGTGCCGCGAGTGACCGAAATGTGACCATAACAATATTATACACATACTGCCGTATGTGTATGATATCAATATTAATTTTGCCACCCCCTTAAAAATGCCCCCCCCCCCCCAAGTTAGAAGTCTGGCTACGTGCCTGCTCTCTCCTATCCCTGTCGCCTAGACACTTAGCTAGGCTATCTTCACTTGGAGATATACTGCTCCAAGAAGACTTTCGGCAGTCAAACTTTATTACTTTTCTATTCTTTTCTTCACTGTTTAAACTTCTGACAACCTACACTCAACGGTGTAGATAACATAGAAAATATATTTGTTGTTTATAAAAGGGCCCGATTTTCTCTTCTTTAGCGATTCTTTTATTATAGGAGATAGTCTTGCAGTTTATCTCAAGATTAGCTCCTATACTCACATATTGATAAAACACACACACATTATATATATATATATAATTATTTCCACAATCAGACAACGCCGCAGCCCACAACCTATGAAAAGAAACAAACCGGAAGTCCTAGACTCGAGTTTCGCCCTCCTTTGGGCTCATCAGTAGAACACATCCGAACTCAGGATTCGAAACCCGAGTCACTTGCATGGTAAGCGAGTACTCTGCCACTGAGCTACCTCGCCACATACAAGAATGTCTATTAATTTACACAGATTAAGCGAACCGCGGCGATGACCGACTGTGGAATTTACCTACTCTTTTCAACAAGGGGTGTAGTCATCCAACTACTATGAACCCAGGCCGATGTCTCACAAGTAGGATTTTATACTCGCTAGGACGATGTCATCCAACAAGCTAACCAAGCGAGCAAATAAATATTAGATTTCTTGAATGTGAGATGATATATATAATTATTTCCACAATCAGACAACGCCGCAGCCCACAACCTATGAAAAGAAACAAACCGGAAGTCCTAGACTCAAGTCCTAAACTAACGCTAATAAATAGATTAATTTCATTGTGTAACATGTTTGAGAATTGTCATTAGCTTCTTTAAGGAGTAGCTAGAGATGCAAAAATACTTCCATTATGTTCATATGCAAATTGTGCATGTGAATACAATTATATTGGAAGTACACGTCCTAGTATGTCTTCGTTTTTAGGGACAGACATGCACAGACAGAGAGGTGTTCTCCTTGATTATATATATATATATATATATATATATATATCATTTGAATCAAAGGGAAAACAGTTCTCAGTGGAAGGGTTATGCCCCCGGGGACCATCTTAATATCAAAATTTTCTGAAATTTTGGAATAGACATCATTTTTGGTCATTTACCTATGGTTTAAATTTCATTTGAATCTAAGGGAAAACAGTTTTCAGTGGGGGTTGTGCCCCCCCCCCCCCCCGGGACCCCCAGCGTTGAAGTGATATATTTTTTATATAGCCTATGACCGTCACTGAAAAGTCAGTAGTCCACATGCCAATTTTCAAGCAATTCTGTCCAGCGGTTTGGGTGAACATAAGACACAAAGATCAGGCGGACACACACACACACACACACATAGTTACTATTTTATATATATCATTGGCATCTGTAGTTGAATAGCAACATTCTTTTATGAACTTTCTGCTTGCTTGAAACTCCGATTTTCCTCTGTCTTATCATCATTGTATGCATCCTTCTAAGCAGTTGGTTCACCTCACATGCAAATCATCAATAAACATAAATGTTCGATATCACTAATATTTTTTGCAGCTCTTGTAAATCACCGTAAAATTTGCAGAACACCACGGGTGTTATGAATCAGGTAAGTATAAATATGTCTCGTCACACTCCAACCTGATCACATGATCACAGAGGTGACAGTGAGGGACTAGTTATTTTATTCTGGCACTTCTCCACACGCAGCAGTTACTTCCTTCTCCCCGACTGAATTGTCAGACGTGCTGTGGTCTGAATCAGAACCTGCAGAATCAGGGGCCTTAAAATGGATCGATCCTACATATCCCTAGCTGTCAGAGGGAGTGCTACTGCTGTTCCACTAGAGCCTTTTTCCTTGATGATGCAATACTGCAGGGTTCAGGTTCCTCATGTGGCGGCTGTGTGGATTCAATTACCTTATGCATGTTGTTGAGTCCCTGTTAGGGAACTTTCGGCAGTAAGATCACCTAGTTCTGGTCAGATCTTACAAGAGTCATATTGACTGAAAGGTTGTACTACTTCACAACTGAGGTCAACATGTCCATTCACCTTCTTATAAGCATCTTCCTCACAGATTTGGTGTTCAGCCAAAACCTTACTGTAAGGGCATTGTCATCCAGTGCTGGGAGTCTATTTTTATGTGTAAAACCTTGGCTTGCAACTTGAGAATGAGATTGATTCTTCTTGGAATTGATATTTGTTGACCACAACCAGCATGCATCTTTAATAATGTCTCCACAGTGTCAAGACCCACTCCCACAGCTAGCAAGCTTGTGTCCACCCACACGTCCAGCTTCATCGTGCTCATGCACCACTCTCCTTGGACAGGATCTAATTGCTCTACTTGAGCAAGTGTGTCTATCATATACTATTGAAAAAGTGAATAGATAATTAATGTTTGAAACAATATTTATTGAACTTTTTAAGCAATGGAACTAAAATATGTACACATGAAATGACAAAATTAAAGCAAAAATCTGTATTAAGTGAGAAAAACAAATCATCAGTAATATGTCCAAGTTCATATGTAATGGTTCATTCGGAATATATTGATTTCTACTGATGTTGACTTTGCCATTTGAGATAATCTTGAACATTTTTGTAAAACGAACAAGAGTAAGTTTCATCCTCTTTTTGTGGAAACGTTTTCATGCCCATCAGTTTTAGAAATTGAACTTCTAATTTTTCATCATCAATTTTTGGGACACAACCAAAATAATCTAAAGATTTTTTTCTTGGAAGTATAATTCATGATTGTCAGGGCACTAAGTGAGATCATATAAGCAGGGTCAGATGCTGGGGTATCTGGCATATCAATATATGAATCTTTGTAGAGGAAATTGAAATAAAAATTAAATTTTGCTGAATCCCCTTCCTCTCTGGACACTATATGAGTGTGCCTGCATTCCCACCACCATGGACATCTTTTTACAGACAAGCATTAATTAAAATGGCCCCACCTAAGAATTATATTTTGGGGGTAGAAAATCACAAGGACGTGGAGATCGGGCTGAATTTGAGATGGTGCTATGAAGAGGTGTAATGCTTAGATCTCCAAACGATCATTGAATTTGTGATTGATTAACAACAGCAGAGACGTGTGGATCTAATTGACCAAAGTACCCATTGGGTTGCTGGCGAAATCAACTGATGATTCTTATGTTAAAGATTACACTGGTCTGCATGGTTTAAATTCTAATACGACATGAAAAATACTAATTATTTAAAGCCACCCAATGACCAGTAAAAAAGGGTCCATAAAGGATTGGATGACAAATGAAAATGATCCTAAATCAGTCAGACCTTAATCTTTAAAAAAAAAAGGTTTGAAAACACAAGCCAGTGTTATTGTTTGCAATGGAATATTGGGTCAGTGGCTTTTGAGTAGACCACTGGGCTGGCATGTTTTACCCCCAAAACTTTTTAATTTTTAGGTGCTTTTTTTCTTCACAACTCATTGTCAATGATCAACCCTAACAAGCAGCAGCTACCCTAAAAGTCTGAACCGCTTTTTTTATTTCCTTATTCTAATAAGAATTATAGTCATCAGCCAAGCGAGGGAGGGAGAAAGAGAGAGTTTACTAAATTTGGGGTGCAGGGAAGGTCTTCTCAAATTCTTTAGCTTAGAGTGTATCAGACATGTGTACACAGTATGATTATGTATGGAAGTGAAACCTAACCAGTGAGAGTTGAAGACATGCGTTGCACGAAGAGAAATGGTACGATGGATGTGTAATGTGAGTCTTTAACTCACATTACACATCTTAAAGAGACAGGCTTAGTTCGGAAGACATCAGAGGAAGATTAAATCTGGAGACTTCGATTGTATGGTCACGTTGAAAGAATGGATGAAAGTTTTTGGGTTAGTAGATGTAGAACGGTTGAGGTAGCAGGGTCAGTTCACAGGGGAAGGTCAAGGAAAAGATGTGAGGAAGTGATACAGATGAACTTGAGAAAAAGAGGGATAAATAAAGACCTGTCCAGATATAGGTTAATTTGGAAGGGAATTTCTTAAAGCCGTCCAACGCATGCCAGCATGTAAAACGGACGTTAAACCGATGATGATGATGAGGAGGAGGAGGAGAAGAGTGGATAAAGTTTTGACGCGATGTGTAGGCCAAAGTTTGCTCAGAAAATGTGCTATGAAGCTAAAAAAATTGTCCTGACCTCTTTCTAAGTAAATATCAATTTCCCCCTTTTTATTAGAAAGTTTAATTTCCTTTCAAACATCAAAACCGGGCGCCAACATTTTCCAAATCATAAAGAGGTCATTAATACCATTAGTTGAGTTGACAATGCTAAGAAATAAAATTATAAAAGGAATTTTATTCTATTATCTTTTCACTGACGTCGTCTGCTACATTTTTTAGGGTGTAAGATTTTGATTTTATTTGGATTAGTATACTACCCCACTCGAAAAAAAATAAAAAAATAAAACGAATTGTAACTAAATTTTATTTTGAAAAGAAAGTATTTCTAAGTTAATTTAAATGCCCCATTTTCCTCAAGAGGACAAACTTGCAAGGTTTTGATTAGATAAGTCATAAATTAGACCTCTGAATAATAGTTTGACACTATTTTTCGACCATCTATCTTCTATTCTTAAAATAAATATATTTTAAGAATGTTTTATTCAAATATATAAAAATAAAAGCCAGTGACTTTCTTTGTTATCAACAAAGGAAAAACTATAAAGAAGTTTAACTTGTTTTCAAGCAAAATAAAGTTTGAAAAAATATGTAAAGTGTTTATACTTCTTCATTTGATTCACTTGTCCATTAGAATAATAATTATAAAGAAGTGCGGATTATTTTGCTTCAAAGAAATGTATTGTAAAAAAACTTAAGAACTTTTTTATAAAACATTTTTTATCATTCCATTATTTATGGCAAGGAGTAATTTATTTATAGCAAACTGTTGGAGAAGTTTAGGAATTGAAGGTACATTTTTATAGGACCAGACACTAACCGATCCTTAACCTAATAGTCCTAAAAATATTCATTTTCCAGTCATCTGATCGGTAAAAAAGTAAATACATCAAGCCCTGCCATACAATACGACTACTATTTTTTCTTTGTCTTAAGAAAATTCAGTTTGCCGGGAGTGTTTTTTCAGATGTTACATTGGAATCTCTGGAAATAAATTTCTGCCAAGATAGATCGGCAATTAATCCTAATGTGAAATCTAAACAATGATACTTTATAAAACGGGATGCCATTCCCCTCAATTATCCTTTGAGGGTTGGTAGCTCCAATGTTGAAACTTTAAAATTGACATATAGTAGGAGGGGGTGCACACACCAAAGTTAATGACCAGCATATATACTATAGATATAATGGGGGCGGTATTATAAGCATTTTGTTTTCTTTAAAAATGTTCTTCTAAGATTTTAGAGATTTTTCAATATCCATGTAAAGTTAATTTTGTTCATAGGTATTCTGATTTGCTAGTAGTTTTTATTCATTGTATATTTTCAGAAATTTATTTCTATTTTGGGCATGGAGGAGGGGGGGGTCAACATGTTGCCACTATACGAATGTAGGTCAAGGTTTTCTGTCTGGGTTGTGTGTCGTGTTCCCGCCTTGCTTTCCTTCCAGCATCATCATCGATGTAATAAAGTCTAGAGGTGACGTCATGTCCGGTGTCTTCCAGAGTCTTTGGGCGCGCTTTTTGATTTAGTACCAGCTTGACAGCCGGGGGTGAGGTCCGTTTCAGAGTGGTCTCCGTCCGATTTTGTGAATGGACGTAAAATATTTGGATGATTTTCTACTTGTTCTTAGAGTAAGAACGATATATTTGTAATTCAGCGTACGACCCTATTTATACAGAAACATATCTTTCCTAGAAGGGATGGATTAACGAAGGACGTTTCTGGATAATGGACACGTTATGAAGAAAAAATTATCAAAGAACTTTTTTGGAGAATTTCATTTATGAAGTAATTACAAGGAATGAAAATATGAAGGGAGGACAGAGAAAGGGACATTTAAAACGGACATTTCAATAGAAAAGAAAAAACTAACCCAGACTTTGCAAGAGACGTTTCGTCAACAAATATGATATAATCGGGTATATTTTTGAGTTTTATTTTATTGTTTTATGCCCTTTGAGAACCTTGTGTTAAATTGATAAAAAGACTTCTTTGGTCTTTATGTAATGTTTTATATGAACGAAAAAGAAAAGAATTAATGGGTATTTTTTACAATAGCCCTACAACGAAAACGCTGAAAAAAACAAATATACAACAAATAAAAGTTACTGTAGCCGATAAAAGTTGATTTCAAAGTTACCTGTGACATTTATTAATGATTATAATCTGTTAAAAGTGCTGTTTTTTTTTATAAATCGATATTTTTATCACACGCAGACTGGAAAATAAAACATTTTCGCAGGCTCGTGTTTTCATTTTTCAGCCAAGCAAAAGAACAAAACAAAACTACATTTTTAGCAAAATAAATAAAATCATTTTCTTTTGATTTACATGTCATTGTGCTTTGATTTACGTATTATTTTCATTCGTCACACCGTAATGTTTTTTTTTTCCTGTTGTTTCTGTAAAAAATTCCTTACCATAACCCTAACTCCAAATGTTTTTTTCCCTGTATCTGTAAAAAAATTCCTTACCGTAACCCTAACCCAAGCCCTAACCCTAACTCCAGCCCTAACCCTAACTTCCACATGGGCAGCTTAGACTTGGCAAAGAACGACCCTACTGGGCTATAATGCCCACACTTCTGGCAAATTTTATTGTCTCGTCGATGTCAGTACTAAAGCGTACTCCTATCAACATAATGGTCAATTCGCTCATGGCACGATGTATGAGTTGCGCTTGGGTCATTTCTGTACGTCTTTGCAGCAACAAGAAATACATGGAAATGTCCCCCACCCACCCCCAATGACGTAACGACAAGCGCGCTCATTTGGTGACCAAAATGATCGTTAAAATGTTTGTTTCATAAAATTAAATTTCAAAAATGCAAACCAAAAAAACGCCACTTTGATTATGAGACCCGGTAAAAAAAAAAAACACACCACGTGACAACTGTTGACGCCATCTTTATTAAGTAAACTTTTTGTTGCCGAATTTTTTTTTTTTTCATGTCTAATAAAAACCCATTTATCCTACGTAAACATACAAACAAATGGAATAGATAACTAGGAAAATCTCCAGTCTCGACGTACGTCGCATTTATTTGTTGCATATTCATTATTTTGACTACGTTCTACAACTTTTTTTCAACACGACTCGCGAGTTGTAGGGCTATTGTAAAACATTCCCGATATAATCGGGTATATTTTTGAGTTTTATTTTATTGTTTTATGCCCTTTGAGAACCTTGTGTTAAATTGATAAAAAGACTTTATTTAATGTTTTATATGAACAAAAAAGAAAAGAATTAATTTGTTTCCAGTTTCGTTGAGCCAACAAATTTAAACCTTTGTGAATTTGCATGTCTTAAGTTTATTTTTTATCTTGGTTACTGTGAGTTAATCTTATTAACCTTGCTTTGGGAAATAAAAGCAGCCAGCCCCATTTTTAATGTAAATAAAGCTATATTTTAACTCAATCGAACCTCTTATTTTGTCTTTTCCCCTTGTCATGTTTTCTTTTTTAACTGTTTTTAATCCCCATGGTTACCAAGTAATTCGAATTTCGCTAACGACCCCGAAATTGCGATAATATGTGAGAGATTATAATTATGATACCACCGCTTTTATCAGCAGCTGATACTGTTATTATTAGCCAACTTTTTAAGGTCAGCCATATGTATTTTTGCTACAGTAGTTTCATTTATTTTGGTGGTTGTGCTATAAATTATACATTGTATAAATTCTTGTGTTGACTATATATGTGTGTGTGTATATATTATCTATGTTTTAAAATTTAATTATCCACCGACATGCGTTTCGTCGTTTACGACCCAGCAATGTGACTGAACCTAACGAGATTCGAAATTAGGACCCCAGAGTCTGAAGCCTGAAGCTCTACCACTGAGCTAATTTCCACTGGTACTGGAATGTATCGCATTTTTATAGATGTCATTTATTTCTTTATTTTGTTTGCGATACTTTTGAACGAATTTAATTATTTATACGAAAGAGCATTTTTACCTTGATACTAATTAGGAATAATTTTTCTTCACTATTGTGCTGCCCCTAGATGCGGAGCAACATATATATTTTTTAAAATTTAATTATCCACGAACACATGTTTCGTCGTTTACGACTCATCAGTGTGATATATTATGTATGTATATATATATGTATATGTATATCCATATATATGTATATATATATAATATAATAATACTTTAGTAAATGTTCCGAATTTGTTTAAAAAAAGATTTTAATTCATACAATTGTTTCTTCCCAATTTAAAACATACAAACTCAAGTTGTTTTCAAAAGGCTTCATGTGTATATATAAAGAAAAATTAGATGTTGCTTACCTCATTGCGGGAGGGGAGAAGACGTGGCAGAAGAAAACTAAGTTCAATATACTTGCAAATACCTATGAACAAAATTAACTTTACATGGATATTGAAAAATCTCTAAAATCTTAGAAGAAAAATTTCCTTTTCTGTTTTGAAGCCCATCCAAAGGTTGAATTGAATTCATTTTATTCTTATTTTCTTGTTTAACGAGGGGAAAAATATCCAATACTTTTATTTTTTAAATACAATGCCAATTGATTTCGTTTTGAACCCCTGTTCGAATCTATCTTGTTTAGAAATAATTTTTTGAAAATGATCTGTTGTTTTTCTCTTGGCCCAAGGAATATTTTTTTCAAGTTTTTGTATATCTATATGCTTCATGTAGTATTATCCGAAATTGTAATTGATACATTTTAATATGCTGATGAAGAAAATCATCTACCTGTTTAAAATATTACTTAAATATGATTAGATAAGAAAAATGATTTTCAGAAATTTCCGGAAATCAATTCGAATATTTGAAATTAGAATTAATGTTTTTAATTTTTAGAATCTACCCTATAATAATAATAATAATAATAAAATGCACTTAAATTTAATACTTTATTGCAGTTTCATGGTTTTATCCGATCATCAGAAGTATATATTATCTCTTATGTTAATCAAGAATCTCATTTCAGTTTTTAAAAAGAAAAGATCTCACAAAAAATATTATAAGAAAATACAGATAAAATTCTCTTAAATATTTCATCAGATATACCCCAAAAATGTCCTTGCGAATTCACTTTCTTACCATTATTTTTCAATTCATCCAGTTTATTCTTAAAATGATTTATATATTTTTTTATAGTTGGCAGTCTTTGACCAATATTCATATTAACATTCGTGTGTCCTCTTCTCAAAAGAGAAAACAGCAATCTCTTTTTCACAGGTATCCACTTGCAAGCACCTCCAGTAAACTCTTGAAAGCAGGGCCTGTGCAAGAGAATTTGGCGTCATAGGCAAGCCTACATTAGCATATCAACAGTTTTAAGGAGTGCCTATCTTAGATAGGCACTCCTTAAAACTGTTGATATGCTAATGTAGGTACACTAACCTAGTACTACATTGTTTTGAGAGTTAAAAACACCATTTAAAAGAACACTTTCATCTTGTAGCTTTATGCTTCATCCATACAAAAAGAAAATAATTACTGTCATTGTTATCGTCTGCCTACCCTTGTCCCCCTCCACCATAGTGTTCACCAGTGCCCCAGATGTTGATGCCGTAGGTGATCGCCTAGTTTGTCTAGTAAGTAATGCCAGCTCTCCTTGGAAGATGTTGCAGCCTTTATAAGAAGGTCAGCCAATTGAAATCCTTTTGGCACCAATTTCTACTGTATTTTCCCTAATTTCACTACATCCTTTAGCTTCGCAATGTCCATCCTCAGACAGCAAAATTGAATCACATGTGAACATTCAATGTGATCTTTTAATGACTTACCATCAGTAATAGCATTTCATTTTTTGCAAGAGGAATATCATAGACCCTCCTGCATCATCATCATCATCATCATCATCATCATCATCATCATCATCATCATCATCATCATCGGTTTAACGTTCAATTTACATGTTGCCATGTGCTGAACAGACAGCTGCTTCTGCTATTCTTCCGAATGCAGATGGAAGTTTCCTTGATTATTGCCACAATGCTGGTGCCACTTTTCCATTTTCAGCAACAAATACCATCATACCACCTTGAATTGCACCTGATGGTAGATTTCACATTTTTAGGTCAGCCAAGATCTGGAAATACTAATTTAATCTTGTGATGTTTAAGTTTCTTCACAATTTGATTTGCCATGATTATATTCCTTTCAGATGGATTATTGTAATACTTATTTACAACACAAGTATTACATGCTACATCTGGTCTTGTTTGCGTTGTTGTCCAAAATATTTGTGTCGTAGATTGCTGATGTGCTTCAAGAAAGACGACAAACCCTAGTATATCATATTTTCATTGTTCAAATTGCGGCTATTGGGAGAGAGAGTGGAAGATGTTTGGAATGCGTAAGCAGGAATTGAAAGGAGGTGAAATTTTGACTGATCTCTAGTAAGTCTCTCTCTCTCTCTCTCTCTCTAATCAAAATAAATAATATTTGTGGACACTCACGGTTAAATAACATTCAAGCTGCCATGCCCTTTCTGGCATGTAGTTTCTGCAAGCTAATGTGGTCATGCCTTTTCTGGCATGTCACCTATGCAACTTCTCTGTAGCCACACCTCTTTCGAGTTACATATTATTTATTTAGCAAGCTGATATATTTCTTTCCGTATTATGCCAGTGTCATTTTTGCTTTGTTAAAACAATTGATGTATATCCTGTTTATGTTATTCCCAGTTAGCAAAGTTGTTTTGTCAACCGATATCCAACATCTGTCCACACAAGGAACATAAGCTGACTTTCTCAGATGTCTGCTTTAACTAATCAGAACATAGCTTAACTAGTTTAAAGACCTCAGTGTAATCATGTTGATCTATTAGTATATCGCTTCTTACCTGTCTGTTTGAAGAAGCTTTGTTCCTTGGAACTGATGTTAAATTCTTTCATTATCTAAGTCATAATAAACTAATGCCAATCTGCAAGAAACAAAATCTATGATGTTTTCTGTAGATGTATCAGAAGATATAACTTGCAATTATCACAGTATTATATTACATCGTCTAGAAAACGTTTATTTTTACACCTATTGTTTTTTAACAGTTTCAGCTTCATAATGTAACTTCAATAATTTACATTTTTTCACTTCTTCAGAATTGGCTGAAATAATGGCAATAAAAGTTAGAAGCAAAATAAAGAATAAGTAATTTAATTAAATATAAAATTAAACAACTGAATTTCGACACCATTTCTTTTTTATTTATTTCATGTAATAGTTTGTTTTTTTTGTAGATTTATTGAAAAATATTTTTTTCTAATTAATTTTTAATTTTTTTTTTTTACTTTTTGCTGAAATTCAATAAAATTTCGATGAAATTCAAAATAATTTTTAATGAAATTCAAGATAATTTTTTTTAATGAAAATGTTGTAGGCGATATCAAAAGAAAAAATGAGAAAGTGTATCTGTACAAAAATAATTAATTTTATTGACAAGATAATGAGTTGGTAGAACACAAAAGTTCAGAGAGTCTTAGAACGTTCCAAGTAAAGAAAACTTGTTTTGTCTGTAAAAAGAATTTGAGTAGACATGTTGGCATTGTGCTATTTTGCGTGTTACAGTGTGTGCAAATGGGATAGACATTGTAGGTGTGTATGTATATTAGCATTCCTGTTTTTTTAGTGACAGATTGCATGTATGAACTGTGTACATGAGTTTGGTGAGCAGTGTGTATATGCTGCCGCTATGTTTAGTAGTTTGTTGCATCCGTCGAAAGCCTTCAGCCCCAAAATGCAGAGGCAGGATATATCGTGCGCACATGTGTTACCTCTGAAAGAAAAACAGGGAGAAAGGAAGAAAACTGTGTATTTGGGTCTTTATAGTATGCACAAATTTACAGAAATGAATATTTCTTGTGCTGTGATGGATTGAAAGTGACTGCTGATTTGAGCTTTCGTCCAATTCTTTGCAGACATCCCTGACAAATTGATCTGGACAATATGAAGGACTTCGATCTCATACCATTCACTTCAACCAGTTAGCATACAAGAGACGAATCCAGGATCGAAACTGCGGGCCAAATCCCACAGCCAAGAGGGCAGACTCCAAGTACCAATGATCAACCCTATTGAATACCTTGGACTGATCTAAATTGATCAGCACAGCTTCAGTGTCAACTTTCTCAATGATTAAGCATATTGCATGCAAGTTATCCTGAATAGTCCTACCCTTTACAGCACAAGACTGTTCTTGGCTGATCAGACAAGGCAGGACAATCTGCAAATAATTGGCTAAAATCTTGGCCAAAATCTTTAACTCTGTGTTTAACATCATTAAGGGCCGAAAATTACCTATCCCATCCTCACCATCTTTGTTCTTGCGAAGCAACTTCACGACCCCCCTGGTAAAGTACTGAGGAATAGACCCGTTCCTAAACCAAGAGTTAAATAAAACTGCCAGCAAGGGTACAAGAAGTGCAACAGCCTCAAATATAATTTGTAAGGCAAACCATCGATCCCCAGAGATCCATCCAACCCAACTTGTTTCAGAGCTTCCCAGACTTCTTCCTTTTTAACCAACCTTCGCACCCAGCCGCTTAGGTCGCCTCAAGACGAGCAAAGTCAGCTAAATAGGCATCAAAATGCGCTAATGACAGACCTTGGTAAAAAACTCCTGAAAATGAGAACGAAACACCTCCAAAATACCGTCGTTTGTGGTCACAAGACGCCCATCCGGCAATGTGACACGGGCAATATGTCGATCCGAAGCACGATGTAGCTCCTCTGCACGCAGTTCAATGGCCATATTTGTTGTTTCCTGAGGAATTCTTTTTAACCTAGTCCTAATTGCTATGGCTCGGTCCTCTTTGAGAGTCAAAGCGGCCAGCTTGGCTTTAATTATCTTAACATTAGTACTATCCCCTGCCACCACTGCCCGATCTAATCTAGATTCTCATATCGCTTTTTCCGCTCTAGAATCTAGGTTGAGTCGTCGGCTAAAGTCAGCAGAAAAGGACCTAGGGTTTTCTTAAGATGACTCCACAGCATATTACCGAAAATGGCACCCATCAGTTCCTGCTGTAAGGTTAGTAATAGCTGTTCCCAGTAGTCCTTCACTTCAAACAATGATGCCTTCAACCAACTTGATAAGCGGTGAATGATGCGGCAATGAACGAAGGTGTGTTGCACCGTCTCTTCATCATCGTTACACCAAACACAAATAGGGGAATTCTCCAAGCCAGCTGAATTAAGTCTTTTGCCGACTCAGAGAGCATTTCTAATCATCAGCCATGCCAGAGATGCTTCATCATTGTCGAAGCATCCTAACCCAAGACCATATTGAGCGTATCTCCTCCCTCGCAAACCAAGCCTTTCAATCCTATCATCCGGAAAGTCCCTTACTAACACCCGATATAATGTCTTTCGGGACAACAGCTGGATGTCAGAGAGGCCTTGTTTCATCCTTAAAAGAAACTTGAGGGCCTGACGATACTCGCGATAAAAGGAGCACAATCGATGTGCCTCCCCCTCACCTGAGTGCACACTTTTTAAAGCCAGGAAGGCTTTCTTAGTGTCTTCCTTCCAGAAGCCACCGTTTCCCTGATCAGTTGTGCACATTCGATCTAAGTAATATAGTCTTAGCGTGCATTGACAAATCATAATCCAAGGCATACCAAGATGCAAGTAGCAGATCTCGCGATGAACCATAAGAGCCTTAGCAAGCCATAAAAACTTGAATAACACTTGCTGCAACCCCAACAACGTATCCGACGGGAGTGTAAGTACCGAAAGACGATATAGGATGAGTGGGTAGATGTGTGAGCCACACACCTCTGCCCTCCCCTTTAATGAAAGATTTCTATGTGTCCACAGCCCTGCTGCAGCCGTAATCGCATTTCAATACTTCCGACCAATTTTTCTCCAGATCAGGGCCAAACCAGAAGCCGAGTAGCTTGCAAGGCCCGTCAGTCCAGCTAAAGAGCCCCTACAGGGATATACCCCACTAAGCACCAATGCGCAAGCCCATGGACTTGTCACAGTTAATTTTGTCCCCTGCTACCATTTCATACATTCTAATTTCTCTGTCAATGACACTAATCTCGGCACTGCTCGTGACAAGCACTATTACATCGTCGGCATAGGCAGAGTACCTCAATGTGGTGCAAGCACCTGGCAAAGTAGGACAGGATTCATCCTAAGCCTGCAAAGGAAAGGTTCCAACGCAAGCACATAAAGCATTGGTGATAGCGGAGCTCTCTGACGAATTGATCTGGACAGATTGAAGGGCTTCGACCTCAAACCATTCACCTCCACAATCGCACTGGGGTTAGCATATAAGAGGTTGATCCAGGACCGAAACTGTGGGCCAAACCCCGCCGAAGATAAGACAGCCTTCAAGTAGTGATTGTCCACCCTATTGAATGCCTGGGACTGATCCAAATTAATCAGCGCATCTCAATGATTAAGCGTACTATGTGCAAATTATCCTGAATAATTCAGCACAAGGATGGCCTGCAGACAATTTGCTAAGATCTTGGTCAAAATTCCCTTCTGTCCCCTTTTTTTCTTTCTTCCTTCCTTTTTAGCAGCAGATTTTCAATTTTAGTTAATTCTGTTTAACCAATGAAAATAAAGAATTCGTTGGTTCACTATTTTTGTTATTAAGGTGAATTTGCTTATCTAGTCGTTTTGTTACTCCTAGATCGTGAGTTCAATCCTCACTAGTAACCTATGAATTTCTTTACTTTTCCAACTACAAGCCAGGCAAAGGCAGATCCTTTTATGGCGGGGACGAAGCAAGTCGGGGGCCACTTCCACTGCTCGATTTTGGCTCAAGAACATCACTTTTGCCACATACCCCTACATAATCAGTCACAGTATATTCAACAGAAATCTGCTTCTTTTGTAGACTCTTTTTACTCCCAATATTATTGTCCAGACAGAAATGCATTATTTTGTGAAATAATTGTTATCTTTTTAAATTATGGTACAATTTCCGGTAAGATTTTTTTAAATAAAAATATTTTAAAAATTAATTGAATAAAGCAAAGTTAAAAATTAAAATTATTATCAGTGTAGTTTGCAGTTATAGTATAAATAAGGGTAATACTGTTTGTTTTAAATTTTGAGTTTCTTGCTTTTAATTCTAAAGTTAATTTATTTAAATATTAAAAAATTTTAATGAAAAATAATATATTTGGTTGGTCTCGCTTCTTATTTATATTTTATTTAGAAAAATTACAACATCCAATAAACTTATTTTCATGTTTTTTGTTTGTTTGTGTTTTTGGAAATGATGAACAAAAAGAAAGAAAAAAAATCTAAATAAAAAAAATTTCAATGAATATAGAAAAAAATTTCTTTTAATTTCGAGACGGCTTGTCCTGTCCTCTAAAATTAAGCATCACATACTTTTTCATCCTTTAAATATCTTTCATTTTGGGTGCATATTTCATAACTTGGATTAACATTTAGTCATCAAACTTGCGAATAAATTGGCAAACACTAAATAAATGCCATTTATTAAGAATTTGGTAAAATATGAAAGAAACCTTTAAATCAAACAGAGTAGGTTGAGATAAATAAAATTAGCACATTATTTATATCAGTTCCAAGAATTCAAACTCAACAAAAAATTAAAACTTTTGTTGAGTCTTAATTTTTGGAACTGATATAAATAATGTGCTAATTTTACTCTCTCTCTCTCTCTCCCTCTCTCTCGTTAGCCATGGTGATGACGGCTGATAGCCAGAGACACGTGTCCATGGATTCCTTTTATATGTACGCAAAAATTAATTAATAATTATATATATAAAATAAAAAAATAATTACACATCCTATTAAAAAGGGCGACTTAATGCAATATTCTTTACCGTTTAGAAAGTGGAAAAATACTAAGAAAAACAGCTATGTTTCTGTCGCCAGTAAAAACAATAACAAAGACTACATAAAATTATGGAGATAAACAAGCGTACATAGTTCGACAAGGTGTTTGTGGGCTTGTGGTAAAACGCCAGACTTCAGACAGTAATATTGTAGGTTCGATACTTACCTAGGTTAGTCATGCTGATGATGGCTAATAGCCAGAAACACGTGTCCATGGGTTCCTTTTATATGTACATAAAAATTAATTAACAAATGTATATATAAAATTAAAAAAATAATTACACGTCCTATTAAAATACAAATAATATTAATACAATATTCTTTACTGCTTAGGAAGTGGAAAAATAGAATGAGTGATGAGAATAAAAATTGGAAAAAGAACAATATTTATTGAATTATCAAGTAGTTTGAACAAGGAATATATAAATATAAATAAACTTATTTTCCTTCCTTAACCCATAAATTTTCAAAAATGCAAGCTTTTATCTTCAGAGGAGATTATAGGGATAAATCAGTAAAAATATTACTGTTAGCACAGATTTGAAAATATAAGAAAATATACAGAAACACAAAAACAACAACAAAACAAACAAATTCTTGAGAAAAGTGAATCAATTTTCACACAAAATTTTTTTTACTGATTTATCTCTATAATCTCCTCTGAAGATAAAAGCTTGCATTTTTGAAAATCCATGGCTTAAGGAACGAAAAAAAAGTTTATTTATATATTCTTTGTTCTGACTACATCGAAAACAGACTTTATTTAAATCCTCGTGTCAGCAACATCGGACATATATTTTTCTGTTATCACGGGAGGGTCACCCTTCATGGTAGAGGGGTCAATGCACCAACTGACACAAAAAAATTGCAACATTTTGTTTTTATGATTTTATGTCAGGTTGGGTCTACTCTACATCATATTAAAAGTTGGACAAGATTTGAGTATGGGAAAGTTTCAAATTTCGAAGTTGAACATTTTCGACTTACAAGTCATTTTCCATTACGTTTTAAAACACTAACTGCGTCAGTTTTCATGATAAACCAATAAATCTTGCATTTTTACCCATGTTTTCAGAGTCAATCTTTCACATGAAATGGTTGCCAGTGATGTTGAATCACCCCTTATATCATATCTATGATTACCCCTACCCCACCCCCGATTCACATAAGTCATAATGTTTTTTTCAAAGTTGTTCACACTTCCATCATCATCATCTATGATTGGAGCATTTTTCATATTGTCACAGTTACCATCTTGGCAATGTCCACATGCACTGGTACATTCTAGTCCATGCCTTCTGCAGGTACACCTTAGGGTATTGCATCCTTCCAAACAATTGCAGTGAATCATCTGAATCAGTTCATCTGGAGCAGGACTTTTGTCTGTCATCACTGGAACAAGTTTGTCCCCTTCTACCTTCCATCCCCACGCAGATGTTGACATTTCATCACTACATCCCACCCACTCCATAACCTGGTAGTAAGTCCGCAGAGAATGAAATCTACAGGCAGAGGCGGTTGGAGGGAGTCGTTCTGGCGTGGCGAACATCTTTGCCCTTGCAACTTTCTTGCAGAGCATATTGTATCTAATCGATGCCAGTGAGTCCTTCTGATCTCCATTGAACAGTGCTATCATTGCCTAAGAACCCAATGGTTCTTAGGCAATGATAGCACTGTTCACAACATCCTGTGTTTGCTTTATTCGAGAGAATGCTTTTGAACAGTCTTTCATTGTCTTTTCTTTTTTGATAGTTCGCTGGACCCCCGACTTCTTTCCAATCCTGAACACCCTGGACACCGAATCACATTCTGTAAAGGCATGCAGAAACAATAGGTCATTGCAAACTACTTCACCAAGCACCTGTTTGAGAACCTTGATATTATAGATGTAAGATTTCACCTTGTCAGAGCGGAAATAGAGTGCAGTACATTTGGAAACATCTGTATGAAACAGCAAGAGAACAAGAAGATCTGTGTCTTCTCCAATAAGGCTTGTCGGTATGAAAGCAGACATACTGATGGCTGCTTTTGCAATCTCAACGTCAGCATCTCCTCTGCTTGAATAACACCACACCCTTTCTGCTTCATTCAGTTGGATCAGTGCCTGCTTGTTTGCTCCATTCGACAAGAAGTCGTCCTTTTTCCCCAGAAAATATTGTCGCCGCCTAACACATCTTGAGCAAGTGAACATGCCGCGTTCGTTTCAAACCTTTGTACTTCTGGATATGATGAAGCAAATCCCATGGTTAAAACACTATAAATCAAGAATCGTGATACAAGTGGTGCATTTGCACTGTGACACCAAGCTGTAGAAGCGCAATAACAGCTCTTGAGCGCACTGCTTGAACGTGTTCTTCCCAAGAAACAGATGTTGCAACAAGAACCGCAAACTTGCTTGAATAAAATCTAATGCGGCTGCTAGTTTCAGTTCGGCGGTTGTTGGATACGTATCCTCCATTGGCGCAACTGTTGTCTTGATATCAGTTTTGATGAGTTTTGCTGTAGTTTGGAGAATTGCTCGTTTCTGTGCTTCCTCATCATCTTCCCCAGGTGAATTGTTATATTCACGAAGAATGTCACAGGTTTTTTTCCCTAAATGTCACAATGTTTTTGACGCCACTACGGCCTTGAGTCACGAATATAGAGTTTCAATATCAACTTAGCAGCTTTTCTTTGAAGTATTGATTTTCATACTACATGGATTTACTACCATGCAAGTATTCTCCCAATTTATTGACAAGGTTCGATATCGTTATCTGTTCTTCATCGTTTTCCTCTAAGAACTCACAAACACTCTCGAATGCCTCATCCTGATCGCTGTCCTTTGTCTTCCACTTTTTCGTCGTTTGGTGGATTCAGCTGACGTGAATTGTCTTGGAATATTCCGCATCATACGGAAGTTGATGCTTTAGAAAAAGGAGACAAAATCCATTTGTAATACATAAAACAACTTTATTGGGTCGTCCTCGTTTGTACATGAACAAAAAGGGAAAGAGGTTAGTATGTCCATAAGTATAGACGAAAGCAAAAGCTAAGAATTTCCCGTGAGGAAAAGAGAATTGTTCATGCTATGGAATGTTTGTACACCGGCTATGTGTCAGGACGTGTCCATGTGTGTATGTAAGTATGTGTCTGTTCATTTAAAAAAATAATAATTGTTTGTAGTTTCTAATTTCTGTAAAGAAAAAAACATCTTATCCCTTAGAAAACAATTTTCAAAGATGTGATCAACTCTCTCTCTCTCTCTCTCTCTCTCTCTCTCTCTCTCTCTCTCTCTCTTTCTCTCTCTCTCTATATATAATATGCTTAAAAAAAAAAGAACAAACAATATCTAAAGAATTATATATATATATATATATATATATATATATATATATTGTGTTTCTATTTTCTTTGTCATCACAACGTCAAACTGAGACACAAGGTCGGTTTTTAATGTTGGGGAATATCCAGTTCCCCAGAATGAGCCACTCTGGATGGGATAAAAATTGCTCCAGTCGAAAACGATTTTCCCTCTTTTGACCGAGGATAGAACACTTTGAATTATTTATTTGCAGAAAATATTAAAAAATTACATTCAAAACAAATTAGGCACAAGGCCATCAAAAGTGTGGGGCGAATGGGTGTCGCTGGTCATCCTTGGTCTAAAGTAATAAAAATATCTACCCTACTCTTAACTAGAATTATCTCAGTCACCACAATACCACATTTACTCTAGGGGCCGTCCTACTTAAGATATCCACAAATTTGTTGGAAATTTTTTATTTTTCGTAAATATGGTTATATATACAAAAATTTATTGGAGTATAATGGGGAGTGGGAGAAAGAAAAGCAAAAACCTGTAAGTAAGACCCTCCCAACACTTTCTAAATAATAGACCGCCCACTGTTTTCCGGTTTGTTCAGAACCGAAAACAAGCAGGTCAATCGCTAAATGGGAGTGGGATCTAAGTAGGAGGGGGGGGGGAGTTTGGAGAATGGGTGGTGTCCTTCCAAGATAAATGCAATTTGGGAGAGGCCGAGGACAAAAAAGCGAAAATGGGGAGTGGGCATCTTGGAGGATTTCTATTACCGTGATGGGTTATTAACTCATTAACTCGACTAACAAAGAGGCTAAACTTACAGGCAGAGAACACGTACTCATACTTGACTCCTTTTCATACACACAAGCTTGCTACTTGTATCCACCTTTTTTCAAGGACTGAGGAATGTTATCTTTTTCTGTCACATCTGATCTTGACCTTCATCTGGTGCTTGAAGAAAGTGATCAGATCCTGATCAGCAAAAGATTTAACCCCTTGGTTATCTCTCAGATGTGACGTCCATACCCGTTACGGCCAGGATCGTGAGAAACACCATTTGTCTCTCCCTGTCACATGGCGGCCAGACATTGTCGATTACGTAGGATAGTGTTAGCAGCAGAGGATGCTCGGGATCGATACAAGCCATCACCTCATTGACATACCCCGAGTACCACTGGAGTTTGTGTGATTCGGCGTTTCTTCTTCGAGTGTGTCGCAGCAGTTACACTCAGGCGAGTCTTCTATTTTGGTATTGTGTTGTATGGCATTAAGAAGTAACACGTTCCGGGCCAATCGCCAGGTCAGAGAGAACTCAGAGTTGTTGAGATGACTCGTCCCTGGTGCACAACTCCAATCGGAGCAGGTCTCCTCCTCTGACCACCTGAACTGCTCGACGTACGGATTGTCAGCATCATCCCTCACTAATCCCCTATGAAGTTTCTTTCTAGAAGACTGAGAAAAGTCACTGAAATGAGAAAGCTTTTTGAGTGTGGCTCGGCACTCTCTAAATAACTGTGATTCGCCTCTCGACCTACGACGGTCCTCAACCGAATGGTGGAGAATGAGGTATTGACTGCGTGGTTCCACGCAAATTTCTGTCAAAGTTTGACTCAGGAAAGCTAGCGTGATGACACGTCAAGTCGGCCATACTCAAGTCTCCTTCACACAGACCTTTAATACAGACCTGTCTGCAAACTAAGTGCCTCTTCCTGCCCCACAGAAGGCGCCAGGAGACTTTTAGGTGTTTTCTGGGCAGGGGAAGTACGACCAATTAATAAAGGATGAGAGGAAAGACGTAAGTAGTGCATGTCTCAGCTCTACCCTTTAAGGAGAGTTTCCTTTGAAGCCAAGTGTTGACTGATGCTTCGACCTTTGATTCTCGAGCTGGAGGCCCAGTTCGAACCACACACCGAGGATTTGAACAGGGCCATCTGTCCAGCAAAAAGGAGTTGGAAGAGTGGTGTCACTGCACCAGGCACCCAACTGCAGATCGATTGTCATGCTATGGGTGATTTTGGCTCTGGTCATCGTTTCATAACGTACGGGCACCTCTGTTACCCTCTCGATGTCTCAGAAGCATGGCACAAAGACGGTGATGTTATCAGGGGACACAGAAACCCTGGCTCGTGCTCTGCCAGGCAAAGCGATTCCGTGTAGGACCGAACTTGCCTCTCCACTCTTTAGTTTGCAAAGTGGTGGCTTCAATGTAAGGATGTAAAGCAGGGGCGACAGCGAACAGCCCTGACGTACCAACCGGGAGATAGCAAAAGATTGCAAAGCTTTCTGTTTACCTGCACCATTGCGAGCGATACCGAACGGAGATCCATTTGCGGAAGTCCGGTATACAACCGGTGGTCTCTAAAACAGATGCCAAGAAGCGATGGTCGACCCTGTCGAAAGCTTTGGACTGATGCGAGTTGATCAGTGCGGCTTCCATGTCATCTTCTATCCCCTTTATGATCAGATGCAAGTTGCTCTGAATCGATCTCACCTTCACAGCGTAGTTCTGCTCAAGTTAGATCAATTCTTCAATAACACCCTGCAACCGGTTTGATAAGATGTGGCCAAAATCTTTAACTCTGTGTTTAGCAGAATTATGGGCCTGTAATCGTCTAATTTCTCCCCACCATGCCTGTCTTGCTTCTTCAGAATGTGATCACTCCCTTGATGACTTTGTGGCGCCTTGGTACCTGGCTTTGGATCGGGTATTTTAGGGATTGTCAAGCACCACGCTAACAATTAATATATGTGTAGCTAAATTGCGAATGAACCAGATCAGTAAAAACATATATGTTTGGAACGGATCACCATTTAGCATGTGTTGGATTTTAACAAAAGAATTTTGTTAATAAAAAAAGGAGAAAATGTAAATTAAAGAATAAAACATTTATATAACAACAATTCTACAAAGATGCAAAATATAAAGGATCAAAGTTTGTTGCAGGTTGAAAAGTTTGCAAAATAGGAAAAAGACAGGCGTTAAGTTTGTTTTAAAGTTCCATTGTGCATGCGTGTGTGGGATTACCTACTTGGGTTAAGCTGTTATTTGGGAGACAGCAGTCGTGCTTAAAGTTTTTTTTAATTTTTTTTTATTTTTTTAACATAGTTCACCTCAAACAAGGCAGGCCACCACTGTTGACGTAAGGGGCTACTGAGAAAAGAGAAGGTGGGGGGAGGGGTCAACCTAAATTGGGATCTGCACAGTGAGATGTCTGTTTACATTAGTTTTAAATTTCTGCATGTCTGTACTGTCGGGGAAACAGGGGGCAGGGATGGAGTTCCAGAGGCCAGCAGTACACGGAAAGAAGCTATTTGAGTAGAAGGCTCTCCGGCATCTGGGGACCTCCACAGTGAATGAATGAGATTTAGTTTATTGTCGAGTTAGTCTAGTGAATTTACGTCGAGGGGGCACCAGAGTAGCAAGTTCATCGGAGCATAATCCATTGAAGTATTTTTAAAACAAGCACAAGGATGCTACATTGCGGCGATGGGACAGAGGCTGGAGCTTGGTTGACAGTGAGGGACCTATTAGGTTGGCGATTCTTTTTTGGACCTTGTCAAGGAGGGAGAGACTAGTAGATGATGCACCAGCCCAGATGTGACAACAATACTTCATGCATGGGCGGATGTTGGTTTTGTAGAGATACAGGATAATGTCAGGTGTGAGGAGTTTGCTAGCACGGTAGAGGGAGCCAACCTTCTTTGCGGCAGCCTTGGCAATGTCTTCAATGTATTTGTTCCAATTCATGTTACCTGTGAAGGTTAGGCCGAGGAGTTTGAATGATGAACTCTCAGGTAGGGTGTTATTTGCCATGACAATCGGTGGTTGAAGAGGTTCCTTGTAGTTATTGAAGGAAAGGAGCTTTGTCTTTGCGGCATTAAAAGTTACCAACCATTTATGACCCCAATCCACTACAGCCTGGAGGTCATTTTCTAAAGATTCAGCCATTGCCTCGGATATGATCGCGTCGGTTTTGCCAACATAGCGAGAGTAAAGCGTGGTGTCATCAGCAAATAAACCAATCTCAGACTCTATGTCATCAGGTTGATCGTTTATATAGATCAGTAACAACAAGAGTCCAAGGATAGATCCCTGGAGTACACCAGCATTTATGTCATGTTGCTTAGATGAACGGCCATCGAGGACCACCTGAATTTTTCTTTTGTCTAGGAAGGATCTAATTATATTAAGTAGTTTCCCAGTAATACCGTATGAGCGTATTTTCAGGAGAAGCCCTTTATGCCATACCTTGTCAAAGGCCTTGGATATATCAAGCGCTACTGCTCTAGCTTCTCCTGCCTTGTCGAGTGTATGATACATGCATTCAGAGATGACCGTTAGGATGTCTGCAGTAGATCGTGCTTGTCTAAATCCATACTGGTGACAGAAAGAAGTTTAGCATTAACTAAGTGCCGTACTATCGCTAGATTGATTAAGGATTCAAAGATTTTGGCAAAGATCGGCAGCAGACTGATTGGGCGATAGTTCTGAGGGTTGGTTCTATTCCCAGAACTCTTGTAGACTGGTACCACAGAGGCAATTTTCCAGCTATCGGGGAAGCAAGATTCAGCTAGACATTTATTGTAGAGTTTGGAAAGGACAGGGGCCAGTTCAGCAGAGCATTTCTTTATTACTATTACAGGTATAAGATCAGGCCCACAAGCTTTAGAGGTGTCAAGGTTTTTTATGATGTCTCTGACCTGGGATGGGGTGATGACCAGGTTATCAAGTGTGGCTTCGGTCAGCAAAGGGAATTTGGGGAGGGGGTGGTTATCTGGGTCTAAAGTAGAGTTAGAAGCGAAACAATGGGCAAGTAGTTCAGCCTTATCAGTGGCCGTGCCAACGACATCATTGTGGTTTGATAGTGGGGGAATCGTTGATTGGCCATTATTCACTACACTATTGTAGATTTTCCAGAAATCACGAGTACCTAGTTTCTGTGACTGGATGCGTTTTTTTGTTAACTCATTATACCTTCTCTTTGCTTCACCTATCACGGTCTTGCAATTATTTCTTGACTCTATAAATTTATGTCTATTAGTAGCTGACTTATGGCGGCCGAATTTACGGAATGCTTGTTGCCTCTCAGAAATGGCAGCTGCACATTCTGAAGTGAACCATTGAGGAGAGTGGGGCTTGCTAAAGAATTTTCGCATGGGGACATAGGCTTCAATGCCTGCTTTGACCCATTCAGTTAATTCGTTTGCACACTGGTTGGCAGGGAGTGAGAAGGTTTCCCTCCATGGGACGTCACTGATGTGATCTCTGATTGACTCAAAATCAGCCTACTCGTAGTATCTTGTTGTTTTGAGCAACGGTTCATCAGCTTTTGGACGACTTTTTAAGGTGATATGTATCATTAGCACAATGTGATCAGCATTCCCGAGTGGGCTATGAGCTTCTGTCACACAAGCCTCAGGCATTGAGGTCAAGAAAAGGTCTAGAAGTGAGGCTTGTTGGTCTATTGATTGGGGATGCGGGTCGGAAAATCGACAGTCTGAGAGAGGGAGTGAGCTAAGGAGAAATTATACATAGAGTTGCCGGCTGCATCAGTAAGGCTGGAGAATCCCAACCAGTCATGGTGGTGGGCATTAAAATCCCCAAATACATGTATCTGGGCATTCGAGTCAATTAAGAGTGCTCTATCTATGCTTACAGAGACAGAGTTAAGCAGAGTACAGTCCTGGGTCGACAGGGAATGGTATAAGAAATATAAGTAACTGACGCTGTGATGTAAAGTCAATCTAAAGCACATGTAGTCGTGGTCATCTGATTCTAACCTATGTTCTCTAGTCAGGGGGAGTGTATTCTGAACATAAACTCCTAGAGCTAGGATATCCTGGGAGCTTGTCAGGAGAAAGGTTTCTACGTCGTTGATGTTGGTTCTAAGTCCCCGGATATTTGTGAATGCGAGCCTCAAGGGCGGAGGCGAAAGTGTTTTTTGTTGGGTGTCTGGTTTAGGTTTGCTTTTATTTTTTTGTAATGACATGTTTGTTTTGATTATAGAGTGGTTTGACCAAGGTGGGTACTTGTTTGCTGCCAATAAGCTCACACAACCAGTCCATTAGTCACGACCTGGTCCATGGGGGTTGTGGCCTCGGGAAAGCCCACCGGAGATAATTGCAGGGTCCCTTTCCATGCGCGGCATGGCACATACAACTACCCACGGTATTATACAACTGATGATGGAGCAGCAGTTCTTGGCGCTACCTAAGAGTTTGGGCTCCTTGCTTTCAGTCGGAAACAGCAGCCAGACAAGCTGTCTAACCTGTACCCTCAACCTGTCGGAACAAGAGGGACCCAGACTGGTCATGTAAGACTTAGTGACGAAAAAGTTTTCCCCAAGTTGCCCAAATAGAGAGAAGAACAGCGTTCATTGCCCTAGTAAGGAAACAAGGCTAGGCACTGAGTGTTTAGAGGCGTCCCAGCGCTGTTACCTCTGCGCCTGACTAATAAACAAAGAAGGAGTGCAAGGGCTGGCGATAGGCAGAACCTTAATTAAGCAATTGTAGGTTTGCAAACCGGATATTTTGTTCGAGATTCCAACTCTAGGAAGGTTGTCGATCAGGACTAAGGAGGCCTCCCTCCCCAACGGTTTACTGCTACGGCGTAAGTAGCTGGTAGCAAGGTTTTTTTGTCAGAGATTTCCTTCTCTTAGACGGATAGCCTTACAAGGTCTTACGGGTCCAACACTCCGAGAGGGGTAAAAATAGCCTGCACCCGTTTACTAGTCGGGTATTTCCTATCCCCCGCAGGTTTAAAAAAACTTCCAATATAACGTGTATATATATATATATGTACATATGTAGATAGAATAAGTTCATTGTATACTAAAAATGGGAACAGAAAGTTAAAGATAGGTTTCCCTCTCGCAAGTAAGTATAAATAAGAGAAATAAGAAAGGCAAAACTTCAGGCCAGCATGAGATTTCAAAAATTTCTTCAGTGGGAACTTAATAGGCAGACAATAGGACGGTAATATATAAGAAAAAATAAAAACGAAAGTTTAACAGGGTAAATACTAGCACGTTTGGTAGCATTGTTTGAAATTAGTAAAAATGCCAAATACATTTAAAATGGTAAAACAGAAAAACTCAACTGAACTTTTGAGAAGACTTTCAATCTGCCATGTGGATGGGATTTTATGAGGATGGGCTACTTTGCAAATGACCCTCTCAACGAAAACCTATTGACATTTTCAGCTTAGCACTTCAAGTCGTGTTTCTTCGATGGGTGTTTCTTATTGTTGTTGCTGCTTCATTGAGAGTCAAGGCGCATCGTCTGTGTCGCCAAGAAGAACTCTGATCTCATTGACCAGCAGCTGTTTCATTTCACACCTACTTGTTACCTTCAGATTAAAAACCCATGTGAACTCTTTTCACTGAGTTCGAACTCTGTGCTCAAATCTGTATGTACTGTCTGACCTCGGTGATCCCCGCTTCAAGAAGAAAGAAAGAAATGAAGAGGAAAGAAGAGGAAAGAGTAAGTCGAACGAACCTAGAAAGAAAAGGGGTAACTAATACAAGCTAGCACTTTCCTTCATCGATTTCTGATCTGCCATAACTTGACCCAGGATAGAACCCTCGTGAAACCAATGGTTGAACACATCCGTCAGATTCAGTACAAACACGTGCAACAGCCTCAAATACAATTCATAGAGCAAACCATCAAGTCCTGGTGATTTGTTGCAGCTGATCTGCTTCAACGCAGCAAAGACCTTGTGCTCTGTAACCTTGCCTTCGCAACCAGCTGCTCTAGCCGCATCCAGGCAGGGAGAGTCAGCCAAATAGTTGCCAAACTCCTTAACCAGGGGGTTGGGCAGTTGGATGAAGCGGTCCACGAAATGCTCCGAAATTCCTCGCAGGTCTCCCGAGTTGATTCCAAGGTATGCATATTCTCTTCTAAATGCTTCTTCACCTTGTCCTTATCTAGTATGAGATGCTGAGCGTATTTGATGGATGTTTATCATTCCAATTTACATCTTATATAAAAAAAAAACAATCTTTTCATCTTTAATTTTCTAATATATGAAGAGATTGTTTTTTATATATAACATGTAAATTGGAATGATAAACATCCACCGAGGTGTTGAAATAAATATAAAATAAAAAATAAAAAATTGAAGGAACTTATGAAATTATGACTTTGGATTTAGCATGGTCATTGGAATGAATCAATATAATATATATGCTCTCAATCTTGTAATACAACTGCATTGAGCTTGTAATTGGAAATATTTCGGATACTGTAAGGAGTTTAAAATTGAAAATATACATTCTTTATAAAAACCTACAAATATATGTATAGGTTTGGTTTGTTTTATCAACCATCTGTGGGTTATTTAATGGCGAATAACGTTGTCAAATATAATTCTATAGGTAGGATAATTATTTTTATTCCACAAATACATTAAAAAATGCATTAAAAAAATAAGTTCATAATATTGAGACATGCTTTGACTCTTTGATAAATGAAAAACGTCAGACCCAAAAATACTTTAAAAAAATTACAAACATCGACTGATATCAAGAAAACTGTGTGGAAATAAAGTTCCATGATCATGATCCCCATGAGACATTTCTTACAGATAATAAATCCTACCAAGTTTCACATTCCTAAGTATTTCCTTTCCTTGAAGAAATCCATAACTCCCTTAAGACCATCACAATGGGTAGGGGAGCATTTTTGCCAAATTTCAGGTTCCTAGGTTTAATATCCTAAAAGTAGTAAGTGGAAAAACATGTAAAAAGTATTGTTATAGATGTGCTTATAGTAAATAGTAATGGGTTTGTTTGCTAGTATATATCTGATGATTTGGATTTGCAGGTCAACATTGACATGTACACAGAAGTCATGGGCAGTGAGTATGCCTGTCGTAGCTAGAGGTAAACGTGATGTCACATGGCTTGAGCGAAAGAAGTAGGACAGTTTGTTGGGAAGCTTTGGAAGGATCAGCACATGTAAAAGAAATGACCGTAGCCCGGAACGTCCTCCACCACTAGCAGAAGAGAAGACAATGTCAAGAATGAAAATAGCTATCGAAACAGTAGCAGAAACTCGCTATGAAGCGAGCGAACTTGTATATATATTAATTTTTCCTCGGCTGTTTTTACTTGTGGAATATTCCATTTCGGGGCTTTCCTCTCAACGGCTTTTTCACATATTATCCCCCCCCCCCTCATTGATGTGAGGCCCCATTATCTGAATTGAATTTCAATCCAATGAACTGTTCAATGAAATCAGAACAACTGACTGTTTAACGGCTTAGCATCTCATTTGTTGGTTAACGACTGAGCGTCTCACATCTTCGTTGCGTGAAAACGTGTTCTCACTGAAGAGAAAAAATTAATAAATAGATAAATAAATAAAATGAATAAAATAAATAGCTAAATAAATAAATAAAATAAATTAATTAAAAAAAATAAATTAAAAATGTTTTCCTTTCACAGAGATAACTATACAGTGGGCACTTGCTATTATATCACTATGTGATATTCCTTTCGCCTAGAACCACATTGCACATTGTTCGGTTATCTCTGTGAGGCATTTGCTGGCTGCAGCTCTTTTTCGGCCTTTAATTTCAAGCTGGCCTAGGAACTGATACAAAGAGCCTGCAAGGAAACTGTGTTCCAATTTCAACGGTTCAGAGTATAACACTATAACCTTCATGGGTCAGCTCTCTTTTTAGGTCTTCGTATTTCTCTATCTTGTATTGGTGTTGTTTCCGGCTCCATTAGAGTACTGTCAATTTAACCAAGATGAGTCATTTGCTTGTTCTTGACGATAGAACAATGTCTGATCGTTGCACCTTTTCACTAATAACCTTGGGGTAATTATTGCACCAGCCAGGGAGGTCTGTGGTTACCATCCAATCGCCATCCGTTCCAAGAATATTTTGGCCGGGTACTAAGAATTGGCTTGCTGTACACTTACACCCGATCCACATCTTCCCTTCCTCTGTAAAAAAACTTTGGTCTGATATTAGCTGCTTCAGGCTAGTATGATTGCTAATTGTTGTTGTCAGTTCATCTAGTACCCTGTTGTTCCACCACATATATCGGCCATTCGCAAGGGCCACTCTGCAGGAACTAAAAACATGTTCCATTGTTTTAAAGGACAGGTTGAATCTTCCTCCTTCTTCCATTTGACAAGGTCGGTCATTGACGGCAGCACATCATAAGGTGAGCGTATTATGAAGCTTAACCTAAGCGGCGCCATATGCCAAATGTCACTCCATGTAAGTGATCTTTGGATAACTTCCTCTCAGTTCGTCCATTGTCCCTGCTGTGACTGTTGGACAATTTTTACGAGCCTTTTGCTTTCTTCATTGCTCATTATTTCCTGAATGACCAGGTCGCAGCGATCTTTGACTGAAGCCATAGACCATCTTTGAATGCTGGTCATTCCCAACCCAAATCTTACTGTCTGAGTGAGTCCAATGACTTCCTTTAGCCTCATTTAAGCGTCTCGGACTTTCCACTTCCTTCCTGTCTTAAGAGAGGATTGTACTGCCTTTGCCACCGTGTCCTTGGAATCGTTCAGCATCATCTGGAACCTGACTTTTCCAGCTGTGCTCATAGTTATTTCATATACGAGAAAAGGCCATAACAGAATTGGGACGACCATGTGTTGAAGACACCATATCTTGTATTTACTTTGCAGTGGACAGCGCCCGATCGTTTTTAGACTCTCATCAACTGCTTTATTGTCACTCCAACCTGCTTGGTGTCTTTCAAAGTCTCATCGTACTAACTATCCAAGCTCTTTATCGGTTCTGTTGTGACTGTTGGACTCCTTTTACGAGCCTTTTGCTTGAGCAAGAGAAGTACGACAGTTCGTTGGGAAGCTTTGGAGGGATCAGCACGTGTAAAAGAAATGACCATAGCCAGGAATGTCCTCCGTCACTAGTAGAAGAGACGGAAACGTCAGCATTTTAATAAACGATCGTTATTCAAATTCAGAATATTCTTTGGTTGTTGTGGGACGTTAATTCCAGTGCGAGAATTCCCCACATGAAGATGATCATGGATAAAATGCCTCAGTCATGGGAGGGGTGATCGACACGAGGTCAGATTTAATTGTTCTGTTATGATTTGTGATTTGCATTGAATAACAAGTTATGTTGATGAACTTCCATGTAATTTATTTGAGTGTGACTTGGAGGGAAGGTATATGCAATACTTATTTCTCTGTGTCCATGTGTGTGTCTGTAGACACATACACGTGGGTAGCTAGTAGCAGTGCAGTGAAGGTTGTATTACTAAGGGACAATGGCATGCAGAGGTCTAGTGATGTCTTGCTGATGCCCGGGGCCAACTCCTTGATTTTATGCCCCAAAGCCTCAAGTATAAGTTCTAGTACTGAGAAATATCATTAGAAAGGGAGATAGTTTGAATATGATTGGATGTCCGAGGCCACTGCTTCATCGGCCCTCCCCCTCTGCATGCCACTGCTGTGAGAATAAAGTAGGCCCCTCTATATTTTTAGGCTAGGTATCTTATGACATAGGTAGTAGTAATTGGCAGTCTGGTTGATTGTCACAAAAAAGGAACAGGTATCATGCAATGCAAGACGTGAAAAGTAATTAGAGGCTTGAAATTCCCCTGTTGAACCGAAAAGAGGAGGGTGGGGTTATATGCCATCAGAGTCATCCTTTGGAATGTCAGTCAGATCAAATTGCTATTACATCATATTTTTTCCATTCACTGGAATTAGAATATTTCATTAAAAAAAAAACAGTTATTATTGCTTAAACGTTCACTTTTTCTTTACGTTTGTTATGAGTGGCACTCCTTAAATAGAGGATTGATTTCTTTTTGTAGGAGAAGCCATTTTACTTGGAAATATAACTTACATCAGCTATTATTGGGTTATACCTCCGAGAACACCAACCGCAATCGAAGGGTGTGGTAAAGAAATTGTTTGTATGAAATAGATATTATCAGCAAATCTGATAATAGTTATTTTATTTACTCTAAACACAGACACAGACACAAAAAATGTATTGATAATCAGTAATAGAGAGTGGGTGAGACACACACACACAAATATATATACACAGGTAAGGAGAACATTGTTTTAATAACAAAATAGGTTAGAAAACAATTAATCTGGAACAATAAACTAGATCTAATATCCGGAACGTTTTTTGTTCTTGCTTTTTAAGGGAAGTGGTGTCTGATCAACTCTGTTGGGAAGCCATGAAATAAAATACTGTTTTGTTTTGAAATTCCCGAAACAGTTTTTCATGGTAAACAACTGATGATCCCTTAAATAATGTTAAGACTAAAGTGTTTTTTGGGGGTTTTTTTTGGAGGGGGAGGGCATATAGTTTTAATGGTTAATTATTACGATCAAACATAGCTATTATAAAGTAGGTTGATATAAATGAAATTATCACATTATTTATATCAGTTCTAAGAATTCAAACAACAAATATTTGGTGTACGATCGTTTATAAAACGATTTGGAATATTTTATTTTGTATTATACTTTAGATGATTCCAAAATCCACTTCTGCAGCACCCCTCATAATATCACAAATAGAAGTCAAACAAAAAAATTCTAGTATTATTTAATACTACATGGACGCTTCGTAAGACTCACAAGAGAAGAAACCAACCAAAATAGCTGGACATGGCTAAGAAAAGGAAACTTGAACAGAGAAAGGGAATCTTTACTGATGGCTGCACAGAACAATGTGATTAGGACAAACTACATTAAAGCTAAACAGTAAATGCAGACTGTGTGGACAAAGAGACGAAACAGTAAATCATATAAGTGAATGTAACAAACTTGCCCAAAAAGAATACAAGAACAGACATGACTCTGTGGGGAAAGTAATACACTGGGAACTGTGCTATTGAATTTCGAATACGCAGACAAATGGTACAAACATAAACCAGAAACAGTACTGGAAAACGAAAAACACAAAATGGATATACAAACAGATAAACTCATACAAGCAAGGAGACTTGATGTTATTATAATCGACAAGAAGGAAAAATCTTGTAAAATCGTAGACTTCTCCGTTCCAGCAGACCACAGAGTGAAGATCAAAGACGCGGAAAAACGGAGTAAATACACAGAACTAGCCAGAGAACTGAAAGGAATATGGAGCATGAAGAAAGTATAATACCAATAATCATATGAGCACTAGGAACAATCCAAAGAAACCTGGAGAAAAGACTGGGAGGAATTGGAATCAAAGGGACCATCGAAACCATACAAAGGCCGGCAATGATCAAAACAGCTGCAATCTTAAGGAAAATCCTCGAATGCGGAAGCCAACCCCCATAAGCTACAAAGGGTAACCAGTCACAAGGAATTTACAACAGGGAGAAAACAAAACCACACGAAGAACACACAACACGAATCCAGGAACAGAAACGGCAAGAAACATCACTTCATAATCTCCCCCACCCCTCCCAATAAATTACACCGGCCTCAGCTATCACGCCACAAAAATAAACCAAGGAACAGAAATTACAAGAAACACCATAAGCTCTTCGCCTTCTCTCCCCACTCCCACCCCCCAAAAAATTACAATTTAAAAAAAATAAAATAAATAAAAATAAAAAAATGGTGCCGGCCTAGGCTGACACCAGACAAAATATTTGTTAAGGAGTATGAGAAGACCGAGGAGGGGCAGCACAAACCAGACCTCCACTGGAAAAGTGCGGAGAATGCTGGGACCTTGGGGAGGCTTATTGCCACCAAATCCCAGAGAAGACCAATGGTCCTTACCAGCGAGAAATCAAGGTTATTTGCACTGGTTATCGAAAAGAGGTGAAGAATACTAGAAATCTGGGGAGGCTTGTTGTCACTCAGACTCCAGGAAATACCACTGGTTGTTGTCGGTGAGCAATCACTGACGATGATCTGTGTGAGAACTCCTAGTGAGGACAAATAATGATAATAATAATATATAGTATATATCCTAGTGAGGACAAATAATGATAATAATAATATATAGTATATATCCTAGTGAGGACAAATAATGATAATAATAATATATAGTATATATACAGAATAAATAAAGTAGAATAAAAAAATAATAAAAATAAATAATAATAAATAAAAATAAAATAAAAACAAATAAAATAAAGTACATGTTAAAATAAAGAAACATTAAATAAAAGATTATAGGGTCATAACAAATTGAATCAAGCAATAAAGTAAGGGGTATCTTTAAGAATGATCAGTACAGTCGCGGACGGGGTCCAAAAAACAAACGAGAAGGGGTTATAAAAATAAATATGCAACAAGTGAGTTTAACCTACGTCGAGAAGAGATAATTTCCTACCTACCTGTGAAATTTGTTTGTGTTTTTACGTACTATAAATGGGTTTGTAATAGATGTAAAAAAGAAATTCTTGTTCATTTTCGCCATGTATTTGTACCAGACAGAATGGCCACCGATCCAGCCTCGATTTCGTCGCAGCCTTCACCTTGAGGTCACGGGTTACGGCGTGTGTGTGTGTTTTTTTTATACTGGGACTCATAAGCAAAACGTCTTTTTTCGACTTTTTTATATATATACTGTTGATTTTCTCAAATTTTTATTTTTCTTCAATAAATGTTCTATCACTATACTGTTGCTTTTCTCAAATTGTTATTTCTTCGAAAAATGTTCTATTTTAGAATAGTTCCAATGGTGCAAGGTGCAGGTAACTCTTTTTTTTAGTTCACCATTTCTCCGAAATTTTCGGAGAAATAAAAATGAAATTTTTTATTATTTTAGATGTTAGGAGGGGTGGGGGATCACTTTCCTATATAAGTTATACGTAAAGTGAGCACGCATTTCTTGGCCACCGAATCTCACCTCTCGTATTTCGACCCCTAAAAAAAAAAGAGTTTCTACTTTTTGGGGCAAATTACATGTAAACAGCCTCAACAAATATCCGCGCGCCAATTTGCCCCCAAAAGTAGAAACTTTGGGAATCTTTAACAATAGCCCTACAACTCGCGAGTCGGGTTGAAAAAAAGTTGTAGAACGTAGTCAAAAAAATGAATATGCAACAAATAAATGCGACGTACGTAGACACTGGAGATTTTCCTAGTTATCTATTCCATTTGTTTGTATGTTTACGTAAGATAAATGGCTTTTTATTAGATATGAAAAAAAAGAAAAATATTTTTCGCCAACAAAATGTTGACTTAATAAAGATGGCGTCAATAGTTGTCACGTGGTGTGTTTTTTTTTTACCGGGAGTCATAATGAAAGCGGCGTTTTTTTTTGTTCTTTTGCTTTACTGAAATATGAAAAATTGGGGTTCGGTTTAGATTTAGGGTTAGGTTTAGTGTTAGGTTAGGGTATGGAATTTTTTACAGAAACAACAGGAGAAAAATAAACATTACGGTGTGACGAATGAAAATAAGGTATTTTTTTACTATCCATTCCCAGCGCAGTTTACCACTTAAAAAAGTTCAAATCCTACTTTTTTTGTGCAAATACATTTAAACAGCCTAAAAAAACATCCGCAAAGAAGGAATTAAAATTTTTTTTTTTAATATTTAAGATTTTAGCGTGGGGGATCACTTTCCTTTATAAATTTAACGTAAAATGAGCACCCATTTCCTGGCCACTTAACATTAAACGAGACATATAACCGACTTGAGTTTCTAATTCGAGACTGGAGATTTTCCTAGTTAGCTATTCCATTTGTTTTTATTTTTACGTAGGATAAATGGTTTTTCATTAGACATGAAAAAAACAAATTCTGGGCACGGATTTTTACAGCAAAAACATGGCGTCGACAGTCTTGTTTTGTTAGCCTCGTTTCGGGTTCTCGTTGTCAAGTGTATGTTTTTTTTTTACCGGGACTCATAATCAAAGCGACGTTTGTTTTTTTGAACGATCAGGGCTGGGGTTAGGGTTAGGGCTGGGGTTAGAGTTAGGGTTAGGGTTAGGGCTGGGGTTAGAGTTCGGGTTAGGGCTGGGGTTAGAGTTAGGGTTAGGGCTGGAGTTAGAGTAAGGGTTAGGGCTGGAGTTAGAGTAAGGGTTAGGGCTGGAGTTAGAGTAAGGGTTAGGGCTGGAGTTAGAGTAAGGGTTAGGGCTGGAGTTAGAGTAAGGGTTAGGGCTGGAGTTAGAGTAAGGGTTAGGGCTGGAGTTAGAGTTAGGGCTAGGGCTGGAGTTAGAGTTAGGGCTAGGGCTGGAGTTAGAGTTAGGGCTGGAGTTAGGGTTAGGGTTAGGGCTGGAGTTAGAGTTAGGGTTAGGGCTGGAGTTAGAGTTAGGGTTAGGGCTGGAGTTAGAGTTAGGGTTAGGGCTGGAGTTAGGATGGGTTTTTTATTAAATAAACACGTAGAAATTTAGCCAATTTGGGGTGGGGGGGTATTTATTTATTGAATAAAAACACGTAGAAATTTAGCCAATTTAGTTTTCTGGTTTTTTTTGGGGAGGGGGGGGGAACTCAAGTCAAAGTTTGCCCACCCCCCTCCAAAACAAACACGAAAATCGCTAAATTTTTACGTGTTTTTATTAAAAACTCAAGTCGGTTACATGTCTCGTTTGACGCTAACTGGCCAGAAAGTGGGTGCTCATTTTACGTTACATTTATAAAGGAAAGTAACCCCCCACTCTAAAATCTTAAATATTTAATTTTTTTTTTAATTCCTTCTTTGCGGATATTTTTTTAGACTGTTTAAATGTATTTGCACAAAAAAAAGTAGAATTTGAACTTTTTTAAGTGGTAAACTGCGCTGGGAATGGATAGTAAAAATTTACCGAAAATAATATGTAAATAAAAGCACACTGACATGTAAATCAAAATAAAATTAGGCACTTCTGCAGTCTTTATGAAGCAGCAGATTTTCTGTCCTTCTACTGAAAATAAAGGGAAGTAATTCAACCGGAAGTGACTTATTTACAACCTAAAAAAAAATGCAAGACTGGTTTGTTTTTGGGTAACAATTAACAATTTCTTTTTTTTATTATATGAAGTAAAAAGATTTTAAATAAAAAACCCTAATCCTAAACCTAACCCCTAACCCTAACATTAAGAAATCAGGCGGTGTACCTGTAAAAAATCTATTGTTTTTTGCGGCTGGTTCCTCCGTGACCATTTCCAAATAAATCCATCACTTCCATTGTGGCTTTGGCTAAGATCAAAGTGTAGTATCTGTTCCGATGGATACTGCACGCCTGTCCTGTGCAGTTCTAGGAGGTCCACCCTCCCAGGCTTCGCCTCCCCTCTTTGGGGAGGAGTAAGTTTATTGCTTACTGTCTGAGGCGCCCCTACCGGGGAATGCCGACGGGGCTGCCCAGGCAATTTTTAAATGGCCAGAGTGCTCACCTCTCGAGCGCTGGCTTTTAACCCCACTTGCTCGACCCGATCTTGGGTCACATCTTACTTGTGGGAGTAAGATAAAACTGGCCTTGTGCCTAACTCCGCGAGGAGTAAATAAACATCTGCATCTGTCTTTGACATGACGGGCATGTCCGACTGCAAGAAATCAGGCGATGTGCCTGTAAAAAATCTATTGTTTTTTGCGTCTAGTTCATTAAATTACCAATGTCGCGAAGATTCAGCTCATTTAACTCCATTTTCTAAAAACTAAATTCTACTTCAACTCCCGGTAAATTCAACTTCCGGTGAATTCTGAATGAATGGTATTTGGAGAAAAAAAAACGGAACTCTTCAATTACGATTTCTTAATCGGCAGCTGCTTCATAAAGACTGCAGAAGTGCCGAAAATTATTTTATTCCTTTTGCTTAAAATGTAGTTTTGTTTTGTTCTTCTGTTTGGCTGAAAAATGCAAAAATTGCGCTTTGACTATGAGTCCCAGTAAAAAAACAATCGAAACGAGAACGCGAACGAGAGCGGACATTAATTTTTGTTTTCACTTCACGTACGCTAAAACTATCAAGTTATAAAAAATAGCACTTTTAACGAATTCTAATCATTAATAACTGTCACAGTTAACTTGGAAATTCAGTTTTATCGACTACGGTAACTTTTATTTGTTGTATATTTGTTTTTTTCAGCGTTTTCGTTGTAGGGCTATTCGTAAACATACCCGAAACTTTTTTTTTTAGGGGTCGAAATACGAGAGGTGAGATTTGGTGGCCAAGAAATGCGTGCTCACTTTACGTATAACTCGTTCGTTTTTTGGACCCCGTCCGCGACTGTACTGATCATTCTTAAAGATACCCCATATATATTATTATAAGTAATAAAGTTAATAGATAAGATAATTATAAAATACAACAGAATATTATAATCATTTAATTAGAGAAATTATATATAAAATAATCTATAATCAAAAATAGGAAGAGGCTATATTGCCGGTCCCGGCAAAATAACGATTCCTGCGTTATTTTGCCGGCTCATGTATATTTAACTAAATTGTTAAACATACAGTGACGCCCGGCACAATAATTATTTACTAATGTAAAGGGATCGTTATTATGCCGGTTCATTATTTTTTAAAACCTAATTGTTATGGCCTTGCGAAAGAAAAGGTAATTAAATAAATAAGGGCAAATATTTAAAAACAATTTGTTTTCATCATCAGTTGTGTCGGTTAAAGAAGAAAAAAAAAATCGACCTGCCCTATTGTGTCGGTTAAAGAAATATCTGCTTACTTTTCATAATAGAATTAATGTTGATGAATTTTCCCAACATTAATAAGTCTGCTCTCGATTTAAGTAATTGAAATTTTCCTTAAGTTATATATAAGTTATATATAAAGAAAAAAATAAGCAACAAATAAATGTTACCAAAGGCAACATAAATTATTATTCTACCTACCTGTATAAGTTTATTTGTTTATTTTATTATTTATTTTGATAAATGATTTTTTTTAATAAAAATAAACAATCAAATAAACAAATAAACTTATACAGGTAGAAGAATAATTTATGTTGCCTTTGGTAACATTTACTTGTTAAAAATGTGCTTTACTTTACTTTATGAAAAAAAACTTCGATAATGTTAAAATATACAGAAAATCACTGGATTTAAACAGTTTCTATTTTAAAATGTTCTTTCAATGAAATCATAAAATAAGTCGTAATTTTGAAGAGTTCACTCCTAATCGAATCAACCGGAAGTAAAAATTAATTTTATCGTTATTTTAAAATATATTGTCGCTTAATAAAGTTTTAAATCATACAAAAAATCAATCAGGCAAAGTTTTAAATAAAAAAAAAACAAAAAAAACAATCAGGCAAAGTTTTAAATTATAAATAAAATTTCGTTTGATAAAGTTTTAAATAATACAAAAAAAAATAATTTAAATAATAATAAAAAAAGTAATTTATAGTTAAGTAAACACGAGCTGGCAAAATAACGTAAGACTCATTATTGTGCCGGGCGTCACTGTATGTTTAACAATTTAGTTAAATATACATTAACCGGCAAAATAACGCAGGAATCGTTATTTTGCCGGGATCGGCAATATAGCCTATTCGTAAAAAATAAATAGAAAAAGAACTTAGAGGAAGTATATATAGAAAATGGACAGAATCTAAAAAATTACATTTAAAAATTATATATATATATATATATATATATATATATATATATATATATATATATATATATATAACGTAAAATATAATAACACGAAATTACATGATTGTCGATGCAATAATTTATTTCAACCTTGCGGTTTTATTCAAGCATCCAAGAATTATCCTCGGCACTTCAAATACAATCAGAGGGAGTGGTGGTAGCAGCCGGTTTGAGCACCCAACATAGAGTGAGTAGGAATTAACATCTTATATTTAACTAAATTAATCTAAGGAGATCTTATGGTTTTTTTTTGTTTATTTTTCTTAAATAATAACGTCTGGGTTAAGCGCACATATTCTTTCTACATAATCGACCTGGTGACATACGCCTCCATACATACGCACACATATACCTATTCTTAACATCACACACACACAATTTTTGGCTAGCCCGAAATTCAGCTTACCAAGGCGACCGAGATTTTTTACCCGGCAAACGAAACGAGAGTGTCTCGTGTCATCGGCCAGTTGACACTTCTCGTGCCCTAATTATCTCTAGATTCGCGCGTCAAAATTAATTTGAAAATTAAAAATACTCTGATTTTCACAAATTCATCTTACATTAGTTTATAATCTATGGAAGCCTATAATTAATTCTAATCTAATATTGTCTAGTGATAATATTATACACTTAATTTAATTCGCTATCTTATTTTAAGTAAATAACATCTGCATATATCCCTATATATATACACATCTATCTCTACACGCACACACATGTATACATACATATACACATACATACATATATCCTTACATCTACACACACATATATATATATACACACATACACACATATACATATATATATATACACATACATACATACGCACCCACACATACATACATATATACCCCCGTACCTACTACCTAGAATTAAAATTTTTTTAAGACATCGAAGATAAATGTGTTTCGTCTTTAAGTATTCATTAAAGAACATCCCTACTAAATGAATGCATACCTACACACACAAACATATGCACATACACACACATACACACATATACCTATACATACCTATATACGCACATGTACACATAGCCACAGATGTGCAAAATAGAGATACATATATATGTATACATAGACATACACAAATGCACACCTGTACACATACCTATATACATACTCAGTCATACGCATACGTACACACATACCTATACTCATATACTCGCACATGCCCATACATGCACACATACACCTGCACCCATGTATACACATATATACCTATATACACATATACATATATACAAAATAATATATACGGCCTGGAAAGTTTTAAATTGCATATACATACCCATAAGTAAAATAATACATACGGCCTAGCAAGTTTTAATAACCGGGGTAAGAGTTTAATTAAATATACGCACACATTGATAAGGCAAATATGCAGTACATACATACACACACACACATACACACACCCACATACATGCTAGCACATACACAGACACAAGCATGCATGTACACATATATATACATACAAAAACAAATGTACTTATATATACGTTCCTAATTTTTATCATACATACATATACACTAATGCCCACATACACGCGCATCCGCACGCGCATGCATACATAGCAAATATAATGCTATCTTATTTCGAATAAGTACACTGAATACACGAATATCTCAATGTACACTCGTATATGCATACATCCGAAAAACAACTATAACTAATGTCATCAGGTCAGTAATTACATGTTCATAACAGATATTAATGTAAATATTTATGGGGGTTTACCGTAACTGATCTATTTGGTATCTAACTGTTACAAGTCTAGAGGTCTATCAGATTGTTAGATATTGGTAATTTTAAATTTGCATTTATGTCTGCATTTCGCCATCAATTCATCACGTTTGTTTAAAAGATTATTGCGGTCGTATTTTAGGATTCTTATTTTCTCCTCTAAACATAAATTGCATCTCTGCCTAAATCCATTTGGGATATCAGAAAGGCATAGTATTGACCACGAAACCACCGGGGACCGGTTCTCATTTTTCAGAAGCCACCATTGTTTCGCTAATTCTGTTTTGTTCTTGAGATCTGGGTTGTTAAAAGAGTGTTTGTGGTCATAAAAGCGTTGTTTCCAGTTACCCGCGGATAATCACACACCATCATATATCAATATTAGATCTAATCACCCGAACTGCATAATCAAACAAGTACCTAAAACGATTAATACTAGAATCAATAAACTTTCGGCTAACAAGGAAATTTTTGAAACAAACAAACATTTATACAATAGAGCGCTAGAAAAAAGTGGATATAGCGATAAACTCAAATATATCAAGAAAGAAAATAAAAATAAATCCAGGAATAGAGGCCGTAAAATAACATGGTTCAATCCTCCATACTGCCAACTATCTAACATCAACATCGGGAAAGTATTCTTGAACCTAGTAGATAAGCATTTTAGCATGAATAATCCACTCAGAAAGATATTTAATAGAAAAACCATAAAAATTAGTTACTCTTGTACCAAAAACATGGATAAAATAATCAGCACCCATAATCGTAAATTACTAAACAATTCTAGTAAAAATAAGGTTACAGTAGATAAATGTAATTGCCAAGTTAAAGAGAACTGCCCACTGGACGGTAACTGTAAAGTTGAGTGTGTGGTGTATAAGGCCACGATTCATCCGGAAGATAATAACAGGGACAATAAAGTCTACATCGGCATCTCCGCGGGTAACTGGAAACAACGCTTTTATGACCACAAACACTCTTTTAACAACCCAGATCTCAAGAACAAAACAGAATTAGCGAAACAATGGTGGCTTCTGAAAAATGAGAACCGGTCCCCGGTGGTTTCGTGGTCAATACTATGCTTTTCTGATATCCCAAATGGATTTAGGCAGAGATGCAATTTATGTTTAGAGGAGAAAATAAGAATCCTAAAATACGACCGCAATAATCTTTTAAACAAACGTGATGAATTGATGGCGAAATGCAGACATAAATGCAAATTTAAAATTACCAATATCTAACAATCTGATAGACCTCTAGACTTGTAACAGTTAGATACCAAATAGATCAGTTACGGTAAACCCCCATAAATATTTACATTAATATCTGTTATGAACATGTAATTACTGACCTGATGACATTAGTTATAGTTGTTTTTCGGATGTATGCATATACGAGTGTACATTGAGATATTCGTGTATTCAGTGTACTTATTCGAAATAAGATAGCATTATATTTGCTATGTATGCATGCGCGTGCGGATGCGCGTGTATGTGGGCATTAGTGTATATGTATGTATGATAAAAATTAGGAACGTATATATAAGTACATTTGTTTTTGTATGTATATATATGTGTACATGCATGCTTGTGTCTGTGTATGTGCTAGCATGTATGTGGGTGTGTGTATGTGTGTGTGTGTATGTATGTACTGCATATTTGCCTTATCAATGTGTGCGTATATTTAATTAAACTCTTACCCCGGTTATTAAAACTTGCTAGGCCGTATGTATTATTTTACTTATGGGTATGTATATGCAATTTAAAACTTTCCAGGCCGTATATATTATTTTGTATATATGTATATGTGTATATAGGTATATATGTGTATACATGGGTGCAGGTGTATGTGTGCATGTATGGGCATGTGCGAGTATATGAGTATAGGTATGTGTGTACGTATGCGTATGACTGAGTATGTATATAGGTATGTGTACAGGTGTGCATTTGTGTATGTCTATGTATACATATATATGTATCTCTATTTTGCACATCTGTGGCTATGTGTACATGTGCGTATATAGGTATGTATAGGTATATGTGTGTATGTGTGTGTATGTGCATATGTTTGTGTGTGTGTGTGTGTAGGTATGCATTCATTTAGTAGGGATGTTCTTTAATGAATACTTAAAGACGAAACACATTTATCTTCGATGTCTTAAAAAAATTTTAATTCTAGGTAGTAGGTACGGGGGTATATATGTATGTATGTGTGGGTGCGTATGTATGTATGTGTATATATATATATATGTATATGTGTGTATGTGTGTATATATATATATGTGTGTGTAGATGTAAGGATATATGTATGTATGTGTATATGTATGTATACATGTGTGTGCGTGTAGAGATAGATGTGTATATATATAGGGATATATGCAGATGTTATTTACTTAAAATAAGATAGCGAATTAAATTAAGTGTATAATATTATCACTAGACAATATTAGATTAGAATTAATTATAGGCTTCCATAGATTATAAACTAATGTAAGATGAATTTGTGAAAATCAGAGTATTTTTAATTTTCAAATTAATTTTGACGCGCGAATCTAGAGATAATTAGGGCACGAGAAGTGTCAACTGGCCGATGACACGAGACACTCTCGTTTCGTTTGCCGGGTAAAAAATCTCGGTCGCCTTGGTAAGCTGAATTTCGGGCTAGCCAAAAATTGTGTGTGTGTGAGGTTAAGAATAGGTATATGTGTGCGTATGTATGGAGGCGTATGTCACCAGGTCGATTATGTAGAAAGAATATGTGCGCTTAACCCAGACGTTATTATTTAAGAAAAATAAACAAAAAAAACCATAAGATCTCCTTAGATTAATTTAGTTAAATATAAGATGTTAATTCCTACTCACTCTATGTTGGGTGCTCAAACCGGCTGCTACCACCACTCCCTCTGATTGTATTTGAAGTGCCGAGGATAATTCAATTTTCTATCAGTATCAAAAATGTAATTGTTAAGTTGGATGCTTGAATAAAACCGCAAGGTTGAAATAAATTATTGCATCGACAATCATGTAATTTCGTGTTATTATATTTTACGTTATTATTGCTCTGTTTACCACATTGAGCTCTCTTACCCGGATTTCTTCCTGGAATTATTCCATTATAACACTATATATATATATATATATATTTCTTTGCTACAGCACGCTGGTCCATTTATTAGTCGACTAAATACAGACCCTGAAGCGTTCCTTATCTGTCATTTACATTCTAGTGATAGCTAAAGTGGAAAACCTAAAGTTCTCGATTTGCTATGAGTAAAGAGCATATATGTATATAAAATTAGAGATAGTTGTCCACAGTTTTTATTACACGTCATCAGCATGGTTTAGACTCTGCAATACACTGCCACCAAGATATATACAAATAAATTAACAGATCAAAATTGTATCATACTGTGATTTTATGTCAGTTTTTAAGCAAAGAAAAGCTAACACGTGTTTCTAGGCGAATTCAAAACATACTTGAACAAATTCAGGCAGTATACAAAAAATCCCGTTATCAGAGATTGTTTTCAAATGAAAAAAAGTACACCATTAAAGTAAAACTTCATGCAAAAAAATTTCAAATGCCTATGAAAACAACACCAAATAAACACTGGCGAAATAGAAATTGACACACTTCAAAAAAAGATTTCAAATCACAGAAAACTCAGATGGAATGTTCAGAAAAAAATGGTTTGCACATTGAAACAGCTCACTGTGTAGACTCTTAAAAGTCTATACAAGACTAAGTTAGGCTAACTGAGAAAATATATAAAAAATAAACTCTTACATTTGGCATCCAACAACCGATACTTTCTTTTATTCGGTAGAATTTTCAAATCAGACGAATTCAAAAGCCAAGGGCAGATAATTCAATAATTGAACGAATGACGATAGAAGGGAGGCAATCAAGGTTAACCTTATTGAACAGGTCTATAAATTGGAGAACTAAAGAAATCAATGTTATTTTTACAGACAATGAAATAGTGAAAGAAATAACATAACATGAAATAAATAAACAACCAAATAAATAAATGAAATTAAAATCAAATAAATAAATAAATAATTTTAAAAAATAACTAAAAAATTTTTTAAACAAAAATAAGTAAAAATTGAAAACAAAACCAGAATAAACTAAAATAAATTGAATAAACTGAATAAATAAATATAATAATATATATATAGAGAGAGGCTTGGTCTTCGTATGGATTGTAATACCAACTCATATAATAATTTGTAAGAAAACGGTCATCAAACGGAAGGAAAACAAAAAAAGCCTTTTTATAAACAACAACGATAGGTTTAAGTGACCTACACCGTTGGAGGTAGGTTGCGGAAAGTTAAAATAGTGTCATAATGAAAGAAGTGTTGTTAAGTTTCGGGCAAAAGTTAAAAAAATAAACTCCTCTCTGCTTCCTTCTATCACTTTGGACAACCTGTCGCTCTGGCACACTCACGACTTCCCAAACATTGACTCCTCTTATCATGCAGCCTCCTTCCCACAATGCCTCTCCCCCGAAAGCACTTCCGTTTTCGCCGGAAGTACTTCCTTCCCATAAAATGCATTACTCCCTCTCTTTCTTTTCCCTCTTTGTGCCCGGATCCCCACACGAGGTAAGTCGTACGTTTGTCATTCAAATATACAACATCACCCCCTGATCTCTGATCACATTTCATAGTCAGAAGTCCACACTGGAGGTCGCCGGCTTCGCTGTGATCTCCATGGTGACCCTTCACGCACATCTCCATTCAGATCGGTCGCTGTTGGCCTCTCTCGCAACTCCGTCTCATGCCTCTCCACAGGTCTTAGGTCCAGAACGTGTCTCGGCATGCCATCGACAGACACATTACTGTCCGAATTCCTGGCTGTAACTGTTCCTCGCGCCCATTGTGTTGTACATCGCGCACCAGGCGGCTTTACCCACACTTCATCTTCTAGTCGCACTGTGCTCCTGGTTGCTTGATTCTGTTCCGGTGGCGGAACGCTTGGATGCCGCCAGACATATCGATATATCTGTTCTTGTGGCACTGTCTCCCTCACCTGCCCTGATCTGGGAGTCATGTTGTACCAGAACAGGGCCTCTCCTGGTGCGGTTCCCCCTCTCTCAGCCAACGCTTTGATGGTCCTGTGGTTCCTTTCCACTATGCCGTTTCCTTCCGGCCTATACGCGGCTCTGAAGTATGGTCTGATGTTCCATCTCTCCAGCATCTCTCTGACTGTTCCTGATCGGAAAGCCGCCCCATTGTCCATCAAGACTTCGTCTACGGGTCCACGTTCCAGAAACACTGTATTCATTGTGCTTGCCACCTCACTAGCCGTCTCTCTCATCAACTCCCTCTAAATCGCGAACCTACTTGGTCCGCAGTCAATCATGGTTAGATATTGAGCCCCTCGATAGTGGGTGACATCAACGGCGAGTCTCTTCCAATTTTCGCCCACCTGGAGCTCTCCGTGATGATGTGACGCCAGTGCCGGATCTATCGATTGACACCGCACGCATTGCTGGACTACTTTCTGCACGACCTTCCTCGCAACACTGGGATCTACCTTGCGGGCTAGATGCAAAGTCCTGTCAACTCCCATGTGGTGCATAGAGTGCTGGTCCTTGACTTCCTCATGGGTCATGCAGCATGTTTCATCAGCACTCTCTGTCGTTTCGTCCAAGGCTTCCATCCACCCTCTTCTCACCCTCGTTAGGCTGTCTGCCCTATTCTTGGCGGAAGGTATGAACGAAACACTGACTTTCAATCCAAATTCGGCGATTAACTCTCGTAGGATCCCGACTCTACGCATGATGATCATTTCTGAAGCACCTTTTGTCTTTACTCTCCGCTGTTCTGTCATAGCCGCCTGCACCCAGTTCAGCACGGTCGCTGAATCTGTACGCAGCTCCACCTCTTTCAGTCCCCACCTTAATGCCAGGTTTATGCCCTTGATAGTTGCGTCCAACTCGGCTACGTTGATGTGGGAGAAATCTGTTGCTTTCCTAAGCCAGGCCGCGTCCTCCACCACCTCACCTCCAATCTCAACTGCGACGCCAGTGGCAATGCTACTTGCATCACACCATACGACCCCTTTTTCTGTCTTAGGGACTCTCCACCTTCCTCTCACTGGGTCCTCCTTATCCACCTTCTTTAGGACATCTCGCATCACAGCCACCACATTTTCGCCAACGCTGTCCTCCCATTTCACTCCTCCTGCTTTTCTCTTCACATAACTGCAGGTTACTCTGAGCCACCCAGCTACAGGGTAATGGCCCACCAACTTCCCGCAAACCGAGAACAATTGTCGCCTGCTCATTCTGTCCGTGACCTCTGGAATAGCGTTCCCTCTCGTGAACCGCAGCTCTCCCAATGCATCTTCCTCTAAGTGGAGTCCCAAAGCCGCACCATGATTTAACAGCTCAGGGGCCTTTGCTGTTAGACCAAACCTCCTGAGCTGTTCCACTACTCTTGGTGCTGGCACCACTGTCTCATCCAGCAGTATGTCATCTACATAGGAGTCGGTTGCTTCATTTACGTCCTCCTCCTCTTTCAACACCCGCTTTAATATTGCAGTCATGATTTTGGGCGCGACATTCAATCCAAAACCCAAACGCGTCAAGCAGTACGTTTTCTCCTTGAATTGTACAAGCTGATATTTCCAGAGATCTTGCTCGACATGGATTTGCAGATACGCCGACTTCAGATCAACAATCGTGGACGCCCCAACCTTCTGTCTCCATCTCCGCATGGTTTCTGCACAAATGTCTATGACGTCACCCCCTGTGTGGCAAGACACATGTTTGTTCAGTTTCCGGTAATCCAACACGGGGCGGACCTTATCCTTGGTCGGCTGGATCACCGCCATGAGAGGTAACAGACCTCCTTTAAGTTCCTCTTTCCATGGCACGAGAATCCCCTCCTTGATCCACCTCTCCACTTCGTCCTCAAAGGACGCTTCCTGTAACTCCGTTAATTTGGTGTCATACCTCCCGACTCGATTCTGCAGGCACAGAGGCCCCGTCGTCCACTTCCATCTGGCAGTCCACCTACCATCGCGAAATGTTGCGATGAAGTCTTGATCGCTGATCTCGCACTCAGCCACTCCACCTCCATCACATGGCGAGGCTTCCGGGTTCGCACCCGCCGCACAGTGGTCATCACCGAACTCAACGCGTCCATTTGTGTCAACAGTGACGCCCCCCATCCGGCAGAGTACGTCCATGCCGAGGATTGCCTCTATCCCAGGCACCAGACGATCGACTACCAATACTTCTATAGTCAGTCGTTGTCCTCTTATGTCGATGCGAACAGTGCTGGTCCCGCGACATTTCACCTCCGTGCCGTCGAATGCCTTGATGCTGCTACCCCTACTCCATCTGTTCACCAGGCCCTTTCGAACCATGGTAGTTGAGCAGCCAGTGTCAACCAGTGCCTCGATCTCTCTCCCCTCCACTGCGACCACGATCCGTGGGGCTATCCCTGCCGTCTTTGCTCCGGGGTATCGGCCGGCGTGATGATACCCCATTAAGCGTTTCCCGGACAGTCCTTGGCTAGGTGGCCACTCTGCTGGCACCGGTAACATATGATCCGCGTCAGATACTTCTGACAGTCTTTCCGGAGGTGCGGCCCACCACATTCAAAGCATTTGATTGCCACCTTCACTTGGCCTCGTGCACCGCTCTGTGCAACTGCTGATTCGTCCTTCACCCGCGAGGATCGCCTGCACGTCAGCACCTTTGCCCTGGGGATTAATGCGTGGACATCGGCATTATCAAATCCGGGCACCTGTTGCAATTCCT